>CM056383.1:10283620-10288620 GCA_029718625.1 Synaphobranchus kaupii | reverse complement strand
GTATTACATTACATTACAATCATTTGGTTGATGCTCTTATCCAGAGACACTCAAAATGGGGCATTTTCAAAAGCTGCCTTTTAAGTGAACGTATATAGTATGCATACGCAGTATTGTATACATATCCTTTTAAGTGAACGTATATAGTATGCATACGCAGTATTGTATACATATCCTTTTAAGTGAACGTATATAGTATGCATACGCAGTATTGTATACATATACTTTTAAGTGAACGTATATAGTATGCATACGCAGTATTGGATACATATCCTTTTAAGTGAACGTATATAGTATGCATACGCAGTATTGTATACATATCCTTTTAAGTGAACGTATATAGTATGCATACGCAGTATTGTATACATATCCTTTTAAGTGAACGTATATAGTATGCATACGCAGTATTGTATACATATACTTTTAAGTGAACGTATATAGTATGCATACGCAGTATTGGATACATATCCTTTTAAGTGAACGTATATAGTATGCATACGCAGTATTGTATACATATCCTTTTAAGTGAATGTATATAGTATGCATACGCGGTATTGTATACATATCCTTTTAAGTGAACGTATATAGTATGCATACGCGGTATTGTATACATATCCTTTTAAGTGAACGTATATAGTATGCATACGCAGTATTGTATAAATATCCTTTTAAGTGAACGTATATAGTATGCATACGCAGTATTGTATAAATATCCTTTTAAGTGAACGTATATAGTATGCATACGCAGTATTGTATACATATCCTTTTAAGTGAAGGTATATAGTATGCATACGCAGTATTGTATACATATCCTTTTAAGTGAAGGTATATAGTATGCATACGCAGTATTGTATACATATCCTTTTAAGTGAAGGCATATAGTATGCATACGCAGTATTGTATACATATCCTTTTAAGTGAACGTATATAGTATGCATACGCAGTATTGTATACATATCCTTTTAAGTAAAGGTATATAGTATGCATACGCAGTATTGTATACATATCCTTTTAAGTGAAGGTATATAGTATGCATACGCAGTATTGTATACATATCCTTTTAAGTGAAGGTATATAGTATGCATACGCAGTATTGTATACATATCCTTTTAAGTGAAGGTATATAGTATGCATACGCAGTATTGTATACATATCCTTTTAAGTGAAGGTATATAGTATGCATACGCAGTATTGTATACATATCCTTTTAAGTGAAGGTATATAGTATGCATACGCAGTATTGTATACATATCCTTTTAAGTGAAGGTATATAGTATGCATACGCAGTATTGTATACATATCCTTTTAAGTGAACGTATAGAGTATGCATACGCAGTATTGTATACATATCCTTTTAAGTGAAGGTATATAGTATGCATACGCAGTATTGTATACATATCCTTTTAAGTGAAGGTATATAGTATGCATACGCAGTATTGTATACATATCCTTTTAAGTGAACGTATATAGTATGCATACGCAGTATTGTATAAATATCCTTTTAAGTGAAGGTATATAGTATGCATACGCAGTATTGTATACATATCCTTTTAAGTGAAGGTATATAGTATGCATACGCAGTATTGTATACATATCCTTTTAAGTGAAGGTATATAGTATGCATACGCAGTATTGTATACATATCCTTTTAAGTGAACGTATAGAGTATGCATACGCAGTATTGTATACATATCCCTTTAAGTGAAGGTATATAGTATGCATACGCAGTATTGTATACATATCCTTTTAAGTGAACGTATATAGTATGCATACGCAGTATTGTATACATATCCTTTTAAGTGAACGTATATAGTATGCATACGCAGTATTGTATACATATCCTTTTAAGTGAACGTATATAGTATGCATACGCAGTATTGTATACATATCCTTTTAAGTGAACGTATATAGTATGCATACGCAGTATTGTATACATATCCTTTTAAGTGAACGTATATAGTATGCATACGCAGTATTGTATATAGTATGCATACGCAGTATTGTATACATATCTCAACGTTCATTGCTTAACCCTCCACCATTTAATCAAGAAAGACGAGCTCTCCTCCCTCCTCACTCTTTCACTCTTTCCCCTCTGTTTCTCTCCCTTCCACCATTCCTTTTTCCATACTTTTCCTCGGTTTCTCGCACGCGCTCGCTCTCTCTCTCATTCTCTCCCTCCCTCTTTGCTCCTCCTTTCCCCAAACGCACTCTGCAGGAGGAAGAGAGTGAGCGGTGTTGCAGTAGGTGCTAAAAAGAGATCCACTGGAAGCGGTGTCAGAGCAAACCGACAGCCACAATACGTCAAAACCCCACAGTCCCTCCCTAACTCTCCATCCCTCGCTCCCTCCCTCGCTAGCTCGCTTTTTGTCCTCCCCGCGTCCTCTGGTGTGAGGCCGCCGCATGTCAGCGCAGTGCTGGAGCCGTTCAGGCCAGTAATGAGCTCCCAGCAGCAGACAGGGCTCCCCCGGCGCTCCCCTTAGAGAAGAGCCTGATTTTATGCAGTTTAGTGTCCTCTGTGCACACGAGCAGCCTGGCTCACACCTTGTGTATTAGCCAAACATGCGCATCTCTGACCCTGTCTCCTATAACCCTGTCACCTCTGACCCTGTCTCCTATAACCCTGTCACCTCTGACCCTGCTCCCTCTAACCTTGTCACCTCTGACCTATCCCCTCCCCAGTTTCTTCAGAAACCCGCATGACTTGCTACCGCAGGTGTGCGATATACCCAATTAGCTATTTATGCTGTGCAAACCAGGATTGCTCCACACGGCAAGCCCCCCGTCTCGCTCGTAAAACACTGTAGACTCACAATGCGTGCTGGGGCTCAGTGTTAGTGTGTGCTCATGTGCGTCTGAGTATTGTGGGAGAGTGCTGTGGTGACTATCACTGATAGGCTGTGTGTGTGTGCGTGTGAGAGAGCTTTCAGTTTGAAAGTAGCTGTGTGTTATGTAAAATATCCAGGCTAACCTCCCCTCCCCCCTCTCTCCCTCCCTCTCTCAGGTGAGTCAGTTGTACCTGAGCTCCAGTGGCCGGCTGTGCTCCTCCCTGCCCCCCCACATCTTCTCGTCTGCAGAGAGGGCCTATCACATGATGCTACAGGAGCACCGGCCCCAGTGCTTCATCCTCAGGTCCCCGCCCACTGACACGCCCCCATTTTACTGCCCCGCCCACCGCATATTCACCCCTCTCTATCAAGCTCTCAAACATCAAAGCCTATGTTATTTCACAATTTCCTAAATTTCACATCATAGTGAGGGGGTTTATGGGAAGGACAGACGGTGAAAAGAACGCAAACGTTATACAAGGTCTTCCGGGTGCCCACCACAGTAAAACTACGTTCATACATAACTGTTATTTGTAAGCAGAACATTGAATGTTTCAAGGTTAGGCTAAATGTTTCTGGACGTCTCTTGAATGTTTTTATTTTAGTCGCGAGGAAAATCGCGAGAACGGCCTTGGAACGTAATTCAGTTTCGGTCAATTTAAGAAGCATTTAAATTGGGAATGGTCATTGCACCATTTCAATGCCGTCATTCGAAGAACTCTTAAAATGCAAATGACGCCACCCCCCCAATCACTGCATAAAAATAAATAGCATCTTACCCTTAAGCCAGGGCCGCCGCTAGGGGGGGGGGGGGGCAAAGGGTGCGGTCGCACCGGGCCTCGCGCTTTAGAGGGCCTCGCGTCAAGCAGTTTTTTTTTTTTTGCTTTAAGTTTTACATGTTACACATATGATAATAATATTTATTAAAAGTCAATTGTAGACCTAGCAGGACTAGGATTGTGTGCAGCGTATGGTAGGCTACGTCACAACAGTGGAAGGCGCACCATGCGCAACGAAAATACTTGAAACTAACGGGCATATAGCATGCGCATTTTGTGCCTGTGAAAAAAAGACGTGCGTGCATAGTGCATAAAGGCCTCGCAATGCCTACTTCGCACCGGGCCTCGCATATCTCCCAGACGGCCCTGCCTTAAGCCCTATTCGGACACGATAAGTTTTACAGGGGGAGGTGGGGTAATGGAATTACTGGAAGAGCTCCGCTATTTTAGTGCCCATGTCTGTAACTTTTACGGACTGCGCGCTCCCGCACCAGTAAAGATTCCGGAGTCTTTTACCTACTGTTAAATGTCCTGTAAAAATTACCCCAGGTTAAAGCTATCCCGTGCGAATTGACAGTCCGGTAAAATTCTGTTATTTCCTGTGAGAAATTAGTTTCCCCCAGTCTTTTCTACTGGTTTTTCACGTAAGCACTCGAGGACGCCTTTGGTTGTGCTCTCTTCGGTCCAACTATTGACCGACCTCTAAATGAATGTAACGCTACATTGAATAAGAAGACAGAGAGCAAAAAAAATAAATAAAAAAAACAGGCTAAAAAGTAGGCTACAGTGGGGCAACGCTTGTGGCCGCTTTAGGTAAGATATTGTAGCCTAGCTATAGCCTTGCATACATGTTATGGCCTAACACTGTTTCTTTTCAAGCTAACGTTAATAAAGAGGTGTACCGTGTAATGCAGGATTCCTCACGCTTTTTGTGGACATGTTTGTCATGCCAACATTGTCTCCACGTAGTTTTTTTTGGCGGCTCAGTTTGCAGTGAAGATAGGATGTGTAACGTTGTATGACTTGTGGGGAACGTTTTCGACAACATAGAGTAGACACTCCCATCTCTGTAATTCTAGACGCTGCTTACGGAGATAGCTAGCTACTTCCCGTCCGAATCGGCCATTAACATTACAGACGTCCTGTGGTAATAATTACTTTACAGACATTGTCCTGAAAACGTATCCCGTCCGAATAGGGCTTTAGAATGTGAGATTGACCCTCCTTGTCCCGGTTGCGTCAAATTCCCTAAGCACCCGCTCTGTGTCGATTTCAAAGTCATTGTGAATGTTCATAATCGCCAATCGCGTCTGTCATGCTGTTCCGTAGGTAGGTTTTCAGACGTCTCAAACAGCTGAATGAGCGCTCGACCGAAGCAGTAGACACGGGCATC
>CM056383.1:9884718-10283120 GCA_029718625.1 Synaphobranchus kaupii | reverse complement strand
GAGGGGAAAAACATCTTTGTGAACTAATTATTTTTATTTGTAAACCAGTTACATTACATTTGTCTGTTTGGGAGAGATTTTTTTTTGTGAGTACAAAAGCATATTTGTGAACCAATTATTTTGTTTGTAAGTTACAAAAAATAGTTGTGAATTAAATTTTATTTGTGGAAGGTTCATACTATTTATTTATTTATGAGACGATAATACCCCCATACACGTGTGCACATGTGCATAATGGCGCATGCATGTATGTAAGTGCGTCTGCGCCATGCGTCAGTGCGTGTGCTCGTGAGTGCATGTGCACGGGGAGTCGGTGCGCTGAGGGCCGAATGCTCCTCGCCTTGCCGCCACCGCTTTCTGCACTGTGCGTTAATGACACCGATGGATCAAACGGCACCGCGTCGCCACCTGGTTACCATCGCCCGGGAGACGGATCGTTGCGCTGGAGGAAAGGGAAGTCCCTTCATGCCCTTTCCTGGCTGACGTATGGCACGGGTAAATCTAAATGAACAGTAATGAATATATGTGGGGCCGCTCCGCTGGCCCACAGGGCCCCTGCTCTGACTCAGGGCCAAATGGCATTACTTACGGACGGACCCTCGGTTAATCCTCACAGTTTAACAGGGAATCAATGTCCTGGTTTATTTATTTATATATTTATTTATTCTTGTTGCCTTGTTTTATTCTCCCGGCGATCGCAAAAGGGCCACACAAAGTGGGCAGGCTTGTGTGTGCATCTGTATAGAAAGAGAGCAGCCTCCCAACCCCCAGCATGCACCGGGGCTGCCATTTATCACCAAGATGGGCTTTAAAAAGGCCTGACCGCTGGGGCAGAGGAAGTAGCGGTGGAGACTCAGCATTCATTACGAGCGAGCGGCTGGATGTGCAGTACATCACATCACTGTCAGACCCTGACTCTCATATCACATCCGGAGATGGAACGTCTCGCCCCTCTTCCTTCAGTAACACATCTGCCCAATTTCAGGGCTTTCACACCTCTGTTCTGCTTATAATCAATCTCCAGATAAATGTAAAACAAATACTTGGATTTAAAACAGCTGATATTAATATTTCATGTCTAAATATATTAAAACGGTAATGATAAAACTTCAATCTAAAGCTGAATACTATGAATACTTTGTGGTATATGCATACAATAAAAGGTAATGGATTTTGATTATTTGTATAGACATAGTAATTCTAGCTTGTGTACTTCTGTCTTTTAGAAGTAGATTTGGCTATATTACTGAGAGCAACAGCACTGATACAGTATTGATAACGGTTTCTAATGGCAGTCTAATGGCAATGACATTATAATACAACATTGAACATGAATTACATACAATGAAATTATTAACCCGTATGTTCCTGTGGTAAGAGCTGCGTGTGAAAAGAACTCAGTTTCACCCGAATTACGATTTATCTATTTCTGTCTTCTGCTGTAGAACCGGTAAACTGTATTAATACCGTGGCCTGTCTGTGATTTACGGTCTGTCAGTAAAGTGTCACTTTACAGGAACTGCTTGATTGCGGTGTTTAAACCAGTTTCTTGTGACCAGCCTTGACAGTATTAAAAAATAAAAGAGTTTGCCTTAGCAGAAACTTCAAGGTTGACAGGAACTTGATATACTGACAGTGCTAATCTTTTAGTGCATCTAGTGTTTTCTGAAGAGATTAGGTGTTTTTAGGCAATTTGTAAGAATCAAAATAGAATGTAATAATTGCTTAAATCTGTCACTCAAACTTAAAGCTAGACTTGAACTATTGAAGATAATGGATGATAATGTTCAGCATTGAAGAATGTACTGTTATTGCAAAGCATTGGTGGCAATTGATTATATGAAAATATGCTGCCCAATCCTATTATAATTAAAAGTCAATCATAGCATCTGGTCCATCTAAATCCACCAACAATTTGTTGAAATGCTGGAAGATGTAGCTTGAGATCTGCCAAGGAAAATATGAAGTTTCACTGAAGTAGCACAAATATTATATAACCCTCGCCATTGAAAAAACAACATATAGATCCTATAGCTGACTGTATTCATTCTATTTTTGTGCACTATGGGGGTGGCAGCATTACTGAAAGTTCATGGCCGACTATGCTTTCTCTGTGTCTCACCAGTGGTGCACTTCACATTGATAAGAACCTGAATGCTCTAAGAGGACGACACAGTTTGCCAGATACCATCTTTGTTTATGGTCAGAGTACTTTAAGTCATATGATCTGAGTGAATATAGAAAGTGTTATGAAGAGAGTGTATGAACTTCTACCTTGAGTGCAATTGTGTACGACTGCTTAATTGAACATTGATTCTAATGTCCCAGCTATTCTGCGACTGTTCCTGCTGAGCCTTTACCAGACTTACCTGCACCTTGCATCGCTTACTAACGAAGAGCTTTAATCCCCTCAATTCGACCAGTGTGCAATCTGCTTTTAAGGTTAAGATCAGTGCGAAGAGGAGCGTAGTCATTTCATTCAACCTTTTTCCAAACTACTTTACAAAGCGTCTATGACAATGCCTTGAGGGAGATTTGTTCGAAGGGAGGGTGAGATGAGGTCATGTTGAAGACTTGTGTGACTCTCACAGGGGATGGGAAATGCACCGTGTGGATGTCGGAGATGTATTTAATGGCAGTTTTGGAAATTGTAGCCTACTTCCACAGCCGTAGGGCTTAAGGAAAACATTGGGAAATGTAGTTTGACCACTGGCATACATTAGAAGTGGCAGTATATCCCACTAAGACGATGCAACTTAAGCAAAAATCCAACTGCAAGACTGCTCACTATTCAAAAAGGGGGAGGAGGGGGGGGGGGGGGGGGGGGGGGGATTTACAGTACTGTGATGCACGGGATTTATAGTACTGTTTGCAAAAAATAAATAATTTCTAAAGCGTGTTAATGTACAGAAAGATATCCCATATTTTAAATATATAGTTCATGTTTTCTTTTCATATTGCATTCAACTTTCTCCAAATATGTAACTGCCAGTTATACCTTATGAGTTACCGCACACACCTGCATACCAGGGGCCACATGTATAAACAGTGCTGAGCAGAAAAATGCCCTCAGAATACTGCGTAAGCGAGTTTCCACGCAGAAATTCAGATGTATAAAATAAGAGAATCTGCGTACCTCTGCACACGCTGGGCACCATACGTATGCAATGTTTGGAGTCAGTGTGATATGGCGACACCATGATGAAAAGTGCAATCAGACCAGCGTTGTCAATAATCTACCGTCGGGTAGGCTATGTGTCGTCTTTTCATTCGGCTTCAGCTGTGCGTTAGTTGATTGAACTGTTTGTAGCGTAGTCACTGTTTAGTTGATGTAAATTGCAGCATTAGCGTTCAGCTGTTTACTTGCTTTGTGCTTTTAGGCAAGCTGCTAGTCTTTTGTGTTGCTAATCGAAAATAGATTCACCTGAGTGAACTAGCCCTGCAAGCAGCTGAGTGCAATCGGGAAATTAGCAAGTAGTCTATAAGTTAAAAACAGAGGCTGCCGTAAATACTGTAAATACGGCAGCCTCATCTGCAATTTGAACTGTCTGTAATCTGTTTGTAATGATCTTTCCCCACCTAACCTGTTGTATCACCCCCTACCATGTGTCTAACCCCCATTCCTCTGTGCTCCATGCCTCGCTCCAGGAGGCACAACCACCGCAGACGCTGTCCGGCTAACCTGGTCTGCCCACCGCTGTCCTCTCATAAGGAATTCTCAGTGGTGGGTGGACTATGGAACTGCCGGTCAGCCGTCCAGAAAGCAGACTTCATCACTGCATATGCCAAGGTGAAGTCCCTCCACTTCCTGGCTCTCACTGAGACCTGGATCACTCCCGATAACACAGCCACTCCAGCTGCTCTGTCTGCTGGCTACTTCTTCTCCCACACCCCCAGGGCCTCTGGCAGAGGCGGGGGTACTGGTTTGCTCATTTCCACGTCCTGGAAATTCTCTATTCCCACTGTACCCTGCCTGAATATCTCCTCCTTTGAGTTTCATGCAGTCACTGTAACTCACCCATCTGCACTTAACATTGTTGTTCTCTATCGCCCTCCAGGTCCACTCGGCGCTATCCTGGATGAACTGGACACTCTCCTGAGCTCCTTCCTTGAGGATGGTACCCCTGTAATCCTACTGGGAGACTTCAACCTCCAACCAGACAGTTCCCAGCTATCCAGTGTCACCTCACTCCTCCAGTCCCCATCGCCTGCCACCCACAAGGGTAGTAACCAACTGGACCTTGTACTCACCAGGAGTTGCGCCACATCTGAACTCACGGTGACCCCCCTCCACGTATCGGACCATTTCTTTATCTCATTTTCTCTCTCCTGCTCACTCTCCCTCAACTCCGCTAACAACCCACCCGCTGTTATGTTCAGGAGAAATCTCTGCACCCTCTCACTCCTCTCTCACTACTTCTGCTCTCTCTGTACTTCCTCCTCCTGCTACCTTTGCTAAAATGCCTATTGATGTTGCCACCTCTGTGTTTAACTCATGCCTCTCTCAGTCTCTCAACTCACTATGTCCTCTTGTCTCCAAACCAGCCCGACAATCACCCCCCTCCCCATGGCTGACGGATTCTCTCAGATCCAGTCTCTGTATGCACTTACTGTACGTCGCTTTGGATAAAAGCGTCTGCTAAATGAATGTAATGTAATGTAATGAAAAGGCAGAGGGAGAAAATGCAAAACTTTGCGAAAGCAAATTTACGACTTTCTCCCAGAGCATTCTTTTACGCATTATTTTACTCAGGGTTTTATACATGTGGCCCCAGGAGCACTTCTGCTGTGGCATCCATTAATGTTCTCACCCACTGTATTATACACTACAGGCCACACAATACCTCAGCTAATACAGCCATTTGGAGAGGTGTGTGTCACAGACAACAGGACATATGTGAGTTTCCTGTACATTGTTGGTAAGACCTATGGAAGATGACCAACCCTACCCCTGGTGGAACAAGGCTTAGCAAAGGCTTGGACTTGCCATTAAAAGGCTTCCAGCACTGAGCACCTTCACTGACTGAGCCAGTCGGGAGCCCTATAAATGATTAGAAATCTGTGAGAAGCACCAACGCCACTCTCGTTCTGAAAGGCGTTAAATTCCTTAGATTCTAAGGGATGGATTCCTGATACTTAGCGATCAGTGTGAGAGAGTTATTTAGCAAAATTCTTACTGAGCTGGAATGTATTTAACAGTCATGCTGGTATTCTAATTAGAACAAGTTTCAATGGACTGTACCTTCTTACAATGCCCCCTGCTATTCAATATTTAATGTGGTATTTTTCAGTCTTTTGAGACTGTTTCATTAATTTGCCTCAATTAATTGTTCAAGTCAGTCTTTTAACATTCATCTAATTAGACCACAAGTAACATGTATGGGTTTCACAAAGATTACAGCTCTTTCTTTTGCACTACGCAGTTTACTCTTTTACAATAGCTTCTAAATGCACTGACCCCCCCCCCCCCCCCCCCCCCCCCCCCCCAGATCAGGTGGAAAGTTGATGTCGCCGAAGCCAGCGGGTGCTTCTCCATGGGAGCAGAGGCCACAGGTGAGAGATCCGGGCAGGGATCCAGAGCTTTCTGCTGGGGGGTGGCCGGGTGGATACAGGCTCGTGCCTCCTGGAGCTCCTGCCTTATGCTGTTTACATTACAGCCCATCTTGGTCCTGACAGAGCCCGGTTCTGTAATGTGGAGTGAAAGATTCGGAGAACCAAACGCCACAAACCAAGGAATCTGAAAGCGTAATTCGTTATAAATACGCCACTAAGCGGACAGCTCCGCAGTAACAGGGGAAATAAAACAAAATAATGGGAATAAAACCCTCCCGGCATAAGCCAACGCAAAAAAAAACCCAAAAGAGGGCAACTTGGCGATAGCGAGTAGTACACAACAAAGGAACCTCACGCACTCACACAAGAGGCGTATAACTAGAGGTCAGAGAAAAACAAAAGAAAGCCAGTGTAACAAGGGCGAAAGAAACGTAATAGAAAAATAACCTGTTACCTATAGCTCTAGGTGTGAACGAGCTGACAAAAAGGTAACAGGTAGAGGAAAATAAAAGGATAAAGAGAGAAGGAAACAAAAAGACTAAATAAATCTTTACCCTAACTCCTTAACCGGACTACCTATGTTTCTGACGAGTAACAACCAGAAACATAGAGACCGCTATCCTTTTCCTTACTGACTCCGATAGTCAAAAGCAAAGACAATCTCGAAGCGTCGGCAATGCGGAACACCTGTACTATTTATAACCGGCAGGAAATCCAAAACAGGTGAAAGGAATAATTGCCGGGCGAGATTCAAACACCGAAACGGATGCAGAAAAATCCGATAGATCGCCCCGATGTCGTCAAACAAAAGAACGACTGCAGAAACAACAGCAGGCTGCCAGAAACCATGACAGGACCCCCCTTCTAAGGAACGACCCCAGGCGATTCCTCAGCCCTGTTTCTGCGGAAGTCCCTAATAAGTGTAGGGTCCAAGATGTTTTTGGAGGAGACCCAGCAACGCTCCTCAGGACCATAACCCTCCCAGTCTACTAAAAACTGGAATCCTCTGCCCACACGCCTCTCTGCCAAAATACGCCGAACGGTATATACTGGACCCCCCTCTATGAACCGGGGAGCAGGTGGCGGTTTGTCGGCCGGGGTGAGAGCACTAACCAGCACCGTTTTCAACCGGGAGACGTGGAAGGTTGGGTGGATGCGCATAGAGCGTGGCAGTTGAAGGCACCGTAACCGGGTTAATTTTACGGATTATTTTAAAAGGGCCCACGAATCGCGGTGCGAGTTTGCGAGACTCCATCGCAGAGGCAGGTCCCGTGTAGCTAGCCATACTCGTTGACCAACCCGATAAGAGGGAGCCGGACGACGACGCCTGTTTGGCTGACGCGCGAAGGAGCGAAGCGCGCACACGCTTCCAGACTGCTCGACACCTCCGAACAAATGACCCTGCTGATGGTACCTCCACATTTCTCTCCAACTCAGGAAATAAGGGAGGCTGATACCCCAGCTGAGCCTCAAAGGGAGAGAGACCTGTGGAAGCGTTGCGCAGCGTGTTGTGGGCGTACTCCGCCCAGGCGAGATGGCGACTCCATGATGTAGGTTTGGAGGCGGCCAAGCACCGGAGGGTGTTCTCCAGGGACTGATTAGTGCGCTCTGTCTGACCATTAGTCTCCGGGTGGAAACCGGAAGACAGACTGACCGACGCCCCAAGTAAGGCGCAAAAAGAGCGCCAGAACCTAGCGGTGAACTGAGGGCCACGGTCGGACACCATGTCCAGAGGAAGGCCGTGCACCCTAAAAACATTGTCCACCATCAGTTGGGCGGTCTCTGGTGCTGATGGCAGCTTCGGTAGGGCGATGAAGTGTGCCGCCTTGGAAAACCTGTCGACCACCACCAAGATCACCGTGTTGCCCTGGGACGCAGGCAGCCCGGTAACAAAGTCGAGGGCAACATGGCTCCAAGGACGGCTGGGAATGGGTAAGGGGCGTAAGAGGCCAGAGGGTGGGAGCCGAGATCCCTTGCTGCGGGCACAGACCGAACAAGCGGCGACAAATTCCCGCACGTCGCTCTCCATATTAGGCCACCAAAAGCACCGCGACAAAAATTCCCTAGTCCGGTGGACGCCAGGATGGGCGGGATTGGGGGTTATTAAAATGGGTTCAGAGCTAAACCTGTTTTTTAGCTCTGTGAATGCTGCCTCAGCCCTAGAGTTCCACTGGAACTGCGAGGATGATGTTTTTTTTGTAAGGGCTGTGATAGGTGCGACTACCGTGCTAAAATTGTGGATGAACCGCCGATAAAAATTAGCAAAGCCCAGAAAGCGCTGCACCTGTTTCACTGATGCTGGAGTTGGCCAGTTCTTGACTGCCGAAATTTTCTCTGGATCCATAAGGACTTTTCCGTCCGCCACAATGAAACCTAAGAAAGAAACAGAATCAGCGTGGAACGAGCACTTCTCGGCTTTAACGAATAGCCGCGCCTTAAGGAGCGCTTCCAACACCTGCCTAACATGGCCGACGTGAGAGGAGAGATTCGGGGAGAAAATTAAAATATCGTCGAGGTAGACAAAGACAAACCTCTCCAGCA
This sequence comes from Synaphobranchus kaupii, assembly GCA_029718625.1. Lineage (NCBI taxonomy): Eukaryota > Metazoa > Chordata > Actinopteri > Anguilliformes > Synaphobranchidae > Synaphobranchus > Synaphobranchus kaupii. The sequence goes on along the minus strand of CM056383.1, from coordinate 10,275,026 downwards.
TCTCTCTGAGAACATAATTCACTAGCGCCTGAAAGACAGAGGGGGCGCTAATGAGGCCGAAAGGCATCACCCGGTACTCGTAGTGTCCGTGGTGTGTGTTAAATGCCGTCTTCCACTCATCGCCCTCACGCATGCGCACAAGATTGTAGGCATTGCGAAGGTCGAGTTTGGAAAAGACCGACGCCCCCTGTAAGCGCTCAAATGCGGAGTTCATGAGTGGAAGAGGATATCTGTTCTTAACGGTAATGTCGTTGAGACCCCTATAATCTATACAGGGCCTCAGACCTCCGTCTTTTTTTTAACAAAAAAAAATCCAGCACCGGCCGGTGCAGTGGAAGGTCTGATGAAACCGTTAGCTAACGACTCCTCAATGTACTCCCTCATAGCAGTGCTTTCAGGACCCGACAGGGAATACAGTGAGCCCCTGGGAGGAACCGTGCCAGGGTACAACTCAATCGCGCAGTCATACGGCCTATGAAGAGGTAACGTAGTAGCGCTTTGTTTACTAAAAACCTCAGCAAGGTCAGAATATTCCCCTGGTACATTAACGGGCAGGCGAAATTCGAGCGACCCTACCACTTCCGGGGTCTCGGAAGGAACGTCAGAAGACGTCTCCCACTGAAACTCAGAAAAAGAAAGGCTATCCTCCTCTAAAGAACCCCACTCAGCAAAGTGATCCCAGGACAGACTCTCCACTCCACTCCCAGTGAGGACGGAGGGAGTATCTTGATCAGAGCGAGACTCCGTCTCCTCTCACTCACTATCAGAGCTGCAATCGGAACCGTCAGGCATGCAGCCCGACGAAGGATAAATGAAAGTTCGACAGTGGGTTTGACACTGGGAACCCCACTGGCGAATAGGATCCCTGTCTCTGCCCCAACTAACATGAGGGTCATGCAAGCTCAGCCATGAATGTCCCAGAATGAGTGGATACGATGGAGATTCAACTAAAAAATTTTTTATTCTCTCCGAGTGCCCCTGGAGAGAAATGCGCATAATTAATGGACCAGTTATCTCCTCAATGATCCCAGAGCCTAAGGGGCGACCATCGAGAGCCGTAACTTGACGGGAACTAGTGAGTCGGTGAGTAGGAATCTTTAATTCCCTAGCCCATTTAGCGTCAATGAAACACTCGACTGCTCCGGAATCAATAAAGGCGTCTACGCCAACCGAGCGCCCATTCCAAAGCAGCCGGACAGGTAAAATGGTCCGAGAATGAGTACTATTTTGTCTCACTGGAGATCTCGGTCTCCTCAGTGAGGACCCTCGTTTCCTCCCCAACTTGGGACACTGACTTTTTACATGACCCTTACACCTACAGTAACGGCACCAGTGCTTCCGCGGTTTCACCCGCTTAGATTTGTGGTGGGACAGCCCATCCACCTGCATGGGCTCCTCCTGATCCACGGAGAAGTAGGTGGGCACAGTAGGTGGAGTGTCTCTTGATAACACGGATTTTAAACGGGGCGACTGATCTTTAATCGCACGTTCACGTTCTCTCATCCGGTTATCAAGACGAATAGCAGTAGTTATCAGTTTATTTAAGGTAGCGGGTTGTTCTAGCATAGCTAAAGCATCCTTGATGGGATTAGATAATGCTTGGAGAAATAATGATTTTAAAGGGCCGTCCGACCATCCCGTCTCCCCGGCTAGCGCTCGAAATGTAATAGAAAACCCCGCTACTGTCCTAGTGCCTTGACGCAAGCTAGTGAGTCTCCTAGCTGCCTCCTCCCCTGAAACCTCGTGATCGAAAACCAGTTGCATCTCGTTCATAAGGTGAACTGGATCACGAACGACAGGGGCATTGGCACGAATAAGAGGGTCCGCCCATGCAAGAGCCTGGTCATTTAATAATGACAAGATAAAAGCTACCCGGGATTCTGGTGTAGAGAAACGAGAGGGCTGTGCCTGAAAAAATATCAGGCACTGCGTTAGAAATGGCCGGCATTTTCCCGATTCCCCACCATAGCGATCCGGTAATTGTAGCTTAGGCTCTTTAAGGGTGCGTGGAGCTGGTATGGGAGGTGTAGGTGCTTGTGCAACTGGGGGTGGATGGACAGCAACAGAGAATCTGTGGAGACTCTCCGTAAATTCTCTGAGGTATTCTCCCTGATGTTGGAGTTGCTCCATCAACTGGTGTTGTTGTTTTTGTAATGAGAGAATAGCCTCCTCGGGGGTAACCCCTGTAGCGCCCTGACTGGGCGGTCTTTTAACAGAAACCTGGGGTTTAGCTGGCCCTTCCATGTGGCTTCGAGATTCTGTAATGTGGAGTGAAAGATTCGGAGAACCAAACGCCACAACCAAGGAATCTGAAAGCGTAATTCGTTAGAAATACGCCACTAAGCGGACAGCTCCGCAGTAACAGGGGAAATAAAACAAAATAATGGGAATAAAACCCTCCCGGCGTAAGCCAACGCAAAACAACCCCAAAAGAGGGCAACTCGGCGATAGCGAGTAGTAAACAACAAAGGAACCTCACGCACTCACACAAGAGGCGTATAACTAGAGGTCAGAGAAAAACAAAAGAAAGCCCGTGTAACAAGGGCGAAAGAAACGTAATAGAAAAATAACCTGTTACCTACAGCTCTAGGTGTGAACAAGCTGACAAAAAGGTAACAGGTAGAGAAAAATAAAAGGATAAAGAGAGAAGGAAACAAAAAGACTAAATAAATCTTTACCCTAACTCCTTAACCGGACTACCTATGTTTCTGACGAGTAACAACCAGAAACATAGAGACCGCTATCCTTTCCGACTCCGATAGTCAAAAGCAAAGACAATCTCGAAGCGTCGGCAATGCGGAACAACTGTGCTATTTATAACCGGCAGGAAATCCAAAACAGGTGAAAGGAATAATTGCCGGGCGAGATTCAAACACCGAAACGGATGCAGAAAAATCCGATAGATCGCCCCGATGTCGTCAAACAAAAGAACGACCGCAGAAACAACAGCAGGCTGCCAGAAACCATGACAGGTTCATCCGTCTGGCCGGGATTCAAACCATCGACCGTGTCCGAGGGTTCACTGTGTACGGAGTCAAAGACTAAATGGGAACTGAAATCCATCAATTAGTGCTGTAACCCTTGATTTGGGATTAAACGTTTGAGTGGACAGACTTCTCTCCTCTCCTTTCCTCTTAACTGTCCTTGGAAGATTTGCGATTCAGGAGGATAACACAAAAATGGGGTTACGAGGTAATGCTCTTGTAAAATCCTCATACCACACAAGCTGGGCAAATGGCTTGCTTCCATAACCTTGGGATGACTATGGCTTCACTGTGTGATTGCTCTTCCCTCTTGTGTTGGAATAAACTCTCACTGGCAAAATTTCTCCATCTTCTTATGCAGTTGAAGACCCGCCTCCTCAGACTGCTCCCCGCCCACCTGTTAAGGTGCACATGAAGTGTCTTCCTCCAACTCACGTCTGTGCAATCTGCAGTGCGACAAGAAGTGCTTGCCTGTGCTCCCCCATATCTGCAGTGGAGGTTTCAGTAATGAGCATCGCTAAATACGATTGGGCCTTCCAAATTAGGGAGAAAAGGGGGGGTTAAATGTTTGCTAAATTAATATAATGCAATGTTTGCCGTTTTATATTTTTTAAAGACATTCTAGTCAGAGGCAGCGCGGCATCAAACACAGGGTGCCAAACGCCCCCAGACGCCCCCACCCTCCCCAACTCCCGTCGCTCAGCTTCCTAGCCGCTTTCATTATTATTCTGCGCTTTTCCCAGACTGACAAAAGGCTGTCAGCCTTGTCAGGGGCCCCCTTGTTTGATGCCGTCGACTGCAAGAGGAATCCCCTGATTGGAGTCTGGATATCTAGGCCAAACCGTCAGCCCCGCATCGACGCCGCTTGGGCTCGATTCCCCCTCAGAATGCGAACAGCGGGGAGGTGGAGGAGCAGAAGGAGGAGGAGGAGGAGGCTGTGGAAACCCCCCACAATAAAATCCCTTCATTTCCAGTGTTACTTTCCCCCAGTTCATTTCTCCTCTCTAATCACAAACCCCACTTGAAGGTACAAAAAAAAACAACATGGCCAGAAGTCAGAAATTAGATTACAAGCACATGAGTGCTGAACAAGTATTGCAGGTTCACGCGATGAATACCCATTCATCATAATGCTGTGAAGGGCACATCATGGTAAGCCAATGAAACATCCTGACTTTTCCACTGAACTGTGATCATCTTCAACAATGTTGATTCATTAATATATAACAGTGACATACACACTCAGATACAGATACTCTGTAAGAACACAGTGGATAGGGAATGCAAGGGATTGTGTAGCCAATCAGATATAGGGGATAATTAGATGATGTGTGTGTGTGTGTGTGTGTGTGTGTTCATGCGTTCATGTGTGTGTGTGTGTGTGTGTGTGTGTGTGTGTGTCCGTGTCTGTGTGCATGCGTGTGTGTGTTTACGGGTGTGCGTTCGTGTGTGTGTGTGTGTGTGTGTGTGTGTGTGTGTCAGGCACAGCATATCCCCATGCTCTTTTCATGCCCTGCTTCGTTAGCTGCAGATCACAGCGGAGGTTACCGCCGTGCAGCCTCCAAGGCTGGCCCGTGGGCGTAAAACTGCTGATCTGGTCGTCGCTCTCTGTTTGTGCAACAGAGAGAAATCACTCTGCAGGAACAGGGCACTGATCAGAGAGAGAGAGAGAGATGGTGACAAACAGCACGGTGTGGGCCGGACCCAAGCTTGCTGCTGGCAGACTAAACACTGCATAAACCCTGTAAGGCGCAGTGCTGTAGCTGAGGCCTGGACCTCCTCAGTAGACTGACGGTTACCGGGCTTGTTACACAGTAGGTTGTAGGTTCAATTCCCAGAGAAAGATTCCAATTCAAGGCATTAACCTGGAATTTCTGTACAAATTGGATAAATGTGCACAAAAAAGGTTTCACCAAATAAGACAACCACAGGTTGAGTGGACCTTTCAAGAAAGAAAAGAAAGTGAAGTGATTTCTTGGATTTATGGCGCAGAAAGGATTAAATTCCCCTTTTGTACATATCATTATGGAGCGTAGGGTTTATAAGGGAGAGCTGGTGAAGGCTTAGGCACGTTCATAGCGTGGAAACAGAAGCCTGGATTTCATTCAGTCTGCTACTTTAATGATGATCTTAAATCATTTGAGAGCGGGGGAAAAGAAATTGAGATCTATTATTTAATAGCTTTAAATATGGCCCCCATCTTTATACATTTCGGATTCTTTCCAGACCAGTGCAGCTTCCATACTTCGCTCAAAGGCAAAATGGCAGCCTTCCATCTTTGATTAAAACTTTCAAGATTCAAAATCGTGACCAATAGTGTCCCACTCCATAGTCACTTTAAGACTATGCACACACACACATGCACGCACACACACACACACGCACACACACACACACACACGCAGTATTTACCCATGCTAACATAAAAATACTGAGAAATTACCCATCCATGCAGCTGTGTTCAGTTTATAACTAAATCACTGGGCAAAGAGCTGATATAATAATGATATAGTAATGGTCGATTTGTCAAAGATTTTCAAGGGGGATGGTGGGCTCTGTTATATCACAGAAAACCATTAAAACAAAGGGGGTGGCAGTTTTACAAAGGGGATGGTTTTTGTCCATTTTATTAAGAGCGGGGATGGCATCCCCTTGCATCCCCACTCAAATCGAACCCTGCAAATGGATCACGGTTTTTCTACATTGTGGTTAAAACACACTTTGTCTAATTTGGAGGTTGCCTGTTTTAAACCATTGAGAATCATTGATGCCTGTTGCAAAGAACCGCGACTGCCATGTCACCAAATTCTATCAGCCGTTCGGCAGGGTGTAGGAAAACGCTGGCGATGGAGAGCCTGGCTGTAGGTGGGCAGAGAAACACCAGGCCGCTAATTAAAAAAGACTATTTTTGGCGTACGGGAGCACATATGTTGTTGATTAGCCACCTCTCAGGTGTCAGGGATCAGGACGGCAACACACTGAGTCCACGTGGCACGGGTAAGGGTGGACACTGGGGGCCAGGTGACAAACGCGCCGACCCGCTCCATATGGCAGCCGTAGGGCCAAGCGCTGGCCGGGAGTGTGAGACGGGCAGGTTTCGGGAGGGAAGAGCCACACCGGGGGGCGGGGGGGGGGGGGGTTGTCAACATGTGCTGCAGGGGACTGTTCATCCACCCTGACGTGACTCTGTGGGTTTGTGTCTCTGGACAGGTGATGACGGGGAGAGAGAGGGAGAAAGCTGACGGAGGGGCTAAAGCTCCACAGTGTGGGAGAGACACGGCTCACAAAATTCACACCTTAAACTGCCCATGCAACCGACCGCAGAGCCTGGGCAGACGGGTGAAATTCACGGGCCCTGGACAAAATTTTGTTACATCCCTATGCCACCTCATGAGTTTCCTTCCAATCACCTGAGTCTTGATTGGAAATTGCAGACACCTGTGCTGGATTTTCCAAGATCATATATATTGGTGGTGTTCTCTAGCTCGAGGTTGGCTGATTTTCCCTTTGTTGGTTCATTTTCACTCTGGCTTTATTTTCCCTTTGGCTAACTTCTTGGACGTTGCCAGCTTGTTGCCGTGCTCAAGTTAATCTTTGAATACTGCTGTGGCGTTTGCCTTGGTTTGTCTGCAGTGCTTACTAGGCTGCGTTTTTTTGTTTTGTCTGGGTTGTTACTGTGCTGTGGGGCACGCATTCGCTGACTGTATTTCTGCGTGACTCCCCACGGAGGTATATATATATACAGTACCTTTAAATTACACTGGAACAGTGTGGAACATATGGTTGGCTAAATGGCTCTAAGTCATCAAGGGTCTGACGTATCAAACAAGCCTTAAACCATCACTCTGCTGCCAGAAATACAGTAGATATGGATGGATAACTTGAAGGGTTTCTTTTCCTGACTTATTTTTCCATAGAGTTCAATAGGAAAATTTGTCAGGAGAAACAACCCTTAAAGCAACCCTTAAACCCTTAAACAACCCTAAACCCATCCATATCTACTACATATCTGGCAGCAGAGTGATGGTTTGAGGCTCGTTTGATACCTCAGACCCTTGATGACTTAACAGCCATTTAGCCAACCATGGGTTATATACTATTCCCGTGTAATTTACAGCTTAATCTAGTCCCACCCCCCAATTCCCATAGAGATCCATTCAAATGCAGAGGTTATAGTATCGCTTCTAAGAGTACCTGGAAATAAGATATCAGGAGTCTTTTGATATCCTTTTATATAGAGTCATGATGGCATCACCTGTTTACCTGTGGAATACCTGTTTACCACAGAAGTTGTTTGAGAGAATGGCAAGAATGTGCAAGGCCGTTATCAAGGCAAAGGGTGGCTACTTTAAAGAATCTAAAATATATGACTTTTTTTTATTTGTTTAACACTTTTTTGGTTGTTGCATAATTTAATTTGTGTTATCTCATAGTTTTCATGTCTTTACTATTCCAAAATGTGGAAAACGGTAAAAATAACGGAAAAAAACCTTCTATGAGTAGGTGTGTCCAAACTTTTGACTGGTACTGTATATACGTATATATATAAATGGGGAGATTTGTGACAATTGAGAGGAAATCCAGAGGCATAGGACCATGGAGGCAAGTTTGATTGGGGTTTTGGTTGGTTGAGACTTTGGTATTGTCTCCTATAGAGACTTTGGGATTGTTCTAGTTTCGGGGAGGTTAGAGTGGTTCCAACACTTCCTAAATACAAAACTGCCGGCCATTCTGTCTCTGGTCTGACTACTTGGATTCCCGATTTTGTGTGTCTCGTTTCTTCGCCAATACCTTCACCAGCACCCTTTTCCCCTTGTTTCATGTATGTCTATTGCGATATGTTAATAAATTAATTTTGCAACCGTTCCTTTTGTATTTAAATCCTTTGTGTTGCGGCCCTTTGAGCCGGGGTCGTAACAATTTTATTCCCGGGCCCGCGACTGTTGGGTCACCCCTTCCTCCAGGGCCCGGGACGACATACCCAGTTGCCCCCCCCCAATGGCAGCCCTGCGCAGAGCAGCAACATTGCAACATCCAAAAACAAATGTTTTACCATACAAACAAATAGTATGTTTCTCATGTGAAAAAATAGGATGTCATTTGAATAAACAGTTGGAGCTATGGTCACACAGACTGGGAAACTCTGGGAAACTGCTTTTCTGCAGAAGAAAGAATGCTAAAGTTTTGTCTCCAATATCGTATTTTGTATTGCACTGCTGATGCATGCTGGTCGGGCGAAACAGAAACAATACTAGCAGTCCTTCATGACACCCACTCTTGGCTCTAATGAGATACCTCTGACGGAAAAGAGTCGCGACTGTGTGTGGGAACGATCTTTGCCACATGATCCAACAGCTGAGTCTCATGCCCTTTGCTTAACTGCCCTAATGTCAACTCAATGGGCATGACACCAGAATGTATCCTCCAGATTTTAAGTTTAAGAAGTGAAGTTATGCATAAAACCGAAGGGTGCTTCGCCCCACTAGAACCTCCATCTCCAACAAGACTATCTCCAACTCCACTTTAAGGAAAATTGGACTGTAAACATTGACTCTTACACAAAGCTTGTCACTTGATAATAATGTTATCGGGCATGAACTGGATCCATGGAGCGGTGGTCAAAGAATTGGGTTTAGAGAAAAAAAACTATTTTGGAAGGATGGATTTACACCCTGATGGATCAACCATCCACCCTACTCCCACTCACTCACACAGCAAAAATGCCGGTGTAAATCTAACACTGCTGATGTACATTTAACACCCTTGTATGAGACCACGGTCTCATATAAACACCCTAGGGTGTTAAATGTACACCACCAATTTTGCTGTGCACCCCATCTCTGTCGTTCATATTTCTAATCCTGCACAGCAAGCTCTGTACATATTGATCCAATAACCTTCTGCTGCAAGGCTGGGACCCAATGCACAGGTCCACTGACCATGTATTAATGGCATCACAGTGATGGTAAGAAGGAACGACTTGCTGTCGGTCACATCCTAAGACTGTTATCCCGCTCCCATTTATCTCAGCAATTGTCTGTTTATTCCTGTTTATTCATTTAGCAAAAGCCCTCTGGGATTCCAGGGAACCTCTGGAATTACAATGCATTTAATTACAAGCACCCGTGATATGCAGAATCTGATTTAATCTACCTTTTGGCCACAGCGTATAGCTTTGTCGTTGACACAGACAAATAAACAAAAATTGAAGGATCTACACGGTAAAAAGCTGGTATATTAAATTATAACATGGCATGCTTGCACTGATATCCGTGTTTCACTGAAAGCATTAAAAATCCCACTATTCCGTTTCTGTAGAATAGTCATTTCCACCAATATGCAGAACCAATAGCGAAAGACATGGCACTTAGATTATCCCAGAAATAATTTAATTTTTCCAGTAATAACCACAAAAGTTGTTTTCCCCAGTCGATACTGCTTGCAGCCTGTAGCAACAGCTGCATCATTTTTTCCCAACAACTCGCTGCCACCAAAGGCGACAAAGGGGAGTCCTCCCTGCGGCGAAAGACAACTGCTTCGCGTTCCAATCATTTTGCGCAATCGGACCAGAGTGAAGCAAGAGACTACATTCTGCCAATTATTCAATGCCCCTAGCCCAACATACAACAAACCAGGATAAAAATGTATGAATGTGTGACCTATCCAGTTAGACTGTGACTGTGCAAGCGAGGTGGCCTGGTCATGGCGTTATTGAGAGACGTGATTATTTCCTTTTTTTCGATTAACTAATAATAATAATACTAATAATAATAATGTTTCATAACATTCTATAATGTTACGTTGTACATTAAATTGTTTTTTTAATGTACGCGTGAGAATTAGAATCCTTTTCCAGACAGAGCGAGAGCAATTACAGATTCAGAGGCATTCCACTCACGTTTGACCTTTTGGAGCGACGGTATCTCTGATAAAGTTGCCTACCACAACCAAGCCAAGTTTGTTTGGATTGCTGGGGCTGAGAAAAGCATGTAGGTATACTTCCAAGGGCATTTCCAGTAGCTGTTGGAAGCACAAACCAATAAAGGCGAACTACCTTACATAATGCATGTAGATTTATGTTTATTACATAAATGTAGTGTGTGTGCTCTGAACTCCAACGGACAATTGCGGAACTCTAATGGGAAACATTTCAATAAGAACATTATGTAGGCCTATAGCAAACTTGCAGAACATGTATGTAGCTTGAGATGGCATTTTGGATCGTTCAGCTATTTTCGTCTACAGGTCATCTCGTTCTGATTCAGCGTGTGGACATTGAGTTTATCACAGGTCAATCTGTTGATCTGTTTATTTGTCCAATGTTATTAGAAAGATAATGTGGGATACTAGCATATCTTTAGTAGCAATGTATTAAATATAACCATTGTTATCCTATAATAAAATGATGAAACGTGATACTGTTATGATATAGCCTAGACCTAATTGTGTAGCCCTAAAAAGCGAAATTAATTGAGTATTAGGAGATCGTATCAACCACATTTCTTTTTACGTTTTAGAATACGTTTCGTTAACACTACATGTGAATATACGAAAGCATTTCAATTCCATTCTATGTTCAGTTTGCCCCATAATGCTATTCTTACCTCGTTGAAGTTTTTGTCTAGATACAGGTAATCATATTTGTTATTGAATGTTTGCTCGTTTGTTTATTAAATCGTCGTGACACATATTTTTCATGTAATTGATTTTTAGGGACTGTAAATCCGGATATCACACAAACGTATAGCATATGCTGTAATATGCCCTACTGGATATTGAAACATATCACACAATACCTAATTTGATTGTTGATACCACGCATAAACATCCAGTATTTATGTAACACCACCCCAACAGCTAGCCAGTGTGTATTATTCGAAAATTGATTGACAGGAGAAATGCACATTTGAAATGCGCATTCACTTTGAAGCGAGCGTAAGCCCCCCCCCCCCCCCCAAACACACACACACACACACACACACACACACACACACACACACACACACACACACACACACACACACACACACACACACACGTGCACGCACACACACATGCACACACACACACTTGTTCCCCAAAAATTAAAATGAGGAGGCACTCTCAACAAAAGGCTTGCGCATTTGGGTGCAGCGTATTTGTAGGAAAAACCCGAGTAGAAAAAAGGTCACGCTGGCAAGACAATTTCGCCTCACACTAGGCTGCAGGAGCACATACATTCCGCACATACATAAATCTCACGTTTCCACGCTCGCCGGCAACGTGCAACACAGTAGCCTAACAGCCCTGAAGGCGAGCTGTCTGCTTGTGTAATTTAAGAGCCTCGATTCCCAGCGCTCGTCACAGCCACAGCGTCCCTCTGCATACAAATAAACTGTCGACTGAAACACAGAAAAGGCAGAGGAGAGGCACAAGAGCACTCGAGCAGGCCGAGTGCCGAGTGCGATATCCCGGTTTTTGTTTCTGCCTTTCCTCGTCGTAGGTCTGTTTAATCCAACATTTTATGGAATCCTCATTTATGAACAATGTGAGTAAATGGTTTGACAGTGGACGCAGGACGCTAGAAATAGCCCTAAAATATTGAACATGTAATTAAACAAAACGCAATGTTAAAGGAGACGGGCGTAATTTCGATGGGAATCGGATTATTTCATGATTGGGAGAAAAAAAGGATGTAGGTTACGCATTGCATGGAAATTGTAGGCTATATCCTTAAGAAATGTCAGCTCAACACTTTACCTAACATTAAATTTCCTAATTCTAAAAATGGATTTACCAGCAATAATACTTTGAATGGAAGTAATGCTTAGTCTTCCAACTGGTGTCTTCTGAACTACGTTCGAAGTCTCACTCAATGTCAAAAGTATTGGGTTACTTTCCAGCATACCGGTAACAGGCATCTTTATGCTCGATACAAACATACGTCTCACTGACCTAAAATTGGCAATGTATGGTAATTCATTTATCCACACGTATTAATATGTATCAATTGCTTGTAAGCAGATCTGCAATTGCACCAGGATGGAGCGATCTCGGCGCTGGAGATGACGCAAATGACCCAGCTCCACCAAAAAGTGTTTCAAGACGAACATGGCGGCAACTTAAGACAGGACCAAGATGACTGTGGATATCAAAAGAAGAGATCCAAGGCAGTCTGCCCAGATACGGAAGAGAAAATCACCTGGCTAAAACAATAAGAACCTGCTTTTTTCTAGCTGGACTCCAGAACAGGCGGCTTGTGCTTGGTTTACTATAGCTGGTCTACGGAAAGGCAGTGCGCTCAGCCCAGGAGAGAGGGAGAGAGAGAGGCATGTTGTCACAGAGAACTAGGTTTTTTCTCCGGAGAGCCATGGAGAACGCGGATATGACAATGCCTGGCTTAATCTCTTTGGATGCACTAATTGAATGGGAATAGGAGATCGCCGCGGAGAGAAGCCAGGATCACTTGAAATCACGTTTAAGAGGGAAATAACACAAAACCATCCCTAAGTCAATGAATATTGTGGCAAAGGAGCCCTCACGGTGGAGTCGGCCGGTGTTGCGCTTTCCCAAAATATGACCAGGGGCGCTTGGATGTGTCGGCAGCAAGATGACGGCTTAAAAATCTGGTTTGCACCCCGGGAGAACGAAAAACCATTTACTGATCCAGAAAGGGCCCAGAAATGGCGACTGTCCTTAGCATCCCTCTTGTTTTTAACCGTTCTGCTATCTGATCACTTGTGGTTATGCGCCGAGGCTAAACTGACACGGACTCGAGAGAAGCGCCAGGACAAGTTAGCATTCACGGACACGGGCGATTACCAAACGGTTAACCATATACTTTCACCCAACCATCATTCACCACACAGCAACCTCACGAAAAAGGGAAATGCTATTTTTATAGGGAATTCTACCAATCGTTTGTGGCGACTAGAAACTTGTCATCCCGATAGTTTATCTAAAAACTGTTATACTTTTGACGACCCCGAGCCTGTGTGTAGGGGCCTTTCCGAAACGCAGGGGATGCAGTCGGTGGATTTAAATTTAAGCAATTTTTATCTTTCTTTTTGTAATTCCTATTCTCTTCTGGATTTGTTTCACGGGTTGACGAGTCCGGACAATTTGAACTGTAGCCTTGACATGATTATGGATGGCAATCTAGTAGGCTGCAATCAATGCGTCCAGGCGTACCAACGCTATGACCAGCACGCTCAGGAGAAATACGAAGAGTTTGAGGTTATGATTCATAAATATGAAACGGATGTATATTCGGTGAGGACATGCATGGAAGAGTGTAAGGTAGGACAAAATGGTTCATGTTTCCTTTTTCTCTTTTTTTCTCGGTGAATGCACACTAAGAGTTGGATCTGACAGTCGTCATGGTAACTGATTAGGCTAATCACAGGTATATGTCTTGCGGTAAACAAAAACAAAAAATCGAATTATAGTTTATGTTATCCACGTTGTTTGCATGCTATCTATTTTGCCCGTTTGTGTGTGCGTGCGTGCGTGTGTAGTGTTATGTGCACACCCTGTTCGGGCTTTAGTAAGTAAATTGTAGTAGTGGTGGTGTTGGTGGCCGGGGGGTTATCATATAACATGCCTGCACTCCGTGGAAATGGCATTATTCGTTTACTTCTGTTACCGACTACATTTTGCACGAAATTGAATAATAAATCATATTTTTCCTGCTAAATTAAATGTATTGGACAGTAGGCTAACTCATCTTGTTTATAGCAGTATAGTATCCTATGATTGTACTGTACCAGTGATTTAGCATTCAACAGATGCTTCCGCGTTCTGTAGTTCTGTGCTTTACCTAGAAGGGGTCGGGAAAGGAGTCTTGGGGGGGGGGGGGGGGGGGGGGGGGGTTCAATGATTCCAATGGTAAGTTGAATAAGGGACATTGTTGTTTACAACGCTGAAGCGTGCGCACTTGGCGGCCTCTTTTTCTTACGACCCCAGAGTAACATCAACTCCTGTGTGTGTTTGGTGATGGCTTCGGAGGTGGTCTGCGATGGAGAGATCCTTAATAGTGCTTCGACAATTATTTTCTGCATAAACCTTTTTTCGTTTCTTCTTTTCCATCGTTCATGTGCTCATGATTAGGCTATATTTGATGCTGATGGTGCCGCAGTCCACTATCTTTCAACAGCAATTGACATGATAGTGGCTAGTGGACAGTTGAAGTGAAAGTGAGGAGGGTTTAAAAAAGGTTGATCGAGCGAATGACAACCGGTGTGAGCGACCTACTTTTTATATCCTGCCGTGCACCTTTTGGGATTAACGGTAAAGTGTAATTACACATATAGCCTATAACCCGACCCCCAGTTTCCAGTTTAAATTTGAATGAACCATAAACAGGTGCGAAAATGTAATGAATACTACTGCAATTTCACCTCTCTTTGCTACATATTCACGAAAAGGGGCGCTGATGTACCGATGCACCATTGTGTTTTAGTGTTTCTGATCCACACTTCCTCGGTCCGGTAGCAAATGTGAAGTTTATGCGCTGTCCACGGTGCTGAAACCAAGCCGTGCAAGCCGTTTACGTCACAGAGGAAGCAGAACAATACAATATCCTACATGAAATGAAAAACTACCGGTCAGATTACACGCACAGCTAATACATTATTCTGGAGACAAATATATAACGTGTCCAATAAAATATAGGCCTACCTTTGACGCTTTACACGTCATTGTGTTCTCCGAAGACATGCCGTCACTGTTTAAGTACCAAAGACAACTCTATAAAGCTTCTTCTTTGCTTTGCTTTAATAACCATAACATCGCTGGATGAATATCATGTTTTCTTGGCAGCATTCATTTTGCCACCTCACTTTCTGTTGAGTGAGTCACGACGCAATAAGTGACACACAGCACTGCATAGAGCATCCTGACAGTTGCGAGAAATTGAAATGACGGGAATGGACACCGCACCGCACCGTGTTTTTTTGCTGAGTGTATTCCGTAATAGGATAGTTTCTGGGGTGATGTGTACTCGAACAGCCACGCATAAGACTGGATCTGGACATATACGACCCTGGGTGGACAGAGATCTGCCCTTAGGCAAGGTAGCCTGAGCGGCGTGGACTCGTATACAAATGGATACATTGCAATAGGTGAGTGATATATTCCTGTGGCATTTGAGAGTGACAAAACTATCTGAATAATATTCAATAAAGCAATAAGAAATAAAATAAACATACATGCATGGATATATAGTATTTTCCGACTATTACTAACTTTATAAGTGACGGTTTTGTGTCACAGGCAAACTTTGCAGTCCAGAATTACTGAAAGTTTAAATACCCTGCTGTATATTAATATTGTGATAAAATAATTGGAACTGGAGAAAGCAATTGATTTCATGCTCTTTGACATCTGAGGTCAGTGATGTGCAAAGTACATAAGACCAGACTGCATGTGTGTTGGTGTGTCTGTGTGTGTGTGTGTGTGTGTGTGTGTGTGTGTGTGTGTGTGCTAATGCACCCTCATGATATCCTTTCGGGGTCATAGGGGAAGCTGTGCATTAGGACAGTTGTAAATGACTAACTGTCACTTCTTCATTTGGCAGCAGATCCCAAGGGGAAAATTGGGTCTTGCTCTTTTCCTGACCAATTTGTGGGTGCAGTGCTATAAGCCTGCCTGCCCCAGCCTCTCTGCTGTTTTCGCAGCACCTCTTCTAGCAAATTAAAACCTCGACTCATTAAATCACGAGTCGCAAACTTGACACAGGGCGTTATTTTACTCCCCATCTGAAGTACTTATTGGTTTTGGAGCAGATGCACTTATCCACAGCAAGTTGCATTGCCTGCATTCAGTGTATTATCCTTTTAAGTGCATGGACGTTGTTTACTGGGACAATTTTGGATAGACACATTATAAAATAGGCAACAGCTTTACAGCTGGGATCCAGTAATCCACATACTAAAGGACTGAACTGCAGCATTTCTTTATTCTCAGAATAATATAGTTTTAATATCCCAGGCTATATGAATTTATCTAGATCCTTGGCTCTTTGTGCCAGCATATACACTTTGTTAAGCCTTCCCAATGTGTCATACCTCTTTTGGAGTACACAAATTCTGTGATCATAGTCTATAAGCACAACTGAATTTTAAAGCACATTTAAAGATGCCCACATGTGTTAATGAAGTCGGGGGGGGGCTGAACATTTCCCAGGTCATGCTCTGGAGTTTGATGAAAACGGCATGCAGTGTTCAGTAAGCCTGAAGGTGTCGGGGAGGGTGTCACAGTGTCTGTGGATCCCTACTTGGTCCCTCTAAGCTGAAAAGCATCTGCCTCTACCTTGTCCCCACGACCACGGTCGCTTTCCTGCTGAGTCTGATGAAGGAAGGCAGGTTTGGAAGGACGTAGGGCGGCGTCACCTTGGGGACGTCAACAGTGAAGGCCTTGACCGCTAATATCCACAGATCCGACTTAGACAGCATGCAGGGTCTGGATGGTATCCACACAATCCTTATCACTTTCCACTTTAGAGACGCGTTATTTCATGGGAGTGTGGAGTGGTTTAGCGTGGAGCAGAAATGATGACTTAGGGATCGTGAATTTGACTGCGGGCCATGCGGGATTACGTTTGGGTGTCAGCACGGATTCCATCTTCGGGATTCATCGCAGAAGAGAAAACCGGATGTTACCGAACACGAGCGATGCCACTTGCCCCGGGAACGAATGTAAAAACGGAGAAGCGATGGCACACAATGTAATATCTGCCTAGCCGGCCTCTCTGAGTGCTGGCGGAAGGCGCAGAGTTGAGCGTGTAGGCAGAGTTATTTCTGATGAAATGGACACAGAATTATTGGGGTGTTGTATCACGGTTGAATTTTCACAGCGCGGACCTGGAGAAAAATCAAGCGTGTCAGGGACAGCCAGGCCGCCGCTATTGACAGCTCTTCAGACTTTGGATTTCGGTTTTTCACTATGCACCTACATATTGGCTCAATTACTAAATTTTCTCATTACATTCCAGCAGCTATCAATAAATCAACTGTTCTGAGAAAAAAAATCCGGTTTCTGTGAGTGTCCTGGGCTCTGTATTGGGCTGTCAAAAAGTCTCAAGCCAGTCTTCCAAAAACCAACCAAGCAGGGCTAGCTATAGCTAACAATCAAACTTGCCTACTGCAGCTTTAAATATTAATTTATGCTAATTAAGAAGAGTGATGTGAGATAAATAGATTTTATTTGGCAGTACATTGTTCGCTAGTGTAAATAACTGCATGTATTATAAGGTTAGCTACGAAGTAAGAAACTCACACATGGGTGATTGCAATAGGGCAACATGACAAGAATGACAACCTAACAGGAAAAAATAGGTATTGAAGGATGCTGAAAAAAAACATATTGTAAAAGGAACAAAGAGTAATCATTAAAAAGCAGTAATAATTACTGCGTATATCATAATCGGTTAACAGGGTTTAAATATGCTGGCGGAATCCCATACAATCTTAAATTATATATGTATAAAAATGGGATGTGAAACAGTGTAGAAGTAACAATGGGAGCGCTGAGGATATGAAGACTACGTGCAGCCTGGCCATGACATCCCTAGTTTTGCATTGTGTCACTTTTCTTTAAAGAAAGAATAGCGGAAAAGGGGAGCACATTCCCAATCTCAGCATCGCATAGTCGCATACGCATCTACAATGCAAGCTCAAGATTTGGTTTCAAAGTCATCTCTCTTCGTAATTAAATAAAAATCTGGATCTCTGGAGCTGGCAGCTATTTAACGCGATCTAAATTGCAAATACATTCTTATGTTCGTCTGACCTTTGGATAAGCACAGCGCTTAGTGTTTGAATTGTCCAATGCCCGGCTTAATATTTTGGATGTGAAATTACAATTGGTAAAATAATAGCGCGTCCTTGTTTTCTTCCTTCTTCCTCTACTTCCTCCTCCTCTCTTATCCGCCTAGCCACGTGTTTTTGTACACAAGTGGCGTGATGGCGTATTTTAAGGCGTAGGGAGGCTGTAGCTGGCGCAGTTTGCGGCTTTGCAGTGGAACACTGCCATCGGGCTATGTGGCGTAGATGTGGGAGAGCGCCTTCCCGCAGGTGCGTTAAATATGCATGGAGTCGTAAAAGGCCGGGGCCCGCAGGAATTCCCTCCCAACGATACTTGATGCGGCTGAACGCGCTTCGCCGGCACCTGTTATTAAAACCCCACCGTTTCCTATAGCACATACACACCCGTGCTACCCACCCCCTCACTCACTGTTCCCCGCTAATTTGCGCTCTTTGTTTTATCGCCGCGATCCGCGATGTCAGAATCGGAGGTGA
Source organism: Synaphobranchus kaupii (assembly GCA_029718625.1). Lineage (NCBI taxonomy): Eukaryota > Metazoa > Chordata > Actinopteri > Anguilliformes > Synaphobranchidae > Synaphobranchus > Synaphobranchus kaupii. The sequence continues at coordinate 10,256,764 of CM056383.1, read as the reverse complement.
AGCCTGCGTGTGAAAGACAACAACTGCATATTGAAAATAGGCAGCCTAGGCTAGTCTACTGCTCCATGGCCGTTTGGGTTACACCAGGCCCATCCATGCCCCTGACTTGGGTGTGTTCAATGTCCACGATTCAGGCTTTAAAGTGCTTTTTTGTGGAAATATGTCTATCTTGTCCTGGTAGTTTTTATTTTTAGAAGCTATGGTGATCGCAGGTAGATTTTTATGTGCTTTGGAATGTGTGCGGCATTGCACTACTCCTTTGGGATTCTTATGCATAAACCAATCCAGACTCAGCGGGCAGGGGGTGGGCGCAGCCAGGCACCTAACCCCGTCACAGTGACCCTTGCTGGCTGTGTATCCCGGGAGGGCTCAGAGGCAGTTTCCCGCTCCCGTATCCTAGGTTACACGGCGATTACGCAGCCTGCAGCGGGAGCTGTCCGGGCCCGAAAGTCACCGCGATCGCGGAACAAGCGGCGGGTAACCTCTTAATCCTTTCCAGCCTGACGGATATCCAAGATCTCTGAATTTGTGCGTCGCTTTTTTGGTGTTTCTTAACCTTTCCGCGAGGAAGAGACACCGGTGGGGAAAGCGCTCCTGCCACAACAGAGGGAAAGAGAAGAAGAAAAAAGGCACTTAACATCGCCAGAGCTGGGTTAACTTCCCTGAACCCTGGAGCTATTCAGGAGAGTTAGAGCTATGGTAAAGGGCAGACAACAGAGCCATGCGGTCTGCGGCCCGTTTAAGGCTTATTTATGCTCATTTTAGCGAGTGGAAAGTGTGCTTCTCTCTCAGGATTTAAGGAAACGATAGCATTTTTCATTGGGCTATGTGCGGTGCGTTCTAAACCAAGCTCAAAAACATTATTAATTAAATGGTGTTTGTGAAATAAATGCTATCAACAAATATAAGCTTTATTTCGGTGCTCAGGGGAGGATTTATAGCAGTCTTGGTTGAATACCTCTCTCTCTCTAAAAAAGCGCACTCATTATTTATTGGGTGACACCTCCTCTAACATGACTCCGGAACTATAGTTCAGCTGGGAAAATTCAACTAATTATGAACATTTTTTGAAGAGTTTAGTTTCCTTATCAGGAACTGTGCAACTTGGGTTGCAGAGATGATTTTGGGGCAAGTTTATCGGTTATAGTCAGCAAGGCTACGTATGGATTCCTACACTTTACAACTGATATAGCTAGCATACATCTGTGTTTTCATTTATGCATTTTTTAAGCAATCACTATTTGATGTTGAAGGCATTTGAGTCAGTATGATGCAAAGTGAGAACTGATAAGCGTGCGTAGACTCATTACAGCTACATACGAAGAGGTGGGGATTCGAAAAGAAGCCCCACTTGTTTATTATACTGGAAACAGGCGGGCGATGCTGGTTGATCAGCCAGCCGTGACTCAAACCCTTGGCTCTGATCTGTTCAAAAGTGCCCCACTTTTCCAAAAGGGCGTGCTGATCTGCTTAAAAGCTTTGAGTCCAAATAGCAGTAATTCGGCTGAGCGCAGGTATGGCGCATTGAGGGACCGTGCACACGGCACAGCAGGAGGCAGCCACGCCGCGATTAACCGGCGACTGGCGCACCACGAGCCTGTTACCGGGCAGGCCGCCGGAGCCACGGATGAATTTTTAGGTAAATGAAATCCAGCTCTCTTTAGGTATGTCAAAGCCACGAGGTGTTAATGCACTACAGCCCTGTAACGGGATTGAAAGGACTAAATATAGTGACAAGGGCGGGCTGCGAACGCGTGCTGTTGCAGTGGGGGCGGCTTTCAACGTAACACTCGCTGTCACACTAAGAGGAGGAGAGCTGAGAAGGATATAATTTCGGCTGAGAATAATGCGCTGTTATTACTTTGCGTGATTATAATGATTTTCATGGCCAAGAGTCGTGTAATGCTACTGTGGGTATTGCCATCACAGACCCCCAGGCCATTTTGACTACTGTTCACAGAAAGGTACCATTTGACAACCTTATAATGTTATTTCGTTGACACAGCAGACCTGCTTTATCGTAGGAGGCCATCCATTTGGCCCGCTGGGGATTTAGTAAGGAAACGAAGGGTAAGTAGGCTAGTGGCCAATGACACAATGCTTTACTAACTAGTTAAAAGCCCAGTTCCATACCAGTCCACAGAACACAGCCGCCGCCATCTTGGAATAAGTCTCCTTTGTTTCGTGTACTCCTGGGGTACGTCCCAATATTCTTCACTCCCCACCTCCCTTCCTCCACTCCCCCACTACCACTCCTCTCCTACCCGGAAGTATGCGAAACTGCCTGAACATTTTGAGTACAAGTAGTTGCATGTACGGTATACAATGTACCTGACATTGCGGTTTGCGTCGAGACATTAATTAATATGTAACCAATAATATGTAATTAAGATGTAATCAGCAACATTAGACGGGGCACAGAGGAGAGGAGGTGGTAGTGGAGGAAGGGAGGGTGGATTTTTCGAGTATTGGGACGCACTCCTGCTGGGACACAAGCCTGGGAGGCCGCAGGTCATGTGACATTCTGTCCGCCCACTCGCGAACAGGAGCAGCAGGATTATATTTTTGCCACAGTCATTTTTACACCCCCCCCCCGCCCCTGCCCCCGCCCCTAGCACCTCCCTTTGACCTCTCCAGCGCTCCGTGTTGACAGGCAGGCTGTTGAACACAGCACGTTTGGGACCGGAGAACTTGCCGTGACCTGGCGGGTGTGAGATCCAGCCCCGTATGGCCCCGCCTCACCCGCATGGCTGATTTAAATCCCGGGCCATGGGGACAAGTGTAAAAGTGTGAAATGTGAGCAGTGCCAGCAGGCATAGGAAGGGGGCGGGCTGGTTAAAGGGGCGGAGTAATGCTTGGCCCTAAGGCAGAAAATCACTCCGCATTCCTTTTCCCTCTGTTGCGCAAATCAGGCCCTTATAAAGGGAAGGTCTGGCTGCGTGTGATTGTTGACCAGTCAGTCCTCCCGATAAAAGATCTGGGTTTGTATCACCATGGATTCACCGGTATGGGCAATGAAAGAGAAAGGTCTCTCACTCTCTCTCTCTCTCTCTCTCTCTCTTACACACCCTCTTTTTCTCTCTCTCTAAAATACACACACACACACAGATGCACAATCAATCACACACTCTTACATAGAACCTCTCTCTCACACTCTCTCACCCTCTCTCTCTAAAATACACACACAATCAATCACACTTACAACCTCTCTCTCTCTCTCTCTCTCTCTCTCTCTCGCTCAAACACACACAGAGACATGCTTTCACTCTCATTTTGAAAATGTTATTTTCTTGTTTTTATTCAAACAGTGTATATTGTGCTTAAAAGTGGACGAGACAGAGGGCTGTCTTATCTCATTGACTGCACATCAAGCTGCCACATAGCAGCCGTCCCCACCTTCCTAACACCCTTTGTATTTTCAGCAGTTCCGATAGCCCAGCCGCTTGCCGAGTGTCATAAGACGGGTTCACGCCGAGGTTAGCGGGTTGTTGATGGCCACTTTGCAGACTTGCGCGACAGAATGTTCCGGGCTTCTTCTGACAACCCTCGCCGGAAATGGATTATGCCACAAAGCATTAAAAACGTTAGTAATCTGTTTATGTCTAGTCCCCTGGGACTGTTTTCCCCTCCCAGATCCATCACAGAAATTAGTCTCTACCATGTCCCTCCCTGAACCCTCAGTTACTGCTATTTGCAAACGACGGTAAATGCAGCCTATCGACTTCCACGCGACACCACAACACTGTAATGCCATGAATCAATAATATTGTACTCTTCAAATTTATTCTTCATGAGAGAAGGACGGGCGGCAGGTGGTGCAGTGGCTAGGGCTGTCGCCACACACGAAGAAGGTACCCAGTTGAAATCCCGGCCGAGGGCCTTTCTGTGTGGAGCTTGCATGTGCTCCTTGTATCCGCGTGGGTTTCCTCCGGGTATTCTGGTTTCCTCCCAAAGACGTGCAGGCTAATTTGAGACTCTAAATTGCTCATAGGTATGTGTGAATGGTGTGTGTGTTCCCTGCGATGGATTGGCATGCATTCTTGCCTCACGCCCAATGCATGCTGGGATAGGCTCCAGCCCCCCCACAACCCTGACTAGGAATAAGCGGGGTCTGACAATGGATGGATGCATGTCATTATTAATTTGTTTTTCTGCAACGCTCTCCATGAGTTCGGGAGGATGCGCGCTAGCACGCTCTCCGTGAGTTCGGGAGGATGCGCGCTAGCACGCTCTACGTGAGTTCGGGAGGATGCCCGCTAGGCCTGATGCCGCTTCTTTTCACTCCGCAGTCCCCCAAACTCAAATGTGCAGCGATTGCACCTGGTGATTGGACAGGGCCGGAGTCCCTTCCAGCTCTTCACCCAAATACTGGGCACTGTCTCAATCTGGATTTAATTCCACGATGGCGCCAAAGTTCCTCAGCTGAATACGCCGCCTGACTGACTATGGAGTGTTACGTGCTATGGACATAGCTGCAGTGTAAGACCTAATCTGTCTCCAGTGCCTTGAAGGCCCTACTGAAGCACCCTGCTTGCAGAGAAAGCGCAAATTAAAAATTAATCATGGTCACCTAATGCACTGCCACTTTTAATCTTCAAAGGATTGGCAAAGACGAGCAAAGGGGAAAAAATACAAGGACTTTTTAAAATAATCAGATTTTTTAAAGCTCATTTACACCTTTCAATGAAACTACCATAAAGTAAATATTATAAAAAATATGATGTATTCAATTGTATTATTGCATAAATTGAACATTAATGCATTAATATAATTTATTAACAAAGAATATCCTTGAAGTCATATGCTTGTCAGCCTCCCGGTATTGAAAGGGTATAAATGTGAAGTGTGACTATGGGCCTGTAGATATCTACACTGGCCCTGCCATCAAACAAAGGGTGATAGTGTGCACATGCCCACTGGCTTTCTCTTTTCAACTGCCAACTCTAAAAGCTCCCTGTTTCTAAGGAAGAGGGTGTTGCACATCCTGCTGCCCACACAGACACACATGCATGCACAAACGCACACACACACACACACGCACAGTTTACCACAGCTTTCCCGATACATCATCTCCCGGCCTGGACGTGTTTGGAAGTCCCCAGCGAATCCGGCAAACAGCTCCCTCTCTGTGATCGGAGACGCAGTCAAATTCAATTAGAGGGATGTTGATTCTTCCCTGTGTAAACAGAGGGAGAGCTGCAGTCCTCTCTGAGACAGGGAGAGGAATAAAGGGAGACTCCGTGTCGCGCTACAGAACGCCGTGTATCTCATGCGGGGGCCGGCATACGAGGGAACGTTTCCTGTTGGTGGGCGCACTCTGCCCCCCCTCCTCCACCCTCCCCCCACCCCCCACAAATGGATTACAATGCAAGAATTAGATTAAGGAAACAGTGTGCAATTGCTGTGTTATGACTGTTCGACTGCTAAAGCCCCTTTTCCCAACAGATGAAAGAGAGCAGTGAAGCATGCTGGGTTGAAATTCTGGCAACCATTCCTCTCTTTTTCTCTCAATTAAAAAAATCTTCTGCAGAAATATTTTGACCAGTTTACAGGAATGTGCACAGGCTTCACTTTGAAATGGGAACAAGCTTCAAGCTTCACCTTATTGGGATTACCCAAATAATTCTGTGTTCATCCTATTGTACAGTGTGCATATCAAGCAACTTAATATATGTTTCTGTAGTACATTAATTATAATAAATATTTATTTGGTTGACACTATGGTTGCACAGTTAATCAACTTATTCCAGGTGTAAACATGCTACATTAGTTAATGCTACAATATTTAAAAAGCTGTACATATGAAGTCATCTTGAGCTCTGTTTTGCAGATTAATAATAAAATTGACAAAAAGTGAATGTTAAAAGTGGCCTTCCTTAATATAAATTGAAAAAATTGATGACATTAGATTTCTTGTTGAAGGTAAAAACAGTTACTGCAACAGTCCCAGCTACCTCATTATCCAGCTATGAGACTAAGGCTGTGTCCGAATCAGAGCCCTATCTACTGCACCCTGTCTCCTGCGTACAGTGCACTGACAGAAGTGTGCTGTTTCATGTGCACTGTTTAGCTCGCGACGTGCAGTACATAAAAAATATCCACAATACTATTTTCCAACCGTACTGTGGAAGTGGCCTAAGCATGTCCTAAGACGTCCCACCTGTGTTGCCATGTCTGCGGTTTTACAGTTGAATTGGGCTACTTTCAAAGTGCAGTCACGGGTACAAATGAAAAGTCGCAAAGCACACACTTATTTTAAAAAGTAAAAATATGACCATTTTTATTTAAAATAAGTTGGTTTCGGTTAAAAATATATTTTTGTCTAGTTTTGAGTCGCCATTTGGCTGGAAAGTTTTGCAAGATCTGGCAACCGTGCGCCCCACCCTTGCGCTGCCATGTCGCATGTTGTTTTTGTTGTATTTGAAGGAAAACGTCAGTGAAGCTGTACCTCATTTTTTTTAAACTAAGCTTCACGTCATATTTATGCAACCAAAATGTTAGTGTACTTCTTGAAAAGTGTGCTCCCGAATGTACTCAGCAAAATCCCGGAAGTAAGAAAATTTTGCTTACTTAACAACTTTTTCGACCAGTCTACTCAACAAGCCTACCTAATAGTATGGAAGGGTGCTGATTCGGACATAGCCTAGGGCTGTGTGAGAATCAGCACCCTTCCATACTATTGAGTATGCTTGTTGAGTAGACAGGATGAGAAAGTAGTTAAATAAGCAAATTTGTCTCTAAATGTAGTATACTTAAAACCCCCAGATGATGTACTTACTTCCGGTGTTTCACTGAGTATATTCAAGAGCATACTTTTTCATGAAGTAAGCAAACATTTTGGTTGCATAAATATGACACACAGTTTCGTTTTGAAAATGAGGCACAGTTCCACAGATGTTTTCTTTCAATAACAACAGAAACAACACTTGACAAGGGTGGGACCTCTTACGACACTTCCACAGTATGGTTTGAAAACAGTACACAGATGCTAGTACAAAAGTACACAGGAGACAGGACGCAGTAGATAGGGCTCTGATTCGGACACAGCCCATGGGTTTGTAGTGATGGGACAGCGGTTTGTCCTACCAGGAGGAGGGTGGATTGAGGTTGGGTCAGGGTTCCAAGGCTTATCGCCTCACTAATCTCTTCCAGTGAACTTCTGGGCACAGGCCTACCACTTCAGTGAGAGACACACCTCTCTCCTGATCGATGTGGTGTGTCACAGTGGTTCAAAGTGCTTTGGAGGAGCAAACACTTCAGCTGCAGTTCTGCAAAATTTTCTTCAAAATATTTAAAGCCTTTAAAACAAAAATGCATTCAATGTTAAAATCCTGTGTAAGGACTTACTAATTTTTTCAGAGCCATTTTGAGATGCACGCAGGCACTTTGCGATAAGGGACACAACCGCAAATGATGTGAAATTCAAGCAATTTGAAAACGCTGTGGAGAATTAGGGATTGTATTTATGTAAAGAGGGCTTTTTCACAGGAGAAGATAACACATTGTGTCTCTCATTAAAGACACTATCATCTTCCCCAGCCCTGCAAGACATAAGGAGCTACGACATGAAGCTCTCTTAGTAAGTCAAGCAGCTTTCATTTCTCTGGCCAGCGTAATATCATCCTTTTTCCTGAGTCCATGGCAGCAAACACGTTAGTGCTAAGAGGACCAGTGGGTTGAATGTAGGCTTGCCACATGTTTTCAGCCTCTTTTTCCGGGTGCCAATTCAGAATGGCCTACATTTTCAACAGATACATCCTTCAATGTAAAAACAAACAAATTGTCAAATTAAAATGGGGGCTTTGTCTTGGTATTTGGACTGCGTAGCTCAGGGCTGTTTGTTGCTATGCTCATTTTCAATACATCTCATGCTCCAGATAGCTAGCTTAGTTAGCTAGCTAGAGGTTGGCTATGTCAACATGAAGTTGGGCTGGAATCATAATTGTTGTAATTTCATTGTGAATTACGTTTAACATTAAGTGCACTAAAAGCTATTAAGAATAGTTAAGGTGTTGATGATTCTCTGCAAAATTACAAAATAGACTACTCGATAGAACACAAGACATCATACTACTTCAGAAAACTGGTCTGGTTTTGTCCAGTTGAAAATGTGGCAAGCCCAGTTGAATGAATCAATCAATGAAGGAAATAACAAATGAGTGGATGAATTAATGAAAAAATGAACAATATATCAAGCAAATGCAATTCATCCCTAATCTAGCAGGACTCCCATTACATATTTTTTACATGTTAAATATGTATACTGCTGAATATGCAAATTAACTATTTGGGTGGAATTGCCCCATAGTGCACCATGCAGTGACTCAAACCTACAGTGTTCTGGTTGCGGTTCAGGTTTCTCTAGCACTACGCTACACTGTCATCGACACAACTCATTTCCCTCGCTCCCGTTAAATCCTAATACACCTGCACAGGCTGGATACATAGCATGTACTGACATCCCAGACACTGCGCACACAAATGGACATTCATACCAGTCTTTTATATACCACATATTCCTTGTTTAAAAAAAAAGAGAAAAACAGCTTTGCAGACCTTGAACAAGCAGGCAAAATTGTGTCGCGTAAGATTCCATTTGACAAAAAAACAACAACAATAGCCTGCTGACCTGTACATGTTTCTCTGCAAATACAACAGCACAAATATTCAAAAAATTACTGTAAATGACCCTGTCTGAAGTAAAAGTAAATTTTTTTGGATTCTAACGTCACTCGCGCTTCTCCTACTCCAAAGCCTTCTGTGAAGAGATTGACTTTTCCGAACATTTGGAAAAAAACAAAAAAAAACTGCAGCAGTCTTTCAGAGCTTTCGGATGAGCTGATATTTATTTTACTCTCATTGAATTCCTGTCATGCTGTCCTTCTCCTAAATATCAAGTTGGAATACCTCAAAGTAGAATCGCTCAAAACGCCGGCGACATAGCCGTTTTATTAGCGATGACGACGTGGCGAAGTGGTGTGCCTGTGAAACGGCCCCAGCTGTGAGGGGGAGTTGGTCCGTCTGTCATCGGCGACGCTGAGTGGAGCTGCTGTAAGCTCGTCCCGTTAGGACAGTGTCCCTGTGTGAACGCGGACCTCAGGGCCTCGACTGTCCCGTCCCAAATGTATGACATTGCAGTGAGGACATGTGCTTACAAACGTCACCGGGAATTCAAAATATATTTTCTCAGGTTCAGGTCTTTATTTTACCTGCAGCAGAAGCAGGGTCAGACTCTCGTGCTGCCTGTTGTGGTGGTAGGATCGGGTACTTCTGTTACCTGCAGTGGTAATCTGGCTCAGGTTCTTCAGTTACCTGTACTGGAAACATAGGTGGCCCATTTCAAAAACCAGTCGGAGCCAATTTTCTTTTTTAAATTTATGATTCAGGCAAGGCCCCCTTCGGTTGCGAGGTCCGTTTCAGGTGAAACGGATAAAACATAGCGGAGGCCGCCTATGAGTGGAAACTGTATCAGGTACTTCTGTTACCCGTAACCAAAGCAGACATTTCTGCTATCTGAAGTGGAAACAGACTCAGGTTTTTCTGTTACTTGTAGTGAAAGCAGGATCAGGTTCTTATGTTACCTGTAATGGATGCAGGCTCAAAGCTGATTGGGAGATAATCCTTCTGTGAGTTCAGTGCACCGGCTTTCCTTGAAAACAGGAGCACGGTTATCTGATTTGCAGTATGCTACATAGATTACTGTGTTGACTCAGAGAGTGAAGAGACAAGACCGTTTCCCCCCCACTATCTGTAAAATACCTCGATAGATTGGAAATTAATCAAATGAAAACTATATTTTGGTTCATGCTAAACAAACCTACCTTACCCCTTGGCTGGCATAAAAACCTCAATTTAATCAGCTAAGAATTTAACTGCTATTCAGAGACTAACAAGTTGGTTTAGAGGGAACTGTAAATCGTTGTCTCAAGCAATATTACTGTGCACCCAAGAAAAATGACAGTCTCACCCACCTCCTCACACGCACGGACACACAACACACACATGTATGCACACTTAAACACAAACACACACACGCACACACACACACACACACACACTCAGGAAGCCTATTGCACTACCGCCATTTTGTTTGTGAAGAGATTGTCATTCTTTCCCATAACATTTTTCCTCCTTCCTTCTTCCAGTTTTTGGAGAAGTGGGACTGCACTCCTCGTTTTCAATGCAGATGCATTCTCACCTGCTGCTGCACTGTATTTAAAATCATTTCCCTCAGGACTCAGCAGACAAGAGAAATTACAAGATTATAATTGGTTCTCGGTCCCAGCTGATTTCAGTGGCTGAAGACCAGACGATGAATTTTATTTGTACATGTCTAGACTAGACAATATAGTTGTTGAGTATCACAGCTGAAGTACCACCGACTATTAGGGTTTGCTAATGAAGGCAGCCTGACCTGCAGAAAAACAATTCACACTAACATGGACTCAGGGATGATGCTCTATAAGGCATCTGGAATTTCCAAAACATGCGAGAAAAGACACAAAAATTGAAGGACTCAGGTGGCAGGGAGACAATGGAGACTTTTATATGACTGTGTGAAGTGCAACACAATCTGACACAATTAAAGCATTTGGCCTAGCCTTTTGGCCTAGAATGCAATTAAGATATTCATCCCGGTATTACACATCACCACAAGTAGGTACTTGTCCATGCTGGTATCAGTCCAGCATCCACTTCACTCTTTATTGATGGCAGGAGAACACAACAGGCGGACAGAGTGAAAAAGAAAAGCAGATTGTGTGTGTGTGTGTGTGTGTGTACACGTACGTATATATTCTGTGTGTGTTTGTGTGCGCAGGAGTATAGTTTGTGTGTGCACGTGCATGTATACGTTTGCTTTGTGTTTGTGTTTGTGTATATGTGCGCATGTGCCTGTGTGTTTGTGTGCATGTCTGTGTGCGTGTGTTTGAGAGATTCACCTCCTCACATGTAGGGGGGGGGTTTGTCTATTTTCCCTCTTCCTCCTGCAGTCTCATGGCTTGTGTCACCTGCCATCACAGCCTGTGTCTTAGCGTGACACAGTTAGAGTGACAGTGTCAGTGACAGCAACGCATTTCACAGCAGACAATTGATTCAATGGAGCCTGTCTGTTACATCTACAGCATTTTAACTAGAGGTTAGTGAATGTGTATAGCTTTAGTGTCTTACTTACGTTCTTACTTTACTCAAGCAAGTATATAACAGAGGTGTTTGTTTGAGGTTGTGTCTGGGGAAATCTGTTTTAGTACGCATTGAACCAACAGGAATTGAGAACAGGATGATGGACACATTGCCTGATTTTATAATCATGTTGTTTAAGAAAGCAGTGAATGTAGCCATGTATTCTATCCCTCCGATGCTGTTGATTTATTAAACAATTAACGTTTTGGCAGTAATCATAATTTGTCAGGGTTTCCATGCTAATTGGTTGTGTTTCACATGCTAATGTTGTTATCGCCTATCTGTAAACCCCGCCAGCTAGCCCGCTACAGCGTCTGTGGCCCCGGAAAAAACACGTCGTCCCTTTCACGACGGCATTTGCCCCAGTGACCCGCTGCTGCTCCTGCTGCTACTTACAGAGGTTTTATCGATGCTTGTGTTGCTTCTGAGAATGGGTTTCTCAGGTCTGATTCGGCAGTCGTCATGCGACTGCTGATCCTGAATGTATATCCCATGCAGAGGGCCGTGCGATGAGCTAGCTACGACCGCTGCTCTCTTCCGCAGCTCTCTAACACTGCACCTGAGGAAAATGGCAGAGTGGAGTGTAAAGAACCCCACAGAGTAAAGAGATTGAGCATGTGAGCGGAGAAAGGCAATGTGACCCTTGTGCTTTTCCATTAAACTGACATCATCCACAATCTGCAAACTCTTATACCTTCCAGTGCAGGACAACGGCAGTGAAAATATCTTAATTACCAGCAATGTGTGTATTTATTTTATTTATTATAATGCAAAGGGATTCATTCTCATGCCTACGTTAAAGTCGTTGGAATAACACAGTGGCCAGACAGGGGGTCAGAGCTGGTCTCATGCTGAAGCTTCTTGGAGATGTCTGAAGGACAACCACTGTGGTAAACATCTAATCTCCAAATGGCCTTGCCTGTTTTTGTATGCACTGAGTAACCCAAAATACTTACAATGCATAGATCCTGCCAGATGCATATTGTACCAGCATGCATCTGGAATAACAATAAATGTCAATATCACAGTATTTCACTGCAGAGCTCATAGGAAAATCATTACAGGGCAAACCTTACCTCTGACTTACCTCAGTTTTATTCATTACCAGTCGTAGAACCTCAAAAAGCACTCTCTATCTCTCCCTCTCCCTCTACCCTTCCTCTGACTGTCTTTCACTTTATCTCTGTTCCCTTGCTTTATTTGTGTTTGTTGAGACACGTTAAATCTCCTGTGAGGTGAGGTGCATGAAAGTGAGTTCACTCAGTACCCCTTTCACTCCGAAGCAATGACCCGGGTAAAATGAGTCTTCATGCGTTATCCGGCCCGGGTCCCTGTCACCACCTGGGTTTCACGCGGGTTCGACATGGCTCTGCTTCAGCATGAAAGGGGAGGACATAGGTTACTCTATGCAGGTTTCGATCAAGGAACCTCATTGATTACAATCGGAGGTGCACTAGTATGTACGGACACTATGGTAATTTCCCACTGAGGTCAACAGAAAGGCCCTTCTTCTTTGCAGATGTTGGCGGCGACTTCTATCCCTTTCAGCCGTAAATTTCGCTCTTCTCGATCGCAAAGATGCTTGAACATGATTGCAGAGCATATGTAGTTGCATTAAGCTTTCCTCAGGTGACTGGATAAAAAAAAGAAACCCTATAAAGTCTAGGATTGCCTGACCAAACACCATGTCGTCCGCACTGTCCGCCATGTTGAATCTCCGGTGTAAACAAACTTTGAAAAATCCGCTTTTAATGACGTCGAAATGTGACAACCCTGTTCAGCAGTGACGTGTACGGAAGTAAACTTGTGGACCTGTGTGACTACCGAGGACCTGGTACTTACTCGTGAACTTAATGTGATGTGAATGGGTCAAACGTGGGGTGAGCTCATTTTCAATATCCCGTGCTAACCCCCGGATTTGCGTGTGAAAGGGTTATCTGCGTATAAGCGAACATCAGATATACATGAAGCAGCACTACGTGGTGGAACTCATCGGTAATTCTTGTGTTCAACTTTCTTTTCTTTCATACTTTTTCTCACTTTTTTGCAATATAAATATACTCATTCCTAGAAACTACCAAACTATACATTGTACTTTGAGTATTTTCTGATGGTCTTGATAAATCTCCAGAATTCCCTCTTAATTTATCGAACAAATTGTACTCTTTCACAATCTGTCCATTTTGACTCACTAATTAGCCCTTTCTTCTCTTCTCTTTACATTTTTCTCAAGCTGACGTTCAATATTGCTTCACTGGTATGGCCACACAGAGTACCTTGGCCTTAAACTGGGCAGCAGGATAACATAATTGTCTAGAAACAGGGCTTGCAACTCCCAAGGTTGTAGGTTTGATTCCCAGGTTGGGTGCTGTTGTACCCTTGAGCAAACTACTTTCATTTTTACCAGGTAGATCAACTCAATCATAGTGTGTACACTCTCAGAAATAAAGGTACAGTGGTGGTACATTTTTCTTCTTTAAGGTACAAATTTCCCAAATGTACCCTGAAAGTACAATAATGTTCTATATGGGTACTAATAAGTACCTTTTCAAGAAAAAAAGGTACAAATTAATTATGTATTGCTGGCTAGGGGTACAATTTTATGTACCTATAGGGTGCCACCCCAGTGGGAAGCGTTTGTACCTTTTTAGGTACTTTTCGTACCTTTTTTTCTGAGAGTGTAGGGATGCAAGCGATTGTGTAGTCAATCAGATATAGGGGGTGATTAGACATTACATTACATTTATTTAGCAGACGCTTTTATCCAAAGCGACGTACAGTAAGTGCGTACAGAGACATCATCATCATTACAGAACAGACAAGGCAAAGCACATCCTTTGCATAATGTAGCAGCTATCCCTAGCAATGAACGTTGACTGTAGTTCACAATAAGCTGTGGGCAAATCAGATCAGATTAGATGGCCAAATGTAGAGAGTCAGCTCTTGTGGGAATTTGGCCAGGACAATGAGGTTAGCAGCCTTACTATTTTGAAAATTGCCATGGGATCTTTAATGACCACAGTGTGTAGGACCTCAGTTAAACGTCTCTTCCAAATGGCACCTTCCACAGCACAGTGCCTCTATCACTACGCCGGGTGTATTGGATTTTTATTTGGGACATATAAACATAGATTTCCCAGGAGATGTCCAAGTGATCCAAGTAATAACCCAACCCACACCTGCTTAGCTTCAGCATTTAGCCACGAGGGGGGTGGTATGGCTGCTGGCTTAACTAGCTTAACTTAACATGGACTACTTCAGTGAAATATCCAGCTGCATAAATGGATTGTATGTAAAAAGAATGTAATCTGTGTAAGCCGCTCTGGATAAGAATGTTTGCTAAATGCCTAAAAATTGCAAAGTCTGTAACAATAGTAAGACTCTCTCTTTGGCTTTTTCTGTTCCACTGGTAATTACAGTCATCAGCAGATTGGAGGGGCCTACCTTGCATGTGGTTATTTTTGTAGATGTATTTTGGGCTGCATTGCATATGTGTTGGGAGATGAAATATAAAAAATAAAAAAAAACTATCTGAACACAACTTGGATCTTTAATAAATTACCTCTTTGGTACTTATCAGATGTTTGGAACAGTTCAGAATTTCTGTTTGTGGGTTGGCTGTGTGGCTCAGCCAGCCTGGATATTTTGCATTTTAATTGCCTGGAGATTGACGCAACCACACATAAATGCCTGTTAGACCCTAAGAAAGATAGCCCTGCGTAGCGCAGTTTGTTTGTTCCGTACTCTGACAGATGAAATAGCGGCTGTGCTGCGTCGTCTTCACGAGTCTGATTGATTAGCCGTCCTTGGCTGAGTTACGTTTTGGTTAAGTGTGGCTCTTCACTCAGGATCATTAGTTGATAGATTCCTTCTGGTTGTCGGCGGTAATCCGCTCCCCACTCTTTCTAACCTGTCTAGACATCCACTGATACTGTCTCTGAGGGCATTAGGATTACTATGCTTCATCTCAGGGTCAGTCTGACTGTCATCATCATCATCTCCATATTCACCTTCACCATTCCTCTTCCTCACTTCTAGAATTGCACCAGACGGCTTCCAATCCTAATCCCTGTTTCCTGCCAGATGCTATGAAAATTCAGCATGTCTTGATTCCTGATAGGCTTTTGAGAGGCACTTGTGTAACCAAGTGCATTGCTTGAGTGGTCTGTGCGATACCTTGAGGTACACACACTGAGCTAAAAAGGGTCATTAGATTCCCATTTCTCCGAATCACATTTTGGACCCCGTGGCGTGTTTAATATGACAAAAAAAAAAAACTTTTTGGATGCAAAGCTCTACGAGTAGGAACAAGAACAGCAGTCAACGTCATCAATGTAATCAACCTGCCAACAAGTATCTGTACATTTGGTTTAGAGCGTGACACTAAATTATTATAGCATGTAGCAAGACTGTTGAGTAGCAAGTCACCACAGCATTACGTGATGTGTTCTGCGTGTCACGGTCCTAGACCATCTGCTTGTGATTTCAGAGATGAAATTAGATGATATTCAGACAGACATGATGCTCATAATTCTGAATGAGCCAAGCAGATACATTTCAATGTGAATGGAGGTTATGAACATTACACAAAGCGAGGGTCATGAGTCAGTGGACCAATGTTGGTTTGAGAGGTAATGAGCAGTGTCTGTTTGAGGGGTCGTGAGCAGTCTAAGTGTGACGGGTCATGGGCAGTCTAAATGTGAGGGGTCATGTGCAGTCTAAGCAGTGTCAGTGAACAGATCACTGGATAACCATAATCCAGAGACATGTTAGATTGAGTACTTTTTCTTGTAAGGAAACGTTGTTCATGATCCTGTGGGAAAGGGATGATTGGCTTTTCCCTCTTGCTCCAGAATGCCCCTGGAGTTCCACTGGAGAGCGGCTCTGGGGGAAACAGAACCTTTCAGCTTGTACTGGAGCATGGAGTGCCCTTCCGTAAGAGACAAAAGAACTGTATTATATTTCTGACATTTATCAACCTGCATCACTCTGTGTGTGTGTGTGTGTGTGTGTGTGTGTGTGTGTGTATGCGTGCGTGTGTGCATGTGTGTGTGTGTTTTGGGAGAGCAGAGATAGCGGTTATGAACATTACATCTTGTGAATATGAACATCTTGTGAATTACAAGATTTTATTTAAATTGTATTATTAATTTACTTACTTGTAATTATAAACTAATTAATACTATTACTATTAACTACTTATTATCTATGTATTTATGTGAATAATTCATAGTATTAGTTAATATCCCTTTGTCAGTTGTGCCCCTTTTTATTCTATTTTGTATAGTTTTTTATAGGAGGGAGGTGAAAGGCAAGGAGAGCAATGTGGTGTGAGAAGGATATGGCACTGCACCATTTATGGATGTCATGCAGACATGTTCTGTCAACACTCTGCAACACATCTTGAATAATTCCTTTTTTCCTCTTTTCATTTGTGTGAAACGTGAACCAGACCTACCGCAATCTAGCTCAGCGGTGCTACGCTACGGCCAATGGCAGATGATGTCAGATTCTTGTAAATTAAATTCTGTGGGTCAACAGGAAAAAAAATCTTTGGATTTAGAGTGGTGTATTACAGTTTTTCACAATTGTTAACACACAAAAAGCGAAAATTCGGCACAATTTGCACAACCTTCATTTCATGTACCAATCGCTCGACCCAATTTGGCACTACTTCACACTCCCTTATCTGCATTAGACTCTGACTTTCCTTCTTTACACTCTGATGTCAATTACACATCACCTTGTTGTCAAAACACTACACACAATGTTCAGTTGTTGCACACACTTCTCAAGTAAAATCTCAAAGCATCAACCTACAACACACAAATATTCAAATCTCTAAACATTCAGGTCTCAACATTCAGAGCAATTTGCAATCAGGACTGCAGCATAAAAGTGCCTTGAGCCTCTGTTTTGTTTGGTGAACAATGGAGAACTTTGAAGAGACAACCAGAGAAGGAGAGGGGTAAGAGGAGGAAGAGGAGGAACACTGCCCATCTCCTCGCCTTCCTGGATGGCCTGCATGACCTGCTGGTACCACCTGGCCAGATAGATGGCCCACAGCGGATCGATCACGTCGTCATCTGGGACAATGTGAGCTTCCACCGGGCTGCTCAAGTGCGTGAGTGGTTCCAGGACCACCCACATTTTCCCGTTCTATACCTTCCACCTTATTCTCCTTTCCTGAATCCCATTGAGGAGTTTCTTTCAGCTTGGAGGTGGAAGGTATATGAACGGAACCCACAGGGCCGGGTCCCACTGCTCCAGGCCATGGAGGAGGCTTGTGGCGTCGTGACTGTTGAGGCCTGTCAGGGCTTCATGCGCCACTCGAGGCGTTTCTTCCAACGCTGCTTGGCCAGGGAGAACATTGCCTGTGATGTGGATGAGGCCCTCTGGCCAGACAGGAACCGGAGGCGTGATGCATAATTCATTTTTGTGAAGGGGGAGTGGGGGGGGGGGGGGGGTTGAGCAGGCCGGTTTACAGTACTGTACTGGTCTCTGTGTGTACCGAAATAAAACTTGTTTTTGCTGCATATTTGTGTGCTGTTTTATGTTTGACTATGAAAAAAGTAGGCCTACACTGAAACATTTTACAAAAGGAGAAATGGCTCATTCTCCAGAGTCATTGTCATTCATATGGTGTGTTCCATTTCTATGATTGTGTTTTCAATTTTGCACTTCAGTGTGCTGTAAATGCTTGGTAGTGTGCAGCAAATGCTTAGTTGTGTGTACTCAATGAATGGTATGTGTGTGTCATTTGAAAATATGGCTGTGTGTACCAAATGAAAACACGAGTTCCATTTTGTGAACAGTTAAGAGATTTGATGGCAAAGAGTCATCTTGCAAAGGGAGTGTCAGGTTTAACATTTTGTGTGTGAGGTTTTCAGTTTTGTGTGTGCAGTTTTGAGAAAGCCGTTATTGTTTTGAGAAACGTGTGTTAACAATTGTGAAAAACTGTAATGCAAGGTTATCTTCAGAATGCCATGCTCTACCCGATCCACAAAAAAATAAAATAATAACTGACATCTTGGAAGGAGTAACAGATTGGCTGGGAGACCTAAAACTGCCTGTTGTGAACTTCAGAGAAAACATGAACTTATTTCCAATGGGAGGCAGGTAAAAAGAAAGAGAGAAAGATGAAGTGATATGAGGAGGAGGGGAGGGAGTGGGAGGTATAACTAGTGAAAGCAGGAGGGAGAGATTGAGCTTAGGAGGGGAGAGAGAGAGAGAGAGAGAGAGCTTGTTGAGGTTGGGGGAAGGGACAATGGGAGGAGCCCACGAAACGACAGAGGGCAGGAGGAGGAGGAGTGGGGGATGAAGGTAGAGCGTATGGAGGTGGATAGACAGAGGGAGGGTTGGAAAGGGGAGGGGACTTTAGGAGGGGGAGTGCGCGGAGAGTGGACGGCGCTGTTAGATTTGTGTCCTCTCCCTCTCTCTCCCAGCGAAGGTGACGTGAGTCTGACCTCTGTGATTGATGAGGGGGAGCGTGCGGAATGAACACACAGATGCTCGGGAAGGCGGCGGGGGTGATGGATTGATGGCAGCCAGCGGGGCAGGCTGACATGCGGAGGACATCAGGGCAGGAGCTCAGACCCATCCAGCATCCTCCACCCTTCCCCTCCGGGGGCAAACAGCCTCCCGCCCCCTCCCGCCCCGTGGTCTACAGGAATCAGGATGGGCCGTAGTTCTGTTTCACCGCAAACGACCTGTTACGCTTTCTGCCACAAGGGGGCGGTGCGACAGGTTGTCTTGTCCGGGGTCGTCGGGTTGTCGGGCGGCCGTTTGCCACCTCGCCGCTGAACAGAGTGTAACTTTGCCCCAAGCCCAGCGCCGCGTTCTGAGGCGCCGTTTGAGACAGCCCCTCAGAAGCAGCCGTTTGACGCAGTGTTATTTACTCAAAAACGCCGGCTCAGTTTGCTGTCCTTCACCCCCCCTCCACCCCACACTGAGGTTGTGCAGGACACTGTGTGAGCAGAATTAATGTCACGGCTATCGAAATACGATTCCGGCACTGGGAGAAGTTTTTTTTTTGTTTTGTACCCTGAAATCACAGTAGATTGTATGGTTGTGTAAGACCATTTACAGGAAGAGAAGAACTAAATATTATTTTCTGTGGAGGTACTTTCATTGTGGCTTCACATCGAAACTTTCATTCATATTTCCTCTTGCAACTCTGAGTAAACATTGTCTAAAAAAAATAAATAAATAAATGGTAAAGGATCTAGAGCCAGATAGGGAAAAAGTGAAAATGTAAATGTATCTACCCATTACATTTTTCTTTATTTTCTTTTCTTTATGCTACCCAATATCTTATATTTTAGAAACAGTACTACATATTTAAGGAAAACATTCTATCATTTCGATGTTTTCAGCTTTTAGTCAATGTTTAAAACTTTTACAAAAACTATCAGAATATATAATATATTAATAGGAGAGGACAGGAATTGGTTGATAGGAAATGGAAAAGCAGGAGGAGAGTAAAAATGTATGGGGGTCAATGATAAGCAGGGGAATTTAAAATGACATGTGGGTGACCTGGATAATTTTTGAATGGGGTCCAATTGAAGATGGGGGATTTTGAGAGGTCTCTGGGGGGAATGAAATCACTGGGATCTGGCAACGTGGTGCATACCTACAGCCTCCCTCCCTGCAGTGAGAGTTCTGAAGCTGAACGCTCCATGGGGACGCAGCGCTGCCAGGCTCCGGGGCCCTGGCTCATTGTCTGCGCCACAGTTCCCTTGTGATTCAGTTGAAATGCTAACTCTATTAGCGTGGATGTAATGCCCTGACAAAGGCTTCCCGCATAGTCCCGGGCTGCGCCGAGGTCATCGGCTCTTTTTGGGGTTGCTGGCTTTTTGGGGGCACATTGTGGTTTTGGCAGCAGTGGAACACCTCTGTCTCAAAGTGATTTATGTTCTGCTGTCACTAGCTGGATCTTTGACCTCATTAATTGGACACAATTAAGCGTCTTATTGTTTATTTACTTATCATATAATATTATTATTACGCAGTCTCCATTTTGCAAGTTGTCAAGCTGGATATTTGCTGAAGTAGGTCTGGTTATTATTTTTGCAGTTATTGCTGAACTATATTCTGGTGTCATAGTAGCCACAATATTCCTGCATTGCCGTATCAGGAAAATAAAAACTCCATTGGTTTACTCTCCGCATCCATAATGACTATGTCACAAGTGAAAAGCAAAGATGCTATAATGTTATTATTTATGTTCTTAAATAGAGATGGTTGCAATTGAACTGTTCAGGATTTGTAGGGACAAAGTAAAAGGCAGTGATTAAGATCTCTGTGTGCTGTGCAGGAGCTGCTGCTAGCTAGTGCATGCTGCTGTCCTTATTACCCAGACTCCCCAGCGCTGGAAATGACTCACTGATTCCAATATCCTGACAATCTACAACCCCTCCCACTGCGTAATGTGAGGGGAGGGAACACACACACACACAAACATACAAACACACACACTCACACACACACACACACACACACACACACAAGCATTCACACGCAAGCATTCACACGCATACGCACACATATGCATATGCAGATATACACGCAAATACAAACGCAAACATGTGCATGGAATACATATGCCAACACGCACACGTTGCAGTCATACGTACACAGTTTTACACACACACACACACACACACACACACACACACACACACACACACACACACACACACACACACACACACACACACACACACACACACACACACACACACACACATACTTAGTTGTAAGTACACGCATGCACAGAAACACACAGCTCTCACAGTGGGTTGCTGTCAAGGGTAAACACCTGCCTGCAAGACTGTGCCACGCTACAAATAACAGGATACACTCCCGGCTTCCACAAATAACAAAGTCTATTTGATAACTGTCTCCCTTAATTTTCATAATATTTAATACTCATTGTCAGGTGCCTAAGCCTTCAGTCTAATAATGTATATTGTAACTTTGGCAGTTGCAGGGGTGCAGGCATGAAGAGGAATGCTGATGTTATAACTCCACAAATTTAGTCTCATTCTCAGTGAGAATTTGTTTTCTCATTCAATTCTTTTTAAATACTGGCCACTCAATCCTATTTTCCACATGGCAGACTATGGCAGGGGAACTTACAACCCTCTCTCTGAATCAACCAGATGTGACTGTCAGAGACTGACTTTTCATTTAGAAATTTTTTTTTTTTTTTAATATGCTAAATATCATCCACCTGTCCATTAAATCAAAAATATCATATCCATTATGGCAGTCAGTCGCCGCAAAAAAGCACGGCTTTGGGTCAAACCAATCCCGCGATGCAAATTGTTTCTCTGCAAATCGGCTCACAGGGTTCAGTCCCTTTCATGTGTTCCTATTAAATACAGCAGAGGGGTCCTGACCGTTGGTCCATAATATCACACCCTTTAGGGTATTGTGTGGAAACAGCTTTTAGATCCATTTAGGATAAAAGGCGCCGGCATAATTAAAAAGAGCATGTGTCTGCCAGGGGGGTGGAGCTTTCTTTGGCGTGCTGTTTGTTTTTGATCAGACTTGCCTTTGTCCTTGTGCATGTTGTCCGTGCATTCTTTCTCTCCCCTGCCCGCGCATATGGACACACAGGGGCCGCCTCTAATCCAAGCCAGCGCTGATACAGTGGACTTACTGAAGGGCTGTAGTCTACTTCATATAGAAGAGAGAGAGAGAGAGAAGGGGGGGGGGGGGTGATCACCATGGCAACGTGCAGTTTGAAAGTTACTTCCGTGAATTCAGTGTCACAACTTTTCGCTGAGTGTGACTGAATCACGGAGTGACAGACTGAAGGCGTTTAGTGAACGCTGCCTGTGCAGATGGATACTTCAGGGCGGCTTTGCTTCTATCTGTTTGATAGATTGGAGTGGGCTGCTATATTATACTGCAGTTTGCGATAAAGCTAATGCAATCAGATGGGAGACAATGAAATAACAACAAGGATTTATTTATTCTTTTCGCTGTAGTGGGAAGTGTCTCCATGTTTCTCATAAGCTGTTCTGATAATATGCTTTCCTCTATTAATGTTGTGCTTTTATGCATAACTAATACAGTACATGTACTGGATAAAGAAATGAATAGCCATGACGTGAATATTGAGGCTGACATATTATTCAGAGGCGGCTGTATCTATTTGAATCATTTGTTGTTATTTGAATTCTCAATGTGATTGTGCTTCTGATGGACACATTCCTGCACTTTAAATGGAAGTGGACAAAGGAGATAATGAGGGTTAAAAACAACAGATATTTGTGTATATATATATATATATATATATATATATATACAGTGCCCTCCACTATTATTGGCACCCCTGGTAAAGCTGAGTAAAAAGGTTATAAAAAACTCACCGTTTGGTGAATTAGCTTAATCTCACACTGAAAAAATGATAAAAATCCAATCTTTAATTGAAGTAATTTATTATGAGAAAAAAATATCCCTCATCAAGAAGTAATTATTTTTAACAAAACCATGTGTGCCACAATTATTGGCACCCCTGCATTTATCTATAGAATAAAGTAATCATTTTTAATATTTGGTCGCATATCCTTTGCATGCCATGACTTCCTGATGTCTGTGACCCAGCAACATCAAAAGACTCTTGATATCTTGTTTTCTGGTACTCTTACAAGCGATACTATAACGTCTCGGCATTTGAATGGATCTCTATGGGAATTGGGGGGTGGGACTTGATTTAGCTGTAAATTACACTGGAACAGTATGGAACACATGGTTGGCTAAATGGCTCTAAGTCATCAAGGGTCTGACATATCAAACAAGCCTTAAACCATCACTCTGTTTCTGCCAGAAATACAGCAGATATTGATGGATAACTTGAAGGGTTTCTTCTCCTGACTTATTTTTCCATAGAGTTCAATAGGAGAATTTGTTAGGAGAAACGGCCCTTAAAGTGATCCATCCATATCTACTGCATATCTGGCAGCAGAGTGATGGTTTGAGGCTCGTTTGATACCTCAGACCCTTGATGACTTACAGCCATTTTGCCAACCATGTATTCCATACTGTTCCAGCACAATTTACAGCTAAATCTAGGCCCACCCCCCAATTCCAATAGAGACCCATTCAAATGCAGAGTCGTTATAGTCTAGTATATATACAGAGAGAGAGAGAGAGAGAGAGAGAGATTTGCTACACAGCAAATTTATTGAGCTTTCCACTTTTGTCCTTATCTGATCTTTTAATAGCTGTTGTGCATGAGGCAACAGCACAAGCGTAGATGAGTACTTAGAAAGACAGCCACAGCCAGAGGCTGCATGCTGTTAGATTTTCTGGGGGTTGTGTTAGGACAGATTACCATGTGTTTACAGTTTTTGGTTGAGTGCCTCATATGTAAGAGGTGGAAAATTATTTAATGTGACATAGCCATGGCAGTTAAAAGAAATGTATTAAACTACCTATACAATATGGCGGTTGACTGTTTCAGTTAATTTCTCTTACCGTGGACTTTCACATGAGTGAGTACACAAGACGCCTGCCCTTAGTTTACATTTCTAACATCAAATGTATCCATTTGGCAACAACTTACAAGGCGACAGGACTGCATGCATGAGTGACCTGTGTTCTGCATGTTTGCAGAGCAATCAGCAAGTGTAATTGTAAAGGAGCATTTTAGCAAACACTTCCCTCTGTTGCAAGAGGGATGTGCACTTTATTGCATAATGTCATCTGTCACAAGTAGATAAAATAGTTTTTGGCATTTCTGATGCAAGGTGGGAAGGTCTTTTAACAAAAGGGGTAGTTATAACAACCGAAGCAAAGCCTAGCCCTCCCGAAAACAGTTAATCATCACAATAGGACAAAGCGATGACTTGGAAGCTGATCATCTTGATTTCCCTCATGACTTAAACGTCCTGTGCACACGCCGGCCAACACGTGTTCATGGAAAGGAACCCTTTTCAGATGCGAGACCATTTGCAGAGACATCACGACAATCACAGGACTCGAAACAAAATCAACGGATGAGCAGACGAACAAACAAGCAAACAAAGGCGTCTCGTTAGTGTTGCATGTGTACTAATTTTACACCCGAGTGGGTTTTCTCAGGGTGTTTTTTTATTCCTCACCGGAGACGCAAGTGTGTGGCAGCAAAAAACAGGGACACATACGAGCATGAGGGTCTGTCTGCCGACCTGGAATAATTTTATTGTTGCCTGCTACTGTGGCAGTGAGGGGTAATGAAGCGAACCCTCTCTGCCTCTGAGTATTATTGCAAAATCATATTCCTATTTTAAGGTTCCAAAACGTCCCATATGGGATGTCAGCTGGGACCTGTTATTCACGCAGCACCTGTCCGCTGAAAATGAGTGTGTGTAGGTATCCAAAGCCCTCTGGAGGAACCATACGCCATCCTTCCCCTGATCTCAGCATTTTGCAATAAGGCCGATGTAATCTTGGATGATAACCTGACAAAAGATGATGTGAATGAGGATGAAGATGAGAATATTACCCTCAGATGTATGTATTTTACCGAGCATATCCTGCATACATAGCAACTTAGACAAACACTGCCTGCAACTGGAGGGACTGCCTTGGTTTGCACATAGTTTGTTCAGCTGTGCAATCCATGTTGGTTTTAGATAAATAGATCCCCAGGGCTCTGTGCTTGGCCCCCTGTTGTTTGCTGTACATGAACTCCCCATGTTGCCATCAATGCAGAATTAATCTTTTTCTATTCCGCTGCCATTCTGGCGACACACAAATATACTTCACAGCTCCATTCCATCAAATCCAGTGATGGAAGCTACTGTTCTCTTTCAGTGTCCCGGTGTGATCTAAGAATGGACGACAAAGAACTGTCCATAGTTTAATCGCAAAAAGGTAGGAGCACCGTTGCTTGGTTCTGGGCTCAGTTTTAATAAGCATAATTATCCCTTCAGTGGTCATTTTTGGAACCATCAAAACAAACAACATAAAGAAATCATAATGGATCATGTAAGGTGTCTGGGTTCCCTGTTTATTTCAGGTGTTAAAAACATTGTATTTATACTTGGGCAATATAGTGAAAGTGAGAATAATCTTGTACGATAAAGATGCTAACATGTTGCTACCAGAGGTCGCGCTAGGATTTTAAACTGCCGGCCAGAATGTCCGGAATGATGTTTGTCGGACATAGCCTACGATAAAAAAAACGGCCATATCTATTTTCAATGCATGAACGACAGGCAGGTGCATTTAATGATGTAGCCTAACAACATATGTTACAGTATAGTATTATATTTTGGACTGAAAACTATTTGAAAATAAAGGAATAATATAAAAATTAAATATAACAGCTTCGCCTTGCACATGCGGATGAATTACATTAAAATCGCGCATTTAGTGTGCGTGACTGCGTGCATCGCCTAATGTTTTCTCAACAAAAGAAGCTGTCTTGATTTTGCATCTTTAGTTTATTAGAACACATTTTTCTTCAGAATAACGAGCAATAACCCCATTTTGAATAACGATTTTAACATTTCTTTACTCCAAGGCAAATTGCAGAGTTGCGGAAGATGCTATACGGAAAAGAGCCAGCAACGACACGTGACAATTGGGATCCGACCTAACGTTAACGAACAACGCTTTCGGGAAAGTCAGACCAGAACAGTGTAGGCCTAGGCTATTGATTTAACAAGGGGAAAAAATGCTGATTATATCAAGCTTATAGCCTATTAAGTTAAAGTAACCTATGCCTACTGACAGTTAAAAACAGCCTTTTTATAACTGGCAAAAAAAAAAAAGCTGTATCCATATAGGCTCCTTTCATTTGCGACGATGCTTCATTTCATGGAAGTGAGCAGCTGCTGATTTGAAATCGAAAGTCATAAGTTTTAGCCCAGCTTGAGATACGCAGACGATTTGAAATAGCGGATTTCGTGAGAGGAGCGTTGTCTGATTTGCGGTGATAATAGGCCTAATGATAAATTGCCGTGGTTTCGAGACTAAATATGTTAAATTACTATATTGCAAAGTAAAAAAAAATGTTTTGTTTTTTTACTGGCCCGAATGTCCGGAGGGAATTACATTTTCCGGCCTTTGTCATAAAAAAACGGTCAAAACCGGCAATTGCCGGCCTAACGCGACCCCTGGTTGCTACATTTCTTTGTAATGTCTAAGCTTAATTATTGCAATGGCTTCGATCATTTACCAGATGCTACATTGCAATGCAATACAAAACAGCAATACATACATGCTGCAAATCACTCCCTTGCACAAAGAACTTTGACTCCCTGCTAAATGCAGGGTGAGCTCAAGATCTTATTCCCCACTTTTGAAAACAGCTTAAGTCTTAAAGATTTGAACTTAAATTTAAGCCATATGTACTTTTTGCAAAGTGTGATCCTTCACAATCACAGTTTAGCTAAAACTCATCTTTGGAACACAATTCTAAGATTAATTAAAGGTCCAACAAAATGACATCCCCTGAAGGTCTGAAAATGTCATCAGGACATTGCCTTGATGTCTTTTTGTAGGGTTTTCTAAAGGTTATGGGGACATCGCAGAGAACATTCCCGGGACGTTCTAATAACGTCCCCCAGACATTCAGAGGATGCTCAGGGGACGCTATTAGAACAGGTTATGGGGACGTTGCAGGGACATTCTAGTGACTGCCTGATCATATGACCTTATATTGTAACCAGTAACAGATGTTGCAGGAACGTCCCTGAATGTCCCATGAATGTTATGTGTACAACGTGATATCATAACCGGATTGGGAAGTTAAATTCTAATTAAATGTCATATTAACCAAACAGTGACCTTCCGAGTACTTTAATAACGTCCTAGTAAAGTTTTTAGGATGTCCCTAGGGAACGTAACGTCATAACTTTGAGGGGACTAAAAGGGAACATCCCTGGGACGTCGCCTGTTAGCTGGGGTACAGCTACAATGGCCTCTAAAAGGCTATGTTCGCACTGCAGGTAAAAGTGAACTGCAAAAACGAAATGGAATCTGATATTTTCAATTCTGATTTGGGCCGCATTCATATGTGGTAGGCTACTATATCTGATTTGTGGAAATGCGACCTCAGTCTGAACAGTCATGTAGGAGCCATGGCTGTACAAAAAGCTAAAGTTAAAACCTTGGCTGTGTCCGAATCAGAGCCCTATCTACTGTGCCTTGTTTCCTGCATGCAGTACACTGGCAGAAGTGTGCTGTTTAATGTGCACTGTTTAGCAGTTCACAAAAAATATCCACCATACTATTTTCCAACCGTACTGTGGAAGTGTCATAAGCAGGTCATAAGATGTCTCACCAGTGTTGCCACGTCCGCGGTTTTACAGCTAAATTGGGCTACTTTCAAACTGCAGTAACGGGTAAAACTGAACAATCACCAAGCACGCACTTATTTTAAAAAGTAAAAATATGATGATTTCTATTTAAAATACGTTGGTTTCGGTTAAAATATATATTTTGGGCTAGTGTCAGTCAGTCGCCATTTAGCTGGAAAGTCTTGCAAGGTCTCGCAACTCTGCGCCCCACTCTTGCGCTGCCATGTCAAGTGTTGTTTTAGTTGTATTTGAAGGAAAACAAATCTGCACCTAATTTTTTTTAAATGAAGCTTCACGTCATATTTATGCAACCAAAATGTTAGTGTACTTCTTGAAAAGTGTGCTCCCGAATGTACTCAGTTCAGTTCAGTACTCAGGTTGTTTCAAGTATACTGCAATTTGAAAGATTTTCGCCTACTCAACGACTTTCTCATCCTATCCACTCACCAAGGCTACTCAATAGTGTGGAAGAGTGCTGATTTGGACACGGCCCTTGGCTCTTTTTTCGCCTTCTCGCCCTTATCATCATTAGCTGACGAATTTGCAGCCAGCCTGCACTGTACATCAGCTTTAAAATTAACGCAGAACCCGTAACTTTGGTGAGTTTCATTTTGTTTTGTTTTTTATTTTTTTATTTTTTTGTTATTTTGTTTGTCTATTTCCGCAATGTAGGCTAATGTTTGTCTTTTGTTAATGTTAATTTGTGCATGCCGGTAATTTCAGGAGAACGATCAGTTCACGTTGGTATCGAATATGGGACACATTCAAAAATTTATGTGAACAACCAAATAAAAAATTTGGATGTGAGCACTAAGGCCTGTAGTGTGAACGTAGCCTAATATGTTACATTTTAAGACCTACTTATCCTCGTGTGTATATTCCTCTTATTTTTTTACCTTAGTAAAATTATGATTTAAATTTTAAAGGTATTCTGGGATGTTCATGTGTGGAGAACTAAATAACAGCTTGGTGTATCATATTGATACAGTTTATGTAAACGGCTTACATTGTCAGTTAGTTCAACTTGAATATTTAGCAAACTGGTTTAAATCACTTTGTATCACTTCTCCACATGATGAACATTACATTACAGTCATTTAGCAGACACTTTTATCCAAAGCGACATACAATAAGTGCATACAGAAACGTCATCGAAGTCACTACAGAACAGATAAGACAAAGCACATCCTTCCCATAATGTAGCAGCTATCCCTAGTAATGAAAGTTGACTGTAGTTCACAGTAAGCTGTGGGTAAATCAGCTATACTACACTTCTATTCTAAATACTATTATAAACTATAACAAACAGACAGGAAAACACAGGGAACTAGTACCATGAGGTCCTAGATTAGAATATCAGTCAAGGTGGAGTCTGAAGAGGTGTGTCTTCAGGCCACGAAGGAACGCAGGCAGGGTTAGAGTAGAACGTAGGGGAATGGGAGGGTGTGATGCTCACTGCGAAGGGTGTGAAAAGAACACACCAGTTACTACAGGCTGGCTTCACAATTTACAAGTATTAACACAAAATTATTGCTGTTTATTTACAAGTTATTTATTAATTCTGTAATTCAGATGCTCCTACTAAGGTTAGTGCTGATGCATAGTGTAAATAATCTGTAGCACAATACAATGCGTCATTGTATAGGACAATAGAGGAACACACAATTGGTCTCGAACAAGAGCCTTCGTTCAGGAGCCAATGTAAACCATGCAGATAGAGAAAGCACTACAGCAGCAATCTTAAAGTGCTCCGGTAGAACCAGCGGAAGTCACATAAATCCTATTTAGTGCTAACAGAGAGCAGAGGCCGGGTTCAGTGAATTATATTGTGATGGTTTCAACAGCGCAGGCTAGAAGCACTCTTTGGGACATTGAGCTTTTTGATTTTGTCCTACCTAGATTTTGAATGTGATTCCGTGGAGATTGACACACATGCACACACACACACACACACGCACGGACACACACAAGTCCTGCCAGGCCCGATGAGAAGGACATGATTCATTACTGCTGTGATTGTTGGATATTCAGCGGCACACAGCAAGCCTGGTTGTCAGGCGTGTGCTTTTATGTTCAGTTTTGCACACCCTGTAGTGAACGTGTTTGAGCCGCAGAGCTCGAGAGGCACCACTGCGTGGAAGCGAGTCAAAGCAGGAAGGGCTGGGGTCACAGGTGCGGCTGAAATACAGCCGGAAGGGATTTATTTTATCTGATTTATTTTAACTTTTATTTAACTAGGCGGGTCAACTGAGAACTCAGTGCTCATTTGCTGTGACAAGTTGGAGAATCAAAGTGGGTGGGGAAATTGTGTAGCGAAGCAGATGTAGGGGGCACGGGTAGATAGACGGCTGTAGAGAGACAGTTTTTTTATTATGGGATCTTTAACAACCTCATCAGCTCTCATCGGAAGGACCTTCTGTATTGCAGTGACTATGCAGTCATCGCTATGGTACACAGCAGATGCAGCAATAACTTGCTTCTCCCAGGATAGGAGTGGACAAGACAAACTGTATTCCTGTCTAGATTTCATGCCAACGTCTGCTCTTAATTATTTAATTGGCCCAATCGTTGATGCAATCTGTCATTTTAGCTAAACCTATTGATAAGCCTGTGAATCAAGGCTGACAAATGCTCTTGTGTCCCTGTACAGGATGTTTTACTGTGATCTAATCGAAGAGAGAACCAGCATTAGTGTATTGAGCGAATTAGCCAATTGAGCTAGGGTAATTGATGGAAGAAAAAACCTGAAAAGTGTCAGCCCTGAAAGAATGGAATTGCCCACCCATATCCTGGGAGTGTCATGGTTTTTGACCCTTTTTCCCATGCGGTCGTTTTCCTCGGTGGCCACGCGCGGTGGATGCTGCCCTTTTGGTGGATGCTTGCTCTGCCCCGCCTTGATTGCGGAGCTTCTGTCAGCATCCACACCTGGGCTTGGTTACCTGGGAGTTATATAAGCCCACGTTTTCCTCCATTCTGGTCTTCGATATTGATTGTTTGATTGATTGTTTGTTTGTTTTGTCTTTGTGTTATTTGCATTGTCTGGTGTGAGTTATTTGTACCATTTGTGCTACTCGCCTATTTTAACGTCTCATTACTGAGGCAGGGCGTTTGTTCTTGCTGGCTCTTTGGTTACTTATCTCGTAGAAGTATGGGACCGCAGATCTCTGCTCTATTTCGCCTGTAAAATATTTCTCTCTCCTGGGAGATCGGGCGTTCACGCTTCTACTTAGTTACTTAGCTCGTAGAAGTATAGGGTAGCAGTTCTTTGTTCCATCCGCCTTTGTTTGGTTTTCTTACTGAGAAACTAGGCGTTCGAGCTTCTACTCATTTCCGTGTTACAGTGAGCCGGTTAGTAGCTTTGGTACATTTGTTCCCATTCTGTTTTGTCTCCTTCTCGTGGACTACGTTCCCCTTTGTTGTGAGTCAGGGTTTTATTTATTATATTGACAGGCAGTGCGTGCTATTTTCTATTAAGTTTGCGTTGGTCTTTTGGTACAGCTGTCCTGTTCGTCCTTTTACCTGCGGGACGATTTTGTTCGGAACTGTTGTTCTGTTCATTCTCCGGGTGTGTCTCTCCTTATATGGAGCTTGGGCGATGTTGTGGACATGTTTGTGTGTGACTGCGCGTTTCTGAAAGTAGCCTTGGAACGTTAGTTCTCTGTTCCTTCGCCTCGTTACATTTCCCATTATTGAGAGGCTAGGGCGTTTATTTTCTACTAAGCTTGTGTTAGTCATTTTGTGAGTAAAGTTATGGGACGATGGTGCTCCGTCGGCTCGCCTGTAAAATGTTTCTCTCTCCTGGGAGATCGGGCGTTTACTCCTTTACGTTTTCTGGATTAATGCAGGACTTGCCTATGTGGATGTATTTATTAGGACTCTTCCCCCCTGGCGTACTTGCCTTTGTGGATGTAGTTATCTGGACTCTTCCCCCCTGGCGTTCTTGCCTATGTGGATGTAGTTATCCGGACTCTTCCCCCCTGGCGTACTTGCCTATGTGGATGTAGTTATCTGGACTCTTCCCCCCTGGCGTTCTTGCCTATGTGGATGTAGTTATCCGGACTCTTCCCCCCTGGCGTACTTGCCTATATGTGGATGTAGTTATCCGGACTCTTCCCCCCTGGCATTCTTGCCTATGTGGATGTAGTTATCCGGACTCTTCCCCCCTGGCGTACTTGCCTATGTGGATGTAGTTATCCGGACTCTTCCCCCCTGGCGTACTTGCCTATGTGGATGTAGTTATCCGGACTCTTCCCCCCTGGCGTACTTGCCTATGTGGATGTAGTTATCCGGACTCTTCCCCCCTGGCTTTTTTCTGTTCCTGCTTCCTGGTCTTTGCATGTGACTACGAGCTTATGGAAATAGCCATGGAACGTTAAATCTCTGTTCCTGTTCGCCTCGTTATATTCCTCTTAATAGAGAGGTAGGGCCTTTTATTTTCTACTAATCTCACTTTGGTCTTTTAGCCGGTAAATGTCCTGTGCAGCCTGTCCTGTTCGTTCCTTTCGGTACCTGTCTCCGTACATGGAGCTTTTGACGATTCTATTCGGAACTGAGTTCTGTTTCGTCCTTCGGTACATGTGTTCCTATAGGGAAGATTGGGCGATGTTGTGGACATGTTTGTGTGTGACTGCGAGTCCGAGAGTAGTCTTGGAACGTTAGATCTGTTCCTTTCGCCTCCTCATATACTATCGTATTATTTTGCAGTGTTTGTTGACTGTGTGTTTTATTTGTGCCATTACGCTACTCGCCCGTTCTGATGCGTCTCATTACCGAGACAGGGCGCGTATTATTTCTGGCTACTGAGAAACCTGTCGTTGCGCTTCTACTTATTGGCGTGTGACAGTGAGCCGGTTAGTAGCATCGGTAGGCTTGTTCATTGTTTTGTACTAAGCAAGCCTGACCCTGCTTAGCTTAGCAGCTTTAGAAGGGCCCAGAGTGATAAGCCATACACATGGAGCGAGCAGAGAAATAGTAGCCAAAGATTCTGAATCTTGTCCCTGGATTTTCTGATCAAATCAACTCTTTGTATGAACAGACCAGCATCTATTATTTCCCCTTTAGAATAGTACTCCTGCATAATATGTGTATTCAATAATGTCTTATTTTGATTGTGTTAGTCATGCATTATGTTGTACAGTAACTCAGTCTCAATAAGTGTAGAAAGGTAACATATTTTTTTTGACCTTGATCTTGACGTGGTGAGAGATGTTTGGTTGGGATTTGAGGTGCGTAACTCTTGCCTACACATGGGTCACAATTTCTGCCACTTATCTTTAGGGTATCCCAGTCAGGGCTTTGCACTTACAGTATATTGTGTAATTCTGTTATAAATCAACTGTATAATATTCATTAGCTCTATGCCCAGGGTGTATAAAACATGTTTACAGGGTAAATCAAATTTGAGACTCACTCACTAATTGCTTCTAATCTGAGGTCTGACATTATGCTGTTAATGTACAAATTACAGTGTATATATTTTTTCGTTTTGTCACAGCGGCTGTAATTTGAAGTCAAGTCAGGAGTTAGAGATGAGGGACTCTCTTCTGGGTTGTAAAAAAAAAGTGTATAACTGGCTTTGTATCTGAAATGATTTGTCTGTTGGGTAACGACATTACGCATTCAATTGGGTGTTAGCCTGCAGCTATGGCGGTGGAGACATCATAATTGTGATATAATGTTTAGTCATAATTCTTTGATTGATTGGATGACTGTAAGTGGTCAAATATGCCTGTCCCCATAGCAACAACCGCAACTATTACCTCTCCATTTAGGTTTCTGGGCTTGACTGCACAACTTGTACCATCTTTTTTTTATTTTTATGAATCTGCTCTCCTGCACTTCAAACAGCTTTATTTAGCCACTCAAAAGGTATGTCTGCTTCCAGCCAGTCCTTATCCTGTAGGTCTGCATGGTCAAAGTTCCAGCGAAAACAGCCTTTGCTGCCCCAGGCCTTTGAGTGATGTTTTAATTTGGTCATTCATTACTGAGTCCTCAAGAGACAGAATCTGACAAAAGTCCAATCAAGGGGAACATCTCCCACTGGATGAACAGATATCTAATAAACATGTACAGGCCAGTTATTGAGAAGCAGCCGTTGGGGGTTGGGGTTTGGGGAGTGGGGGGGGTATGATATGCCCAAAATGTTCCAGTTTCAGTTCAAGCCGTCACCCCTGTTTTTTATGTCTCTGTTTGCCAATAGTTTTTGTCCTAGATGCCTGCAACCTGGCCCAGTTCAGCGAAACTAGCTTTCAGTGTCTTCCTGCTGTACAGGAAGCCGTGTGCGCATATGACTAAAAGCCAGGAATGGTGGAAGGACCACGGGTGTGGGAGGATATTATAAATGTCATTAAGGAGGGGTGTAGGCTGGAATTCAGGGAAGTGGGAGGCGGAATGGTGACCCTTATCAGAATGACGTATCTGTTTCTAATGAGCAGGATTCGTCTGTTCGCTCAGTCGTTTGCCAGGCAACGTATGCGGAGGTGAGATTACGGGGTTCCGTTGCCATGGTCTTTCCAGCGTTGCTCTGTTTTCTTGTTCTGCAACACCGATAAGTAGAGAACAGATCACAAACAAAAGGATCAGATTGAGGCTTTTTGTGGAGGCGGAGATACTAAATATTTGCCACTTCAGGTACGCTGAACACATTGGAAGCTCTTCGAGATGGATTAAAAGTTGATCTCATTACTCATGATCCTGTGGGAAAGGGATGATTGGCTTTTCCCTCTTGCTCCAGAATGCCCCTGGAGTTCCACTGGAGAGCGGCTCTGGGGGAAACAGAACCTTTCAGCTTGTACTGGAGCATGGAGTGCCCTTCCGTAAGAGACAAAAGAACTGTATTATATTTCTGACATTTATCAACCTGCATCACTCTGTGTGTGTGTGCGCGCTTGTGTGTGTGAGACAGTGTGTAATTGACTGTAGGTGGGTGGTGGAAGAGAGAAATAAAATAGTGGATCTGTGTGTGTGTGTGTGTGTGTGTGTGTGTAGATGTGGGAGAAGAGAGGGTGAGAGTGCTCTATTTGATGTCCTGTAATGAGCAGGACAGCTCTATGTGGGGGTATTAAGTGGTGAAAGAAGGGAAGTATTCCCCAGGTCTTTAATAATTTCCCCAACCATTACCTGCCGTTAAGCGGTGTTAATGACTGTAATCTTTACCCGGCGGACACGGATGGCCGTGATGATGGTGTGCTGGTGTTCCTTGCATCCCTGCAGTCTAGAGGCTGCAATGGATAATGTGCAGGTGTTAGATTCAGATACAGATAACTTTATTGATCCCAAGGGGAAATTGGGCATTACAGTAGCATAGCATTCTCACAATAAAACAGAAAACAATAAACACTCATACTATGCAAGTATATACAAAATGTAGGGGAGTTGAACTGTATATGGGAGAGGGAAATCTGTGTACATGTATGATACAAAATAAATCAAATAAATATATGTACACTATGAGGTAGCCCAATGTAGCTCACTGTCAGTGCAATGGTGGCGTGCAATATAGATAGTAGCCTATAGATAAAAAGTAGTGAAAACGCTTGCAAAGTAGTAGAGTGAAAGTGAAGGTGGTTGTTGTAGTCCGGAAGTCAAGTGGCAGTAAATGAGAAGGACGCTGTCACAACTCTTCAGGGATAAGTTAGTCTGATGGCAACAAGCACTAAGGACCTCCTGAACCGCTCCCTTGTGCACTGTGGATAGAATAGAATAGAATAACTTTTATTTTCCCGTTAGGGAACTTCAGTTGTAGTTTCCAGCAGTAAAAAAGACACAGTGGGGCAGACCCACAAACACAAACAAACATGTTAAATAAAGACATTCAATTGAATCAGATGTTTCACATTATAGTGAAGGTATGTGTGATTATAATTATGATTAAAATTACTATTATTATTAGTATTATGATCAAAATTATATTATATTAAATTCAATAAATATTAATTATGATGGAAATTTGAGCATCTAAAGCAATAACAGTTCCTCATCTGCCTTTACTGTCTTGAGATGTCCAATGTCATTAAGCAGTCTATCAGCTGTAGGGACAAAGCTGTTTCGGGCTCTTTTGGCTTTAAGGGGCAAGGACCTTAATCTTCTACCTGATGGAAGAGTCTTAAAGAGAAAGTTCAGGGGATGTGATGGAAGGGCCATAATCCTCTTTCCTTTTTTAATTGTACGCTCCTCATACAGATGTTTCAGTGGTTTTTGTTGGTTCCCTATGATTTTAGTAGCCTGTACTGTCACCCTCTCCAGCTTCAGTTGCCTGATTTCACTTAATGAGCCAAACCAAGCTGTTAGGCTAAAGGTCAGCACTGACTCAAGGAAGCAGGTGTAAAATGCTTGTAGTACTGACTGGCTCACATCCAAATTCCTGAGTTTCCGGAGGAAAAACAGCCTTCACCGACACTTTGCATGCACTCGATGACAGGTTGCCTCAAAGGTCAGTTTATTATCAATGATGGTACCCAAATATCTGAACTCATCCACTCTTTCAACTGTTTTGGATGGTAGGGGACCTCAGCGGGGACGGCTCACGCTGGAAGTCGATGGCGATTTCTTTAGTCTTCTCCACATTCAAGTCCAAGAAATTGATTTCACACCACTGTTGGAACTGGCTGACAGCAGATTGAAGCTTGTAATCAGAGTTGGATGAGTCCACAATTACTGTATCATCTGAGTACCAACTCGCCCGGGGTCATTGTGTGCCGCCAATTGCTGCTTCCTCAAGGCACCGGCTATACTCAGGATCGGGGATCGAACCCCCGATCCTCGGGGTGCACCTGCCTAGACAAAGTCTGCGCCTTAGACCGCTGCGCCACCGCGGCGCTCACTGCTTGTAGTCTTGATCTTCCTCACGCCTCCCCACACATCCCTGGTGTTGTTTTATTAGGGTTTACACTCCAGCTTCCTTTTGTTGGCATTCTTCCCCTGCCAAATCATTTGTCTGAGTTCCCTCTGGGCCTGTTTCAGCCAATCCTGGTCTCCAGCCCTGAATGCTCTCTTCTTGGCATTCAGGAGGTCTTTGCTGTACTTTGTGACCCAGGGCTTATTGTTCGGGAAGCAGCGAATGGTTCTGGAGGGAATGGTGCAGTCCACACAGAAGCTAATATAGTCTGTGATGCAGTGTGTTAGCCCTTCACCATAGGACTCACTAAACATGCCCCAATCCATAGCCTCAAAACAGCCTTGTAGAGCCTCAGTGGACTCCTGTGTCCACTCTCTGACAGTTCTGGTTGACACAGGCTGCCTCCGCACAAAAGGCCTGTAAATTGGGACCAGACAGACTAGGTTGTGGTCAAATCTTTCATGGGAGGGAGGGCTGTGGAGCTGTATCCCTCTTT
Organism: Synaphobranchus kaupii; assembly: GCA_029718625.1. Classification (NCBI taxonomy): domain Eukaryota; kingdom Metazoa; phylum Chordata; class Actinopteri; order Anguilliformes; family Synaphobranchidae; genus Synaphobranchus; species Synaphobranchus kaupii. Next base: position 10,219,947 of record CM056383.1, on the reverse strand, counting down.
CACATTTGCACACAATAGGTCCAGTGTCTTGTTCTGTCTGGTTGGGCACTTACACCGGCTTAAATCCGGAATTGTGGACGACACTCAGCAGCGATGAGAGACAGGAGCACGTAAGGGTTAACAAGATAATATTTTAAGAGAATATGGAATGGAAATTCGAAACGACTGATCTACACAAAAATATCCTTTTTTCTTTGACAATTAGGAGAAATAAATACTAGGTGTGCAGGGTGCAAGACAACTTTACTGATTGCTACTGACCTACATAGGTAGGAGGAAACCACTGTCTTTTACCTCTGACCTCTGCTGTTCCATTTTACAGCCTGGTTGTGTTCAAATACTTTAAACGGGCATTATTCCCTCCTTCCCCGCCTTTGGTTGTATCTGCAATGACTGGGACATGTTCAAAATGTTTAATAAATGAGGGAAGGGTACATAATCCATAATTTTTTGGTGAATGATGCATTGTATTTTGGGTATACATTACTGAAAGTTCCACAAGACTTTGCTTTGGAGCAATCTTCTTTCCAAGCAATCATGGAAAGAAGACTACACAAATTAAATTTCACAATGACTGTATGATATACTGTATGTATAACATGAACAAATAGCTTGTAGACATGGGAAAGATAACTATAAATAAAAATATGAAATAAACCTATTGTTATCCATTCAGTCAATCATTAAATTGTATTTGTTATAGCTCTTTTGTATATTATTTACATAATACAATAATCAAAAATGGTTGTTTATAATTAAAGTGAAGTTTAAATTGTATTGTTAGATACATTGTAATTTACTGATAAATTGTAATGTTAATGCGTTAGAGCTAGATTGTTAGAAGTAGATTTGTCTGGGAAATTCTGCTTACTGGTTAGCACTGTCGACTCACAGCAAGAAGGTACTGAGTTCAAATCCCGGCCGAGGACCTTTCTGTGTGGAGTTTGTATGTTCTCCCCGTGTCCGCGTGGGTTTCCTCCGGGTACTCGAGTTTCCTCCCACAGCCCAAAGACATGCAGGTTAGGCTAATTGGAGACTCTAAATTGCCCATAGGTTTGAGTGTGTGAGTGAATGGTGTGTGTCCCCTGTGATGACGGCCTGTGCAGGGTGTATTCCTACCTCTCGCCCAATGCATGCTGGGATAGGCTCCAGCACCCCCCGTGACCCTGACCAGGAATAAGCGGGCTTGATAATGGATGGATGGATTCTGCTTACTCATCTGAGGTGCCAAGATCAAATCAGTTCAGGCAGTGCAGTGGACAGCCCTTCCAATTAGGCTAACCTCATTTGCAAACAAATGCACTTTTGACCGCATTTTGTCTGGACTGAGAGTAGAAAACCTAAAGCGCAAAGAAAGAGTTTTGTTTGTGCATTCAATTGTGCGAGTCAATTGGTGCGAGAGCGCACTCAGAAGCAGACCAAAGAGAGGTGGAACGAGAAGTTTTAGAGGTGCGCTCTGACACGGTTTCCCCCGCAGACTGGAAAACGGATGTAGCAGGCGCGCTGTTTCTGTTGAAAGTGCAGGATATCAAAGCGTGGGGCCCTTTGAAGTTGCTGTTGTTTGGTGCTGATAGAAGTGTGTCTGCTTACACCAGGTGTCCGTGGTCTGGTTTGTTTCATCCCAAGCCGTACTGTAGTATTCCCTTGTCCTCTTCCTCTTTGATTGGCTAATTGATTTTTTCGTTCTGCGGACTGTGACTCCAGAACACACTACTTAACATTAATTTCAAACATCACAGCCAAATGAATGATAGAATAATATAAATGACCACGTTTTACCTCTTGCTTTTTTTTGCAATTGTTGGTGCTTGCATACAGTTGTGTAAATTGTAAATCATACTGCACAGTAATTTCCCCAAATCTGTGCTTAGCCATAGTTTCTGGAATCATTTTGAAATGAAAATTCAAAAGTAGAAACATAAACAACATTTAGGCAACACAGACAATTAATCTGTTGTAAATTCATGTAAAAGAACTGTAAAAATTGATCTACACAATTACACAATAAAATAACTGCTGCGAACACTCTGTAGAATAATACAGAGAAGGAACGAAAGTGAAACAGTATTCCGCCAATCAAACACCACTGCCTTTGCTTTTAATTTCTCTGATTTTCAATTGTAGCAAAAATAATATTTCATGTTTGATTGTGTCCCCAGCTCCTGCTGTGCACCGGACAATGTCATCTGGCCATTTAAAAAAAATGTTTTATCCTTTTTCAGTGGGACCTACAATATGAAAAGCTAGTGAGTGCCCACCACCACCCCGACCCCCGCCCCTCGCCCTACCGCACACACCATGGCGCCTGCCATTCTCACCAACACCCACATTCACCACACCGCTGGGCCATCGTCCCAGGCCTCTAGTTTTTTTTTTTTGCTGGTAGCTAACAGCCCCTTACGGAACATCCCTCATCTCGAAACTCACTGAGGGGAGCCCCTAAACAGCATGTGGCGCACCCCCGCGGGGCCAGTCCAATCGGAAGCGAGCCTTAATATAGAACAGGCCGATGTGGCTCTGGGCCCTCCCCGTATTGACAGGCCCTGTGTCAGCCTGTCAGTTTTATTCGTTACCTGGTGACACGGTGGCAGCCATTTAGCCTGTTCCTCAGGCCCCGGAGCTCAGACCCACGTGCTGTTCTCAAGCGGAACCTGGGGAGGATGGGCTATAGGAACAGCTTTTGCTTAACGTACCTGTGTCATTACATTACATTACAGTCATTTAGCAGACGCTTTTATCCAAAGCGACGTACAATAAGTGCATACAGAAACGTCATCAAAGTCACTACAGAATAGACAAGACAAAGCACATCCTTCCCATAATGTAGCAGCTATCCCTAGTAATGAACATTGAATGTAGTTCACAGTAAGCTGTGGGTAAATCAGCTATACTACACTTCTATTCTAAATACTATTATAAACTATAGCAAACAGACAGGAAAAACACAGGGAACTAGTACCATGAGGTCCTAGGTTAGAATATCAGTCAAGGTGGAGTCTGAAGAGGTGTGTCTTCAGGCCACGACGGAACACAGGCAGGGTTCGAGTAGAACGTAGGGGAATGGGAAGTTCATTCCACCACTGAGGAGCTAGGGTGGAAAAGCTCCGCAGTCGGGACGAGCGAGAGCCATTGACACGGAGGGGGGGAAGTGCGAGTCACCCTGCTGTAGAAGAGCGAAGTGGTCGAGCAGGAACATAGTTCTGGATTAAGTCCTGCAGGTAGGCGGGGCCTGTCCTATTGGCTGCAGTGTAGGCCAGGGTCAGAACTTTGAACCTGATCCTGGCTGCAACTGGCAGCCAGTGGAGTGACCTCAGCAGGGGGGTTACATGGGAAAATTTCGGGAGGTTGAACACAAGCCGGGCAGCTGCATTCTGGATCAGTTGAAGAGGCAGAATGGTGCAGGCCAGTAGGCTTGCGAGCAGGGAGTTGCAGTAGTCCAGGCGTGAGGTGACCATGGTCTGGACAAGAAGCGTGGTGGAGTAGGTAGTCAGGTACGGTCGAATCCTCCTGATGTTGTACAGGACGAACCTGCAGGACTGTGCCGTCGCCCTGATGTGCTCTTTGAAGGCCAGCCAGTTGTCCAGGTCCACCCCCAGGTTCCTTGCAGAGTGGGAGGCAGCCACCATGGTCCCGTCAACGGTGATGGAGAGGTCATGTAGTGGGGAGGTCTTGTATGGCATGAACAGGAGCTCTGTCTTGTCAAGGTTGAGCTTCAGGTGATGGGTAGCCATCCACTCAGAGATGTCAGTCAGACAATCAGATATCCTCTCCTTAACCTGTGGGATAGAGGGAGGGAAAGAGAGGAAGAGTTGAGTATCATCAGCATAGCTATGGTATGAGAAGCCATGTGAATTAATTACTGAACCAAGAGATTTAGTATACATAGAGAACAGCAGAGGACTCAGTACAGATCCCTGCGGGACTCCTGTAGACAGGGGATGGGGTGCAGAGACAGAACCCTTCCAGGAGACTTGGTAGGATCTATCAGTGAGATACAAGACAGGGCAGTCCCAGAAATGCCCAGCGAGTGTGGAGATCAGGAGTTTGTGGTTGACCGTGTCGAACGCCGCAGACAGGTCAAGGAGAATCAGAACAGAGGAGAGGGAGGAGACTCTAGCAGTGGCGAGTGCCTCCGTCACGGCCAGGAGAGCAGTTTCAGTGGAATGGCCGGTTCTGAAGCCGGACTGATACGGGTCAAGCAGGTTGTTCTGGTGGAGAAAAACAGACAGTTGGTTAAGGACAGCTCTTTCAAGAGTTTTGGACAGGAAGGGCAAGAGAGATACAGGACGGTAGTTCCTGACATCAGAGGGGTCCAATCTGTTTTTTTTAGGTTTGTTAAGGAGTGGGGTTACTCGGGCAGTTTTAAAGGCAGCAGGAAGATAGCCACAGGTTAGGGAGGTGTTGATAATGGACGACAGATATGGAAGGAGCTCAGTGTCCATGGCAACTTCTCATTCAAACCACTAACATAATCTTGTTTAGTAAATGCTTTTCACATACCCAGAGCACTGAAAATAAAAAATTTAAAAAAGCATATTGTGTGACCCTGCTAGTTTTCTCTGTGTTAGGTAACAAGAGATGTATAGTTTACCCTCATTCATGTCAGTTCTTAAGTAAGACTTGTTTTTTAATCTCCGCCAGGAAAGTGGTAATCAGTTTGGTGCTGCCATCAGTAGATAACTGGAATATGCCTCTGACATCATTACAAGGGTACTGATAAGATGTGCTCAGCCTGCCATAATGACGGCCTCCATTTTGCCTCACAAAGACGACAGAGGCCTGTGTGTCTACAGAACCCTGTGAACTATTAATCCCCAATATAAAAGACAACTCAGTAGTGCTGGAGAGAGTGATAATTTCACAGCAGAGAAGTCTTTATCTCTCTCTCACACACACACACACACACACACACACACACACACACACACACACACACACACACACACACACACACACACACACACACACACACACACACACACACACACGCGCACACACTACTTTTCCTCTCTCCTTCATGCAGTTGTTCTGGACCTTTAAAATGTTGGGAAATCCAAGGATTTGGCTGGATTACAATTATGTCAGATTAAGGAAAGACCTGCAAAGATAAAAAAATAATAGTGTATTGACAATGCAGGCCTTATTTCCGTGGGGTACTTGAGTCTAGATATTTGAGCTGTTATTTAGCTACTGTATTTTTCCTTGTTTCGGTTGAACTACTAGGATTGGCTCTATTTAGGCATGAACTAAAGATCAAGACTAGCCAATCAGTTTGTCGGTATTTGAGCATGAGTTAGCATTAGAGAGCTCACTGGGAATCAGCATGTGAGCTAGAGCACATAAGGGTTACTTATTATAATGTCACTCTCACATCAACAATGGTGATGGGCAGCCACACATTATAATGAGTGAGGAATAAACCATACCCCATCACATGCAATGTGAAAGGCAGTTAGAGCAGCTCGAGGTGCACATTTTGGCAGCTGTCATCGTGGTGTTAGAAAAGACTGAGTTAAATCTTGGCAAACAGTAGCTCAGTGATCAGCTGGTTTGCATGGATGATATCAGCAGCACACTGTTGATGGAATTTCAGTCCTTCTCACACAGAAGCCAGTTGTGCCTTAAGCCCTTGTTGCACATCCTCTCTCTATTCTCCCTCTCTATCTCTCACATTCTCTCTATCTATCCCAGGGATTCTGGGCTCTTCCTGTTTGCCTAATAAGAAGCAGTATGGTAGGACACTACCCTGTTCAGCATGTTGATTAAAGGTATTAAAGAGGTCCTCTCTGTACACTTGTGGTCCCTTAAATTGCCAGGAAAAAAATAGGCATTTCCAGCCATCAAAGGGTATCAGGCCACTGAGTCAATCCCGGACCCCTCTGCATGCCACAGGGTCTCATTAAACCATTACTGAAGTGTGCAAAAAAAATACAGTGCTGCAAGCCTATCAGTTCGCATCAGTTTTTAAAATATTCTGTCATGCCTCAAAGGGGTTTCTTGTTATTATTTTATTATTTTTTAAGACAGGTAGAATACTTTCACAGGGAAGGGCGTAATCCAGTTATTTGGTCCGGGATTAAAATAGACATCCTTGATTTTCAAAGAAGAAGAAAAATGTTTTTTCAGGCCCGTTTGTGATGCCCTTGGGACGGTTTGACAGATACAGAGCGTTTTTCACTGCCATCCAAAACGTGGACCACAGAAAGGTGGAGTGGATGACTCCACTCTGACAGTACAGTGTGGGAATCGATTAATTGGGCCGCAAGTACGATTTTTCACCGCAAAAGTTATCGACATTTTTATATTTAAGGTGTTTTATTTTTAAGGAAAGGTCAACGTTTTTCATTTTTGATCATTCAGAAAAACGAAGGAGCATATACAGTATATGAACGGTGCGTTTTTGTATTTATTTTTATCAGTATTTTTAGTGGAAGATAATACGTGTAAAATGGAGGCTTCTTACAGTTGTGGCAGTATATTTTAAAGAATAAATGGCTAAAGCTAAAGCAACCTATTAAGGAAACAAGGAACACAAATGTGCCAGCATGCTGCCACTCTGTATGCTAATATTATATTTCTTAGGCACGAGATACAATTTAGTACCTTTAAAAATAATCACGTTTATAATTTCCCTGTGAGAAATGAAGCCCCTTGTATTTATGAGGCGATAGTCTATCAAAATGCACTATTTTACAGGGTTGCAGATTTTGTCTAAGAGCAGAAAGAGAAGAAAATATTCAAAGAAAAGATTGCACAAATGCTACTGTGATGCGTCTGCCATGAAACGGGATCATGCATCTTTCAGTCTCAGAAACGACGGGATTAGCGTGCTTTTGAGCGCATTTCACTGAGATGCGTGCTGCTGCCGCAGTGGCAGAGAAAAAACTGAGAACGTCCTAGCAGGAAGATTTTAATATTTCATTAAGTAATTAACTTGCGCACGGTTTTTCTGAGACTAGAAACTGTAGCTCCGGGGCTCGGATGTTATTATGGCTGGCAGAAATCGCAGGTTTCTCCCATTCAGTACACAGAACCTATAACTGCGCTGCTTCGCGACTGGGCAGGGCGCAGGGATAACACTGCCGCAACAGAGCCACAAGCTGAGCAGGATTGATGCGGCGCCATTGAGCAGCGATGTGGAGTGGTGGTCCTGGGCCCTCAGCAAGGCGGTCATGGGCTTGCAAATTGGTATAGGATGCAATTTTACCCTTGACTGCTAGACGAGCACGAGTTGCACCGGACAAAAGGATATAAGTAGCTCTGTGGTGGGCTACTTGGAAGCACAAAATGTAAAGCTGATAGAAAAAATTTAATAAATTGACTGGACACGGATATAAAAAAAAAAATTATAATACAATATAAGAAGATGTTTTCACCTAACTCTTTTTAAATTTTTTAACCTCGGTCTTCTGGATGACGGATGCAAACAGGCCCCTATGTCCTCTGGGTAATGGGTGCTAACAGACCCTTATGTCCTCTGGGTAATGGGTGCAAAAAGGCCCCTATGTCCTCTGGGTAATGGGTGCAAACAGGCCCTTCTGTCTACTGGGTAATGGGTGCAAACAGGCTATTATGTCCTCTGGGTAATGGGTGCAAACAAGCCCCTATGTCCTCTGGGTAGTGGATGCAAACAGGCCCCTATGTCCTCTGGGTAATGGATGCAAACAGGCCCATGCACATTTGCAGAGCCAGGAGGAACATCATGCTTGAACTCGTTGTGTGGTTCATCTCCTCTATGGGCTCACAATTTTGAGTGACAGGAAACTCAGAATGAACTAAGGCCTGGTTAATGAGGGTTTGACTGTCTGTCCTAATCCTGTAGTTCCCTGGGAAACAAATTCAACAGAGACATCACATTTCAGCATTTAGCTGACGGTGTTATTTAGAGCGACTTACACAAGTTACATAAAAAAAACAAAAAAAACATACAATTAATTTAAACAGCTAGGTATTTTAATGAAGAAATTCAGGTTAAGTACTTTGCTCAAGGTTACAACAGCAGTGCCCTAGCTAGGCAAACCCACGACCTTTGATTTACAAGCACAGTTACCTAACCAGTATCTATACTGCCACCCCATGATGTGGCTGAAAGAAATCAATAAAATAGATGCTTAAAATACAAACCCCAATTCCAAAAATGTTGGGACAGTATGTAAAATGCACATAAAAGCAGAAAGCAGTGATTTGTAAATTCTTGTTTGCATATATTTAATTGAAAACAGTACAAAGAAAAGATATTTAATATTTTACCTTATCAACTTTATTGATTTTTGTAAATATACGCTAATTCCAAATTTGATGCCTGCAACATGTTCCAAAAAAGTTGGGACAGGCGCAAAAAAAAGACTGGGAAGTTCAAAAAACACCTTTTGGAACATTCCACAGGTAAATAGGTGATTCTATCATGACTGGGTATAAAAGGATATCAAAAGACTCTTGATATCATATTTTCAGGTCTCTTACAAGTGATACTATAACCTCTCTGCATTTGAATGGATCTTTATGGGAATTGGGGGGTGGGACTAGATTAAGCTGTAAATTACACGGGAACAATTTTTTGGAATTGGGGTTTGTAGATCTTGATTCTTGAATTTAAGCAACTGTGCCCTTGTTGCTCATTTGGCCATTTCACACTATGCTGTGGGTATTTTGTTTGTGTACATTACTTAAAGGCACCTAATCTCAACCCAAACGGTGAAATGATTCATAAATGATCTTTAAGCCCTGTAAACGCTTTGATATTAATCACAGATTTAAAACTTAAATCCCAATAAGTGGGGACATTTTTTACCCAGCAGTCTATACAGCTTAATCTCAAAATATGCCTTAATTTGCTTTTACAGAATGAAACACCTTTTTCACTGAATTCCAGGTTTCCCTGACCTTAGCATGTACTAGCCATTTAAGAGGATAAACGGTCCTGTCCCTTTGTATGGGTATTGGGGCTGTCCTCTATGTGATGTCTTCATACTGTCTCAGGATTCATGACATCGTCAGTGAATCTTTTCAGTGCAACATTATGTTCTCAGGGCATCACTTCTCTATGGTCGCACAGGTGATATTGGTATCTTCACATCTTGGTGCAGTACGTGTTTTTTTTCATAACCTATTGTAACGTCCGCCGGTCCCTTCCAGTCCACCTTCCTCTCGTTCTCCTTGTTTTCCCCATTCCCCTTGTTTCATGTCATGTTTTTCCTTTTACCTTGTCTGTCTCTCCATGTTGTGCAGGCTGGGCGTGGTTTCCCTGCTCGTTTCCTCATTTTCTCCCCAGTTGTCCCTCAGCCAATCACTCGCCTTCCCCGCACGCATTCCGCACTCACACTCATTACCTATTCACTCTCGCATACATTCCTCACGCCTCCTTCATTACTGATCCCTCACTCACCTGCTCCTCACCTCATTTATATCTCCTTCTCCTTTTGTCTTGTCGCCAGTTCGTTCCGTCAAGTTGTGTATGTTTGACGTGTTTTTCGGCCATTGTTTGTTTGTGAAGTAACCTGTCAGTTTGTTTTCAGTTCGCCCGCCAGCCTGCTTCCCCGCACCTGCATTCTGTATGTGTCCAGCCCTGCTGCCTGTTGCCCAGCTCCTGTTCGTTCCTGCCCTGTCTCCTCATCTTATTTGCCTACCCCGTATCCAGACCATCACCTAGTTCCCCAGCTCTCTCGTTTGTTTGTCCACTTCTAATAAATCACTCCTGTCGGAGTTTATTTGTGAGTCTGTCTCCGAGTCCTGCATTTGGGTCCATTGCAGTTTGGGGGAACGTAACACCTTTGATGTTACATGATGTTTTTGTACAGTAGGGACACATTAAATTCTGTCTCCAAATTGGACGGTTCAATAAAAAGGTGTTGCTTGCCCACCCGCAGTTGCTACAGCTACAGCATGCCAACTGACCAGAGGTATTTTGGCAAGAGCGTGAGAATGATTTTTAGCCTCTGTATCAGTCATCACTTATTCTAATGTGACCTGTATGGACGTCTTCTCCTGTACTCGGCTGATAAGGGCCTGTTCGCTCTCCCGTGCCAGCGTCTTTTGGCAGGGCAGTGCTGAGTGAGATGTGTTCTAACGTCGTTAAAGGCTCCAGGTTCTTAGCCAGTAGTGGACTGTGCTTCGCAATGGCTGTGTCTCAGTCGGACCTGGCAGGATGTTGTGTTTTTTTTTTGGTGAATTTATTAAAGTGCTCATTGCCAACACAAGAGTCTGTTGTAATTTATTATAATTTGGTGACATGACGGAGGCTGACTGGTGGCTGGAAATCTGAGGATACAGAGGAAATTCCAGGCAATGGGAAGGGAATGTCCTTTCCTTGTAAATCTCTTCCTTGCCTGTAAAACTCATTATCCCAGACCCTATAAAAAATGCAGTCTTTTTACACTGCCCGGCAAAAAAAAAAGTCGCACACTCTAATATTTCGTTGGACCGCCTTTAGCTTTGATTACGGTGCACATTTGTTGTGGCATTGTTTCGACAACCTTATGCAATGTCACAACATTTATTTCCATCCAGAGTAGCTGAGATCTTGTATTGATGACGGGAGAGTCAAACCACTCCGTAAAGTGTTCTCCAGCACATCCCAAAGACTTTCAATGGGGTTAAGGTCAGGAATCTGGTGGCTAATTCATGTGTGAAAATGATTCCTCATGCTCCCTGAACCACTCTTTCACAATTTGAGCCCGATTAATCTTGGCATTGTCTTCCTGGAATATGCCCATTGATGGGATAACCTGGTCATTCAGTACATTCAGGTACTTCGCTGACTTCATTTTATTGCTGCATAATGTTGCTGAGCCTAGACCTGACCAATTGAAGCAACCCCAGATCATAACACTGCCTCCAGAGGCTTGTACAGTGGGCACTATGCATGACGGGTGCAATGGCGACTTTTTTTTTGGCCGGGCAGTGTATTTTATTTATAAGAAGTTGGCTGGTCTCCTTACGGGAGGCCTCATTTTGATCAGATGCTTTTGCACGTGTGCGAGTGGAGGATTGTCCCGGATAAAGTTCCTGCGGTTCACGCCACCGCCTTGGTGCCAGTTTTAGGGACATCCTGAATGGGAAAGACGTACAGCATGAGAGCGCTCTCAAACTCTTTACCTGCTCTGAATATCCCTGTCATAGACTGCGATACAGGCCGTTATTTTCATAATCCCTTCTGAAGTTCCAGACTCATTTGCATAAATCAAATTGGAATATGTATCCCTCGCAGTGGGTGAGCCCACTCTGGGCGTGTAGTTTAATGCTGGCTGCAAAATGTCAACAGTCAACTTGTCACATTAGAACGCTGTTGTGCTGCAGTCTGCAGATTATACTTTTTTCTGTATGTTTTTGTAACTTAATACAAAATAGAATGGCCCAGTCCACGGAGGACACGGAAGGCAGGGTTGTTCTCTGCAGAATCAGTGTAGAGTTAGTGAGACACTCATATGCTCAGCTTGGCCCGGACCTGTTTGTTCTAGCGATGCAGAACGCTTTCAGGGCTCATCAATATTAGATGACCTGAATTGGGGAGAGAGTAAACAATGCATCACAACTGTGATCTAAGGACAGTCAACACAGATGAGGGAGCTCACTGTGAAGTGGATGGCTCTCTCTCTCTCTCACTCTCTCTCTCTCTCTCTCTCTCAGTCCATCGCCTCATTTTTCTCCCCAGAATAACACTGGCATGCTGCTAACTGCCATCATTCAGGACATCAAGTTCTGTCAGTAAACAATGCCTCACAACTGTGATCTAAGGACAGTCAACACAGATGAGGGAGCTCACTGTAAAGTGGATGGCTCTCTCTCTCTCACTCTCTCTCTCTCTCTCTCTCTCTCTCTCTCTCTCTCTCTCTCTCTCTCTCTCTCTCTCTCAGTCCATCGCCTCATTTCCCCCCCCAGAATAACACTGGCATGCTGCTAACTGCCATCTTTCAGGACATCAAGTTCTGTCAGTAAATTTCCAAAATAGTTTTAGGAAATAGGAAATTTCCAAAAAACGTGCCTTTGAAGATCCAGACCAGCACTACTGGAACAGTACAGTAGCTGTGACATTTCATCTAACATGACCTGCCCTGCTGCATGACAGTAGTAATTCACAGTAATTCACAAATATAGATGCCATTTCAAACTGTTGCGGAATGCCACAGAGACCGGAAATGTTTTGATCAACACTGCCTGTTGGTTAATGGAAGACTACATTACAACAACGGATACTGTATGTTTCGGTCAATACTGAATCGCTACAGATTGCGGCCACATTCTGGGCAAGCATATGTGATGCACCAATAGGCACTGCGGGTCACAGTCACACACCCATCACAGGTATGTGAGCTGTATGGCTTATTCAGCACGACAAGGATTTGCCATCTAATCCGACATTTAATAGATTTAATTGGTTCTTTAATTAAGAGCTCAAATTATACAAAAAAACACATAGCAGACTCATAGTGTGCACCATTGTCATGCGCTGGCTAAATAGAGATATATTAGTTTGTGCTTTAATGGTCCTGATTAAAGGGGAAAAAGAGAAGTCCCTGTGAACAACCATTCCCTGGTGCTCAGTGACACGGATATTCTGCCTTGATTATGCATACATTTTTTATATGCATACATAATTATTTTATGAAAAAAGGTAAGTTGTATGAGGATAATGACATATTAATGAGTGTATCCTGGTTGAAAGAAGTCAACCCCAGAAATAAATAAATAAAAACGAGCCCAGGGACTGCAGTCTCCAAATTAATTAGAGGAGCTCTTTAACGATGTGCCTGCCCGTAAAGCATTTAGTCCTGTTTTCTTTTCTTTTTTTAATTGCACTCCTGGTGTGCTGTGTGCTTGGCTGCTGACAGTCTGACACGGTGAAAGAAACGTCTGGGCAGTGTGAGGATAGGGGAACTCACCAGGGCCAAGTATCGCGTTTCTTTGCCACTGTCTTTTTTTTAAATTCAGTTTTTATTAGGGGAAACGTAATAAATGCACAGCATTATTTTACGTATCCAGTCAAATTACATTTTCCACGTAAACAATTTCAAGGGTTACATGTACGTAATTTTATAGGTCACATATTATTATAAACTCTATGTTAAGTATTCGTACATGGTCTGATCGGCACACAAAACAGTCTCTCAATTAATGGAAAAGAGGGATTTGCGTATTTCCCTGCCACAGCTCACGTTGTCCTCCCGTCTGCGTGACCAATTCATCCCAGGCTAGGATGCTATTATTCCCCCTGCCCCTCCCCCTCCCCTCTGATCCTTGTATCTCTTTCTCAATGTGTGTTATAATAAATCCCAAACCACAAATAAAAGTTTTATACATCATTTCTAAGTGTCACAATTAAAATCTAGGCTGTAGTTTGAAAGTTAGTATGTTAGTATTTGGCCATCTGCGCTGCTCAGCGTAGCCTAACCTTACCTTTTAAACGCGTGCATTTTTGCTGTCATTGTTCTTGCTGTTTATGTTGTTGTGTTTTTATTAATTATGTCCTAATTAAGCAACCGTAGTCTAACGCCAGAATCAAACCTGCAGCAGCTAGCTAGTAGCCCAATGTCAGGAATATGTAGTAGCCTTATCTAGCTCTCCAGCCTATGAAACTTTATTCAGCAAACGCGTTCTATGCTATTCATAGCATCGGGACAATGAGAAAATGAAAGTTGTTCTAAGCTACCTATTCATTGGTAATTTCAAAAGAAAAGTAATTGTTTCAACTTTGAATATTTAATTCAGTACCTCCAGCCAATCATTTTTTGAACGAGGTTCAGGTTGTAGCCATTTCCATGTCAATGCCTGGCTTCCAGGAGTACACCCAGCGAATACGTATCTTTGGCTGCCCAGATGTCAAGTGAGATATTTCCAAGATACAAAATGTCTGATTTACAGGCATATAAATATTTCCAAGTCCTCTCTGTTATCTTGCTTTATGTTTTTGTGAAAGTGATGACACATTGGCAAGTATCTATAGAAATCTTTATTGTGCCGAGCGTATTTCTCCTTTAATTCTCTTTTAACCCTAACCCAAACTTAGGAGCTCCTCCGTATCAGTGGCCACAATAAGCCGTAACACCCCTTGTTGCCGACTCTTTAAATTTGGCAAAATTGGCATCAGTCTTAGTAAGAATGGAGTCAGGGTCATGCACACACCACTTTAGTATGCTCTGAGTATCCTCAAGACTTCAGTCCTTCACAGTATTGTGCCAATTTATTAGTATTCTTTCCTTGCCAGACAAATTGGGAAATTACTTCATCCCTTTCTAAAAGTTGTTTGTTTGGGACTTCTATTGGAAGGGTTTGAAAAAGATATATGGAATGCATGTCAATTTTTAAAAATGGAATCTATTCCGAGAAATTAGTTAGGATTCCACCTCATTTCCTGTTTTAAGTTTAGAGTTTAGGTTCTCGTAATTTATGCCAATTAGTTTTGTAAGATCTTCTGATAAATGTATGCTGAAATATTTAATTGATTGGGCATCTCCGACCAAGCTGGTATTTCACCCTAATGTCCATGGGGGGATTATAGTTATATGTTATGACCAGTGTTCTTAGCACATTTAATTTATAACCTGAAAGAGAGCCATATTTTCCAAGTGAAGGCATGAGCTCCGTAAAGGATGAAGAATCATCTTGTCTAAAGACGAGCACATCATCAGCAAAAATCGCCAACATTTGTTCCTTGCCTGATATCTCTACCCCTTTATGTTATTATTTTGTCTGATTCATTGACTTAGTGGCTCTACATATAGCGCAAGGTGAAGGGACAGGGACATCCCTGTCTTGTGCCTCTTTACAAAATAAATGACTTTGATAAGTCACCATTTATCTTCATTCTTGCTGATGATTAGATTAGATGATTAGATGATTAGATGATTACACTGCCTGGCCAAAAAAAAAGTCGCCGTTGCACCTGTCATGCATAGTGCCCACTGTACAAGCCTATGGAGGCAGTGTTATGATCTGGGGTTGCTTAATTTGGTCAGGTCTAGGCTCAGCAACGTTATGCGGCAATAAAATTAAGTCAGCTGAGTACCTGAATGTACTGAATGACCAGGTTATCCCATCAATGGGCATATTCCAGGACGACAATGCCAAGATTCATCGGGCTCAATTTGTGAAAGAGTGGTTCAGGCAGCATGAGGAATCATTTTCACACATGGATTGGCCACCAGAGTCCTGACCTTAACCCCATTGAAAGTCTTTGGGATGTGCCGGAGAAGACTTTACGGAGTGGTTCGACACTCCCGTCGTCAATACAAGATCTCGACCAAAAATGAATGCAACTCTGGATGGAAATAAATGTTGTGACGTTGCATAAGGTTGTCGAAACAATGCCACGACGAATGCACGCCGTAATCAAAGCTAAAGGCGGTCCAACAAAATATTAGTGTGCAACTTTTTTTTTGGCCAGGCAGTGTATATTGATTGAATGGCTCTTACAACATCTTTATGGAACCCAAACTTGCTTGGGACTTTATATAGGTAAATCCAGGTCACCAGATCAAAAGCGTTTTCCGCATCCAAACCAACTAAAATTGCTTCTCTGTTATGATCCTGGATATATTTAATTATGTGGAGAGTACGTCTTACATGATCTTGTACTTGCCTTTGCAAGATGAATTCAGTTTGATCCAAATTGATGAGATCTGGCAGCATTTCGCCTTTCTGCAGTGCCCAGTTGCAGGTAGAAAGTAAAGTTGGAGCCAATTCCCCCGTAAATATTTTATACTAATCGGAAGTGAATCCATCTGCGCTAGGCAAATTTGTTTGGCTTCAGTCTTAATGGCTGTATTTAGTTCCTCTGCAGTTATTTCTGAGATTAAACTTGAATTTTGTTCCTCAGTAATGGCTGGACATTTTCAATTTTCTAGTCTAATTCTATAATTCAAAGTGTTTTAATAATAATTTTCAAATGACATTTGGATTTGCTTTAGTTTATGAGGAACTCTATTTGTGCTGGGGTTCCATATCTTGTAAATAGTTTTATCTGCTTGTTGTTTACACAATTTGTGAGCAAGAAGTTCTTGCTTCATTTACAAATCTATGGCATCTTTATTGTTTTAATTGTGTCTGATAGTTTAAGTTTTTCTTGTCTGAGCTTCTTTAAAATTGAAGTTATTGAAATAATTGTACCTATAAGCACAGCCTTATTCATATCCCACAGCACAAATGGAGACACCTCACCATTAATATTTTTTCCCAGTGTTCAGTATACTTGAGTTCAATCTCCAAAGGGTATTCCTCTGTTTACAGGATAGGTATATGGATATGTGAATTGGTTTATGAACAGATGGGTCCATTGTGTCTATGTAACAATCTTTAATTCTACATCTGTCTTTTGCATTAAGTAATGTATAGACAAATTTGAATCACATTTTTTTTCCCATTTCAATTTGTCATGTTCAATTTCATTTGAGATGGGAGTTGTAAATAGGCTATGCGTTATAAATTTCTGCACCATGTTTGGCTTACGCACCATAGACAATATTTTGATTATTGAAACGATCAAATATTATATTGCACTGATTGGTCACATGACAATGATATAATGACCTCATGATTTAAATGTGCTTCCATTAATTAATGTGTTAACAGCTACTGCTTTGCAGCATCCAGTGATTATGAATAAATGTGTCAAAATACAGTATATTATTGAAAAAATAATATTGAAGTGGAAGTCCCTGGAAACACAGTTCATTTAGTTCATTTTTTTATGGTAAATAAAGTGGAGTTTCTAACCCTGCTCCTGGAGAGCCACATGCTTTATTGTTACTTAACAGTCAATAAATCCATTAAAACAGCTGATTATACCATTAATGAACTTCACCTGGTTTACTGGGTCTACCACTACTCACAAAAAGTTAGGGATATTCGGCTTTCGGGTGAAATTTCAGGATGAACCTAAAATGCACTATAACCTTTACAGGTGAAATTAATTTGACCTTCTCTAAACTTTTGAATGCACATGTCCAACTATTCAATGTTTCAGTACTTTTTGCACAACTTGCTGTTCTCTAACAAGGAGCTGAACGGCAAAATTCACAACAGGTGTTTGATCCATGAATCGACCAATAAATTTCCTGGTTCAATTAGAATTGGTATTTAAACAGTCCTCTTCATCATGCTGTTCACATTTTGACATCATGAGACCAAGACGACACCTAACAATTGATCAACAGTACCTCGCCATTGCGAGGCTTCAAACAGGATGTTCTCAGAGGGAAGTGGCCACTGAGCTTAGAGTGTCACAGAGTGTCATCAGCAGGTTGCAACAGAGATACAGAGAGACTGGAAGAGTCACAGAAAGGCATAGAAGTGGACGTCCTTTGGCCACATCCCACACTGATGGGCATTGTGAACAGTGCCCTGCGGAACCGGATGATGAATGCCACTCAACTCCAGGCACATTTAAGGGAGGTGAGAGGCACCCAAGTGTCACGTCAGACCATTCGAAACCGTTTACATCAGCGTGGTCTGCGTGCTAGACGACCTGCAAGGGTACCTGACCACACCACCAGGCACAGGCGTCATCGTCTTGCATGGGCCAGGGAGCATTTACGCTGGACGAGGGACCAGTGGGCCTCAGTGCTGTTCTCTGATGAAAGTCGATTCACGTTGAGCAGAAATGATGGCCGCCAACGATGTTGGAGACGTCAAGGAGAGCGCTATGCATCAGCCACTGTTGTCACCAGACGACCCTTTGGTGGTGGCGGTGTTACAGTGTGGGCAGGTGTGTCTAGTCAATACAGAACTGCCCTACACTTTGTGAATGGTACAGTGACAAGCCCATACTACCTGAATAACATCATTAATCCAGTCATTGTGCCCCTGCATGAACAACACAGGCCTAATTTCATCTTCATGGACGACAATGCTCCAGCTCATCGAGGTAGCATCATTAGGGAAAGGCTGCTGGAGACTGGGGTACCTCAAATGGAGTGGCCTGCACTTTCTCCAGACCTGAATCCCATAGAAAACCTATGGGATCAGCTGACTCACCGTGTAGAGGCTCGTAACTCTGTACCCCAGAACCTCAATGACCTGAGGGCCGCCGTTCAAGAAGAGTGGGATGCCATGCCTCAGCAGACAATAAGTCGACTTGTGAACAGCATGAGACGTCGTTGTCAAGCTGTAATTGATGCTCAAGGGCACATGACAAGTTATTGAGACATTGACATTTTTGTTGTGGTATACCCACCACTGTTGTTGGCTTTTGTTTCAATAAATTGTTTGAGATGAGGAAATCACCATTGCATGCTTCTACTTAAATGCCCTACTTTCATGATACGTATAATATCACTGTAGCGTGAACTTACATTTTCCATAAATTTCACCCGAAAGCCAAATATCCCTAACTTTTTGTGAGTAGTGTAAGTTGGATGGTGTTTCTTGGCTACCCCTAGACTGCATGCAATCTTTATTTGAGTATTTACACAACAGATTCAGGTGAAGACACTTGGGTGAAATAGTACTTCACCTGGGTATCAAACATGCAACCTTCTAGCTACAATCCAAGTCACTTTCACCCAACACTCGCACACTTGAATCCGAGTCACTTACACTCGTACACTCAAATCCGAGTCACTTCCACCCAACACTCGCACACTCAAACACAAGGACGTCAGTGCAGTCTCTTACAAGCGAGTTGTACTGGAGATAAAAAGTTACTCACACATTTCATACACAGTGATTTGCTTAAGTATGGTTGTCACTTAAATATGCAATCGATACTTCACCTAATATGACAAGCGTGTCCGGTAAACACGATTCATCAACTTCCCACTGCTTACATTTTCACAGCGCATGTGGCTTTGAGCACTCAGATTGGGACTGTGCAGCACATTTCTGGTATACCACGTTAAGGGACATAACAATCGTCTTCCCCAGATTTGGGTCCCGAGTCGTGAATCCAGCTCTGCACCAGCCACAGCGCAGTGTTGTTTTAATAACACTGAATTTACATGGTTTGGGTGCGCACGCCTCCACCCACCTGTTCCCTTTTCCCATTTTACACAGTGCTGCATGCATGCTGCTATTGCTAATCCTCTGGTTGGCTAAGTTCAGTTTCTCTCACATTGCAAAGAGTTGATAGCTGGGGTGTAAAGTTAATAAAGAAAAATAGCACAAAGTAATAATTCCACCCCAGCAATAAACACCTTCTTACTTTTCTGTGATAATCTCAGTGATTAAATATAGCTGGAATCTCACGCCTATGAGTCAAGTTCTTTTTATATACATATAAAACTCATGCACAGCAGAGCACAGCACGGTAGGCCTCTGCTCTGACAGGGGAGACTGAGGTTATAATGTTTAGCAGTATTTGCAGCATTATCACCTCAGATGTTCCTATTACTGCAGGATAGAACCATTTTATAATTCTCCGAGGTGGTTTGAGAGACTGAACTTCATGTGTGGGTTATTTTGTGGAATGAGTTGATTGGCGTACATTTTTTTTAACATATAGGCTATCGTCCTTCTATAGCACTGGGGCACAGCAATATCACTGCAAGACTTTAGATCGGGGGTGCTTAAGCAGGCTGTGCTGGTTTTCATTGCTACTCAGCATGCGAGTAATCAGTTCAAGCAGTTTAAAGCACAGTTCACTCACCTCAGCTGATCGCTGGGTCTCAGTTGGCTGCTGATATTAAGGTGAAAACAAAAATCGGCAGAACCTGCCCATAGGAAAAAATCTGTTGCTCACTCAGATATCCTTTTGGTCTTTTGAGACTAACTGGAGCTTCTCATTTTTGACTAATACCGTGATCACTAGTGTCTGGGTTATTGCTCCTAAAGGCCCCTTAGGAGCAATAGTGAGATGAGGTTGGAGACTTCTATGAGACCTCTATAGGACAAATGAAGTTGAATTGAGATGATCATTTCAGCAGTATTCGAGAAGTATGATCAACAGAGGAGGTCTCATCATTGTATACCCCTGATCTCATTCATGCCTCGGTTACTACAGAAGCTATACATGAGAAGGTTGCACAAGCTTGATTTGAGAATTATGAGAAATAATTGAGAATTTAATTTGTTAGCATTCATTTGCAGTAGCGATTAGTATAAAAACAAGAATACAAACTGATACAGTTCAACAAATTTATTCAACAGTGTTGCATTAACAAAGCATCTATTAATTCCAGTACAGATTGGGCTACATCAATTGTATCTTATTTTCAGATACTCTTACAAACAACTCCATCCTGGTTCTTCTGGGGCTAAATAATAGTCTTTCAGATGCAACTGAGGCAGGAAGGGGTGTGTTTAACTTGGACACCTTGCATATGGAGGAGAAGGTCTTCAGCAGATCAGTGTGGACAGCAGAGCAGGCCAAATGTCCTGAAGTTCTTTGGTACTTTGTGCATTAGACTTGGATGAGAAAAAGTCACCATCATCAGAAGAGCTGGTGTGAACATCCCTGAGGGGCTGCAAGGGCTCCATTTCCACATTGATGTAGTCCAGTCCTGAAAAACAATGCATGTCCCATACACATGCAGAAATTGAACACAATTAGTCAATGACCAACATACATATTTTTCAGTCAATAAGAGGAATGGAGTGGGGCTTATATAGCAATAGAACAATTAAAAATACATACATTTATTGATGACATACACCCCCCTCTTAAAGCTACAGAACATAACTTCTGCATGCTTTGCTTACACATTTCAAATGAATTAAATGCCCCCTCATTGAAAAATGAAACTTACAAACGCCTCATGATCGAGACCACCATATAAAGGCATTTTATTCTGTAGTTAATGTTTTTATTTACATTTGAAATCATAATTAGATTCAAGAGATGTTCAAAAATAGTCAGGTAAAGTCATCGGCAATCAGACCTGGCACCCGGAGGCCAGACCATGAACTTTGTCATTAGGGAATCCTCAGATTTACTGCTCTGAAGATGGGTTTGGGGAATTGTAAAAATGTTCATAGTCTGACCTTCTGGGTGTCAGGACTAATTGCCCCTGAAAAAAGTGAAATACCCTTATACTGCGGTCTACTATATGATAAAACAGTTGTTCTAAGCTCATTAGGTATTTAAGTTATATTCTTCAAGAAGTAGTGGGTATTTATCATTCATTGAAGGGCAACATGCAGGTTAAATTTCTTAACGGATTTACAATTTTGGGCTCATGGAGAAGGTGATTTGAAAAAAATCTCTTTTTTTTTGTATTTATTATTATTATTATTATTATTATTTTATTTTTAAGAGGCCACAAGGGCAGAAATAGAGAAAAATTTGCATAAGCCACGCCCCCTAAAAACGTTCCTTTTTTACATATCGCCAGTGACGTCACAGCAGGTATATAGGGGGTGCGTCCCAATATTCTTCACTCCCCACCTCCCCACCTCCACTCCCCGACTACGGGTACATCCCAATAGTCGAAAAATGCTAGCTTTCCTCCTCCACTACCACTCCTCTACTCCGTGCCCCGGAAACTGATCCTTCGTTCCTCCCTCCTTCCACTGTGCAATAGTGTAGAAGACCAGCGAAGTGGCTTAAAAATCTGCTTTTCCTCCCCTCCGGCGAAGCATACGGGGCTGCGTCCGAATATTCTTCACTCCCCACCTCCCTTCCTCCACCCCCCGACTACCACTTAGTCTTGTGCCATCGTGTGCAAGACAGCATCGTCCATCGAGCCCTCTAGCCATCGCCGATGGTCGATTCTATCGAGGGGTGCGCGGGGGCGGGGGCGGGGCTATTGAACAGCGGGTCTTTTGCTTACTTATATGGCATACCATTGCGAATTGTATTCACTATTTTGTCCAAATATAATAAAGAATAATATACAACAGATTTCACGTCTATTCTAGATTATATAGTAGAGGCTATTTATCTCACCTGGCCGCTGACCAACGAGACAGTCAGCATCACGGTCAGCGCTCAGGAGCTATAGTTTCCCTAAGCCTTTCTGTGCCCTCGTCTGTTTTATAGCAATTCGTTTCATTTTACTAATTTCATTGCATTTTGTGAAGAAGCTAGATGAGCAGTCATCACGTTCATTATCATTTTAGTCTTGTAGTGAGCGATTCACAAGATCCCCTTTATGCCGCGTGCCATCCCGCACAGTCTATCTCCATCTGCACGTAACTTCTCTCACTTAGCACTATCGGGTTAGACCTTTTTAACTAAGCTAATGTAATCAAAAATACATAATTTACCCTGAAACGAATTATTTTTTATTGATAATCAGAAACTTTTTATAGCCTAAACCTATAAAATAAAGAGACAACATGACCTATAGGCTTACGTTTGACTGAAGATTTATTTTCGTTATAGGGGACTTTTTTCACTGATGAAATGGTTAAGCTAGGCTATATTACATTGTAAATTACATTATTTACTATTCTACATAAACCTGTTGAATCAATTTGAGATTATAGCAACTCCTAAATCGTTTCAATGTTTCGCTTCAGTGACAAAGACGTTCCGTGTATCAATATAGGAATATAGCGGCCACCTTTCATCCAATCTAGTTTATTTCTTGATTTCTCACATCTTTCATTAGTCTACAGTCAGATTGTACAATATTAGGCTATATTCGTTTCCATGCCCCGAGTCCGACACCGGTAAGCTTGTTGTGCTGTAGCCTAAGCCTACACTCCGTTCTAGACTGAACAATAGTTTATCAATAGCACTATTGAATACGAAATATAATTTCTTTAATTAGGCCTGAATGAAATTATATAGTTAGTTGCACTGTGGTCTAACAGAAGGTAGGCTATCAGTGTGATTTTGCTCAATCCAGGTAAATTATGGCGCCGTTGCGCTGCATAGGCGATCACATTTCAAAGACGCAGACAACACGTTACATTGTAAATGCATGGTAGAGTAGAAAATTTATTAAAAACACAGAATGAGAGGCGAAATTTCGATTTTTATTTTAAGAATAAAAATAAAAAAATCGTCCAGGCATCGACAAAGATAGATAGCCATCGCCGATGGGTTCAACCATTGTCAATAGTCGATTCCATCGACCATCGTCCCAAGCCTACTACCACTCCTCTCCTACCCGGAAATATGCAAAACTGCCTGAACGTTTTGAGTAGCTACAAGTATTTGCATGTACAGTATCCAATGTACATGACATTGCGGTTTGCGTCGAGACATTAATTAATATGTAAGCATTAATACGTAATTAAGATGTAATCAGCGACATTAGATTAAAACACAAAGATCCGTTTCCGGGCACGGAGTAGAGGAATGGTAGTGGAGGAGGAAAGGTGGCATTTTTTTAACTATTGGGACGCACCCAGTCTTTGCCTGACCTTGCCACAGTGCAGTGACTGAGTTAATAGTTAATTTTTTAACTTATTATATTTAATATTTTTATCAATTCTATTTTCTGTACATTTTATTTTCTTAGTTATTTATTTTATGTATTTATTGGATTATAATTATTTATTCTTACTAAAGATCAAAAAAGTTTGCTTTAATGAAATAATCTGGCAAATGTACAACACGGGAATGGGCATCACTAGCATGCACAACTAGAATGGCCCGAGTAAAACTGTAACGTTAGGCTACTCCTCCCTTGTCCTCCACCTCACCTCGGCCAATAAAGTTCAGCAATGGATAGAAAAGGTCAGAAGCTTTGAGCTATCCCGCCATCGTCATGGTCCATAGTTTGTATACGTGTCTAAGTGTAGACCGGATTTCGCTTGTCAAAGCAATGACTTCTAGTGAAATAGATCCATTATCAACACACTGTTTCTCTTTGAACTTACAAATTAATCACGTATTAAAATGGTTAAATAAAATGTGTCATATGGCATGTCTATGTTGTAGACGCCTTTTAGCCGGGCTAAAAAAGAGCTAAAAGAGATCTTAGATGCTATTGAGCTATTTTAACAATAGCTACATGATCATGAACTGTGTATTCTGCACTTTCTGCACATTTCATAGGCTATGATGGTCACAATTGCAGCTCAATACAGGCTACCGATTAATTCAAGTGTAGGCTAATTGGCTCGCTAGCTACCAGCCGATCTTGACCGAAACAATTGATTAACTTAGAAAAAATTGTTAAATGTCAAATGATGTCTTCTAACTCAACCCTAAATCACGATTAAAAAGTGATCTAAACAACATCATGTGACCAATACAGCGCCGATGTCGCCCGACATTATTAGGGACAATGAATGGGCGCGATTTTGCTCAGTGGGATTGGACAGTCTCTACTGGGTTAGTTTGCCCGCTGTCACGTTAGACAGCTAACGCAAGCACTGGAAAGCGGATTTTCCAGCTCATCTGTCTCAACAATGCCGACATTACGATCCATTTTGCTCCTAATGTTGCTTACTTTACCATTCACTGTAATGCCCGCTCTGTTCTCACTGCCTGATGTGACGTCACCGTTCGATTTGCCAGATTTGAGGTGCGCGTGGCCGATTTCATTACTAAAATAAGCATGGATAGAATTCTAAGTGTATTAAATAATATATACATTTTAAATCCCATTGCTAGCCTACAT
Organism: Synaphobranchus kaupii; assembly: GCA_029718625.1. Lineage (NCBI taxonomy): Eukaryota > Metazoa > Chordata > Actinopteri > Anguilliformes > Synaphobranchidae > Synaphobranchus > Synaphobranchus kaupii. The sequence continues at coordinate 10,195,501 of CM056383.1, read as the reverse complement.
CATTTTCCCACATATGAATTCACTGTTGATGTTAACCTAAAAGTTGCCCTTTAAAGTGTAAACGAAGCATGCTCAAGTTATATAGGCTAGCTACTGCAGCTTTAATGTGAAGTTGAATTAATTAGTTGTTGTCACTGCACAGTTCAATGAACACCCCTATATAATAATAAAGAATCTGTTCAGAAAAAGCAAGCTTTGCCTTACCATTTTTGAAGACAGTTTAATCTTTGGTCCAGGACGTCTTGAATTTTGGCATCAAGATGACTGCTACTAGTTCTGGGTCTCCAAGGAGCTGAAGCGGTTCTTCAAACCCTGTTGAATGGCATCGACCATTGGAAAATGGTTAGATAGCAAGCTAGCTAGCTATCTAACGCAGGGGTTCCCAAACCGGTCCTGGGGACCCCCTGTGTATGCTGGTTTTCGTTGCAACCACAGTTGCAATCCCAGAATTTTAACAAGCTGTTAATTTTTTTAAATTAGGTGCTTTTCATGTTTGGAGGAATTATTCACCTTCTTAAGCCACATTATGTCAGAAATAGCTATGCATGCCATGTAGAATAAACTCCCCATGTTCACATTGTGCTTATTGTGCTATATGGCAACAATTCCATAAAAAGCGGTTACAAAATTATGTATTTTCACTCAAATTAAAGAGTGAAGTGAATCAATAGGCTCCTAATTAGGTTGTTGAACACATGTGTTTAACTCATTTCTTTTCTTTAAGGCTTTATAACTCCAGGTGTGAGCATCACATAAACTTGGTAAATGGCTGAAATGAAACAAGACAGGTGTACCATTTACAATACAAACTTAGATTTGTTTATTTTCACAATTTAAGTCAAAATAAAGTGCCACAAATGCAAAGAAACTTTGGAAAAAAAATTTTAAAAAGTTTTTTTTACATTTTGCTAAGAGCTACATAAGTGAAATCGGTAATATATATACATTTCCTGGATCATAAACTCCATGTCCACAAGTTTTGCTAAATCTGAGGATGATACGCAGAACTACTAAAGGTCTATGATGCAAAATATAGCAGTGTACCCTGTTGTCTATTAGTGTCTCCAAATCTATCCAAATGGCTAAATTGTCCACTGCTCCAAATAAAAAAAAATAATGATATATTTAACTACAAATCAACAGTTTTGGCTCATAAAACTCACTTTTGCATAATTTTCAAGTAGGAATTACTATATTTCCATCAGTATAGGGGGGTAGATATCTATGGGTCCAAAACCCCTATGCAAAACATGTCATAAAATGAATAAATTTGTTTTTTCCATTACAAAACAAATACATTTCCTCCTTCTGATGGCTTAAGATAAAAAACATTGATATCACAGTGTTACATTCACCTAAATATGTTGCCTAATCATTCACTCTTGTACCTCAATAAAACATTACTTGTCCCTGTACTCTACAGTATGTATACTTTTGTCCTGGGATTGCATTTTTCTGTATTTTTTAAATCTTTTAAATTTTCCTATTCATAATGACTCCAAGGAAATTTTTACCTTAATCTACCACTTATCAGCGCATAGTAAATTGGAATGAGCATTTGTCATGCCGTAAGAGACAAGTATACGCCATAGCCTATATTATGTACGATAACATGAACATAAAATAGTATTCCACTATCTGCAAAATGCTGCCAAATGTTCTATCTTCAATGAACATCGGTAGCCTACATCAAAAATACATTTAACGATTGCACTACATTATGTGAAATGCACTCCAAATGCGAAAATAACAATAGGGCTATCAAACATATTGGAAAGTCAATGCTCGAGTGGAAACACGAACATACATATGTAGCCAGCGAGACCAACGGTATTTTAGACGCAAAAATACTTACATATCGCAAAAGGGAAACTCCCCTCCATAATGCGTATTCTATAGAGCTTGCGTAATACTAGACAGATAAAACGAAAACTGCCGTTAAGCTGGGCTGTAGCAAATTGCTCAAAGCACCCAAAAAGAGTTGGCATATACCGTTGCGAAGATTATAATGTACTCTATTGGATAAAAAAGCCGACAATTAAACCAGAATGAACTGCAATGCATGAGACAGGCTTACAGGGCATGGGGGTATTACGTGGAGACGTTTCAGATAGTGTAATAGCGGTATAAAGTGTTGTATATTTCTCAAACCGATTGTACCAGACAATAAATAACTGAATTCTGAAAGGAACATCTCGATGTGTAAAACCAATGGTAGGATTGTATATTTATTTCATATTTAGTAGCATATATTGCTAGTAGAATACATGGTAGAATGAGATAGAATAGAAAAAGAGTTAGAAAAGAAAGTACTAACTTCTATGATGAATAAATATATTTATGAACTCAAACATAGACGCTATTGTCCACTATTTCACGCATAGGTAGGTATAGACTAGGTGGGGGGTTGCTTGATAAATGGACTTGCTACAGGGAAATAGTGACACTTAGAAACTACGTATTCGGCAGAAATCGTCACGAACTGTCTACCAATAAATTTAAAACAGAGTTTGTGATTTCCAATAATAGTTCAGCTGCAGTAGCAACGAATGTCTCAGTTGAGCAAAAAGCTTCCGCCGGCATCACCTTCTACGCAAAGGAGTTAAATGGATCTGTTAAATAATTTTCTTATCTTTTTTAAATAATATAGCACAATAAGCACAATGTGAACATGGTGAACATGGGATGTTTATTGTACATGGCATCCATAGCTATTTCGATATAATCTGACTTAAGAGGGTAAATAAATGACAAGCACCTAATTAAGAAAAATTAACAGCTTGTTAAAATTCTGGTATTGCAACTGTGGTTACAATGAAAAGCAGCATACACAGGGGGTCCCCAGGACCGGTTTGGGAACCCCTGATCTAACGTGCATGATTCCAATTCGGACCAGCAAATTGGCTAAAGCTCACGCCGTTTGACTAATTGGGTGTCAGCTGAAATGAACGTGAACTTTTTAGCCGATTTGAAATCACGCACTCTCGGGGTTAGCTAACGTTCACAGGGAAACTTTGCTAGCAATAACGTTAACTTACCTTGCCATGTTCTCAAATTTGAAGGCGTTTTTGAATTCCGAAATGTGATTCTTCCGCAGCAGACATTTCAGGCGATAAGAATGTCCTCTTACTCCAATATAATCGAACATATCCCTTTTATATGGCCATGGGTAACGTTAAACAGGCGATAAACCACCGACAGTTGAATTGCCGAACAGGACTGTTGCATCTGGCGCCCTTTTCTTTTCAAAATAATTATTTTCTTCTTTGTTTTTTATTGGCAGTTTACAAATCAGCTTTTGGTACATTACCGCCACCTACTGGGCAGGAGTGTCGTCCTAAGATTTTATCTTCTTTCCCCAAAATGTACTAGCTACTATTAATATTGTAAGAGAAATAATACATATTATATATACATGTATATACATAATGCACATAAAACCTAATAATAATAATAAAATAAATAAGTAAAACTCTAAATTAACTTAGAGCTAGTACTAAATTTATGTTGTTGTGCAATTATAATATTGATAAAATACCAGTTAAATTGTTGAATTTTGACAAACAGATTATTCTCGCTTGGTCTTTGGCTTAAAAGCACAATTTCTCACCCCACAAATACTTCATTTGGAATAATATGGATATTTTGTACAAAATTAAGTAATTGTTTATTAAGACGTGGTATGATGAGAATATTATTTTGGTATGTCAATTATTGGATAACAAAGGTTAAATATCCATGTTACTCCAAAAGTATTTGCAACAGTATTTGATATATTCCTTCTGGTGCGCTTGTGATTTTAAGAAGTTAAGAAGAACTTATGTCTCTTTTTGATAGCCTGTTGGTAGGAAAAATCTTTCTCCTATTTACATTATAATAATAACATACAAATCAGAGCCCTGTTTAAAAAAGATTTGGTTTCAATGACTTCTGTTACCTGTTAATGGAACTGTGGTTTTGACGGTATCAATTGGAGAAAATTATGGTTATCAAGACTCTTGATATCTTATTTTCTGGTACTCTTACAAGCGATACTATAACGTCTCTGCATTTGAATGGATCTCTATGGGAATTGGGGGGTGGGGACTAGATTTAGCTGTAAATGACACTGGAACAGTATGGAACACATGGTTGGCTAAATGGCTCTAAGTTATCAAGGGTCTGATGTATAAAACAAGCCTTAAACCATCACTCTGCTGCCAGAAATACAGTAGATATGGATGGATAACTTTAAGGGCCCCAGATTTCACAGACATCAGGAAGTCATGGCATGCACAGGATATGTGACCAAATGTTAAAAATAATTACTTTATTCTACATTATGTTAAGCTGTCCAATTTGTTTTGATGCCCGGAAATTGGGGGGGGTCCATGATTTTTAGAATCCTTGCTTTAGATGAAGGATGGAAAAGGAAAAGGCATTACATACTGGGTCAGGATCCTCTAAAAAAAAAAAGATATGTTAATAATCTGGTAGGCCACACTTGCATCATACTAGGTTTCTCATACTTGTGTTTCGGAATTTATGTGTTTCATAATAAAGATAGTGGCTCTAATAGAAGAGCTAATACGTCTATGAGAATTTCACTCTGCCATGTTGCTCAGTTATAGATTAAAACACCATAAAGGGAAGAAGCAGCTCTATTAGATCATAAAAACTGCCAACAGTTTGGTTGATGTGGATACATCTGAGTGACATGGTCGACTCTGTGTGGGAGGGTAGGATGCTTTTTCTCCTGTTTAACTGAGGCTTGAGACCCATATGATGGAGGAGGGTCTCCCTGCAGAACCGCACAACCACCCACAGACATCTTGACAAGATCACAGCGTGTGATTGGCTGTGACCTTCTCAGGACAGCACTTTCTCACGGCAGGTATCTCTGCAGAGTAATAGTCATAATGGTACAATTCTCCTCTGTGCCCACTCTCTTACAGCAGTGAGTTGGCTAAACTACAATGTTCACTAACTGTGTAATTTACAGTAGAAGGCTGTGGACCAGCAGTAGGCTACTTGAACAATTGATCGAGTATATTGCTAAGCACGTTAGCTATTTATAATTTAGATTATGATAGGGCTTATGATAGCATGCCCAGGTGTCTTGATTTTATGCAGGACTGTTCTTGATGGGCAGAAAGGTGTCCTTCTGGAAAAATGTCATAGTTTTCACTTTTTGATGCTTTTCAAATTTTTTTACATGAATGTGATTGATGGCAAAAATTAATTTTTATGAAAACAAAAATGGGCAAATCTACCATATGCTATCGGTGACACAATACACATGTTTATATTTTTATAATATTTTTTTTGTGGAGAGCAAAATCTTTGGATTGGCTCTAATAACTCAACAATTGACAGCTTGTGTTAGCTCTGCCAATTATGGGATTCGTGAAACCTTACTCTCCAATCACTAAAGAAAGAAGTACCCGGGCCACTTAGCAAGAGTCCTCGAAACCTCGGTAACTGCCTTCGGAGAGCAGCAGTGTGAAAAGAAACAAGTGTCGCTGTGGCCCGAATGTGTCAGACACTGAAGCTCTGAATGAATTATGGGGAACTCATAGGTTATGGGGACCTGACAGGCAGATCGTCTGTAGTTCAAGGCAAATGAATAATGATGTGAAATGAATAAAATAAAAACATTTTCACCATTTTTTTTGTTTAATAATAGCCCTTTGTTTTTACTTAGGCCATAGCCGATGACTCATTCCCCCACGGTGTTTCCACTGCTCAGGAGCTATCTGAAAATAGAACATATCAGATATATACTCGGTGTAAAAGTACTTTTCCTAAGCAGCATCTGAAAGCTTTAGAATCTATAAGCTGATAGTGACATGCCTTTCACAACAAGGAGCAGTTTTTATGTCACTTTTTATTTTGAGGTTTAAAAGTTAAAATGCAGTCTTTTCCCAGTGTTTTCAATGGTGTCTCTACGTTGCCCCCTGCTGGTCATTGGCATATTTTTCCCTTCTGAACAAATGACCTGATAATATTTCTGTTTTGATCCTTATCTTTTCATACCCAAACCAGGGCAGGAATCTAACTGTCGCCTTGCAGAGCATTCTGTGCACTCTCCGCAATATCAATGAATGCACAATGTGAGTTTATGAGAAGAACGCTCTACGCAGTTCTTTAGGACAATAACCATACCCTGGGCCACACAATTCAAGTTTTTTTTTTTTTTGGCAACCATCTTATGGAGCACTTGGGGCCACAACAACATTCTTGGTTAGGGCCACCAAAACTCTAGGGCCGGCTCTGGTGAGCTGTGTCTGCCAACTTTCTTCAAGGCTCCAAAAGGGGACAGTATTACTTGTCTTTCAGGAGTGTAGCTGTGGCACAGTGGCACATTCTTAGTTGTTCTTTTGAGGTTCACAAATATTGCAAGTATTGACAATTATTGTATAATGGATATATTTAATTTGTGTGGAATGCTTGGCAGTGGCTTATTAAGCCAGGCCAAATATGTGCTTCCTCATCCAAGAGGACCAGTAAAAACATGTCTCGAGCCAAAATGCTTGAATCTTTGCATATACTGTATATATATATATATATATATATATATATATATACAGTATATATATCAAGACGTTTCTACGATAAAGTCAACTTGTGTTTACAACACTAGTTGCCTGATTTACAAACTACTTATTTTAGTGCTTCAGTATCACCTCAGTTCATTACGTCAGTTTATTATGATGTCAGAGAGCACACCCAGTGGTAGCTCCTTCCCATGTGGTTGTGGAATGGGCTTGCATGATTATGAAATGCCATGCGAGTTGGCTGGGTTTCATGTGTCTATCTCACAACATTTTTAGCAATCCAAGGAACAGTAGCGATGGCAGCACACCCTAAATCCTTATGTGAGACAGGCTGCACATGCAGTGCAATTATGGGCTGCTAATTACTGCTAGCATAGCATCAAGAGAACAGACATGGAGCCGCCATCTAGTTACGGGATCAGCAACTCAGGGGAGCAGCAGAAGTCATTTCCAGTTTTTTTGTTTTGTTTTTTTGTTTTTCAGTAATTGGCTTTAAATTGTTATTATTTAAAATAGAAAAAAATGATTTGAAGTTCACTGAGTCAGAAAATGGTGGGAAGACAAAGTTATTAGTTTGGGTCCTGTACTTTAGCCTACTGTTTTTTTTTACTCCCCCCCTCATTAGTGAGTCTGCTGCAGGCCAGACTTGTTAGGGCAATTAAAATGAAAGATGCATCAATGCAGCTTAACACATGAACGCATTGAGGGGAACGAGAACTTCTTAGCCAAGCTGAAAAGGAGTTCAGGTTGTGTAAGCACCATCGTGATTCAGCCTTTAGTAATATATTTATTTTTACTGTCATCTAAGTCAGGTCAGATCTGGTGGGGCCATTACCCTGTGCCCTCCTGCATAGAAGAAGAAACATCTGATTCAGAAGGATCAGAAGAGTTTATGGCTGATGACATCATCAACATCAATTCTGTGGAATGTGAAAGTCAGTACTGTGACACTGGTAGCTTACGTGCTTAAAACATAGTTTGTAAGATGAAGGGTGACACTCACATTTAAAGGTCTCACAAAGACACACACTCACAGACACACACGCACACACTTACATTTACTGATGAATATAGTGCCTTTGTCCACTTTATGTACACAATGAATTTCATAATATGACCATCTGTCAGTGAGTTTCTGATATTTATGCTAAAAGTCACACAATAAGAACCGATATTGATGAACAATGTATGGTAATTATATACATGCATTTACCAGCTGAAAGTGTCCTACAGCTCTATCCCAAGGGCCCACGTGAAGATAAATGATCAGGTAGCAATTAAACAATACATTTTAACAAATACAATATAAAAACAACACAGTAAATCAGTAAAAACGAAGCAACAATTGAAAATGTAATTACTTTTTTGGTATACAAAAATTATTATTATTTTTTTTTGTAATACAAAAGTATTAGATGAATGTGCTCTCTGAAGAAGTGTGTGTGTGGACTGAGCTAGTAGTCCTTGTAATAAGACATTATGTCCCGTGATGTTTTTAGTCTAAAAAAGACAAATCCTAAATGCAATTATGTCCAGTTGAACATGCAAAAATGCATGATGGTTTTATTGTCCTTTTTCAACTGGTTTCTTCTAGAATCCTCTGTGTTGCAATGTTCTAGTAGCGAGAGCCATAATGAACCAGTTATTGTACATCCCCACTGACTACTTCCACACCAAAACCATTAAATATTTACAGGTCTACAATTCTTGATAAAGATTTAATGAAATGACAAAAAGAGGAAAGACTTTGCAGAAACCTGATTCTGGCTGTTTGGAGTTTGCCTGAATCCCTTCCAATTATGTATCGAGTGAGCATGTTTCTCGTCGTCATTCCATAACAAGCTCAATTTTATTTCGTTGGAATCATGGCTTGGACAAAAAAAGAGACAAATTTTCTTTCCCAGTTGTGCTGTTTGTGAGGTGGAGTTTCCAACGAGCGATTTTATTAAGGCCGTGTTGTTACAGAGGTGCAGACCACTCCAGAACCTAGCTAATCATGCTTCAGAAGGAAACGAGCTGGAGGATGTTCTCCTGATGAAAGACCCAACATGTGTGTTTAATGTGATTTACACATTAATGCGTGATGACATGGGAGTCAGGCCCCTGCCAATTCAAACTTGGGCTGTGTCCGAATCAGAGCCCTATCTACTGTGCCCTGTCTCCACTGCCAGTGCACTGTACACAGGAGACAGGGAGCAGTAGATAGTGCTCTTATTCAGACACAGCCACAGCCTTGCTCTGGCACAGGAGACACTCCTTAAACTACGGACACACCTGACACTAGGGGCACACCTGACGGTGGGGACAATCCTGACGCGAGGGACACTCCTGACACTAGAGACACTTCTGATGCTAGGGACACACCTGACGGCGTTCCCTCCCTCCTGTCTGGGACGCGCTGGCCATGCATGCCACAGTGAAGCTGCTCTAAAACAGACCATCATATCAACACTGAAATGACAGGTGCGCACCACGCTGCAGTTTATTTGCTTCATACGAACAGTGTGTTAATGCAGAGGTCCCCTCAGACTGGGGTACACGTTGCATGTTACAGCAGGTGTGCATTTTGCCGAGTTGATTATTGTATTTAAGAGCTTGCCCTCCTCTGAGGAAGTGTGGGTAAATGCTGTAGTATCTGCAGTGGTGATGATGAAGCTTGGATGTGATGACAATAATGTGTGCGCGTGTGTGTGTGTGTGTGTCTGTGTGTGTGTGTGTGTGTGTGTGTCTGTGTGTGCGAGTGCGTGTGTGTGTGTCTTTGTTTTTGTTTGAAAGAGAGAGAACACAAGAGAGAGAGAGAGAGAGAGAGAGAGAGAGAAAGGGAGAGTTTTGTAATTAATTTAAGATGTGAAAATATATCCAAGAAAAGTCAATTACTTATTCACTGCCTTAATGCGCAGTTAATACCTCGCATTTGCATTTTGCGAGGGGGGGGGGGGTCTGATATCCTTAAAGCCAAATAAAGCCAAAGCCGCCTCATATCATGGTATGTGAGGGTGGCATTGGGAGGACAGGAGGGGGGTCTGCAAATTCATTGCAACACCACTGCGCTTGAACAGCCCAACTTGCACCTGCATTGCACCAGATGAAGCTCTCACCATACGCACTGTACGTCCCCAGGGCTGGGATACCTCTGAGTGACCTCGGGTCTCAGGCTTGCATCACGTGGCCGCGCCTCTCCAATTTCCCCACCCGTATAACACCGGCGCGCTTCCCTTCCGCTGTTCTTCCTGCAGATGGTCATATCCCATGACCGAGCGCTGCTGTGCATATCTGCGGGCCTATAGGATTGCACTGCAGATGTATTGATTCCTCTCCTATGCCCGGTACGAGCGGGAGAGAAGTAATCTGGAGGGGATCCCCTGAGACAGAGGGAGAAAGAAAAAAAAAAAACCCTCTGAAATCTGCAGTGTGTGAACGGGGGAAGTCTGCTCATTTTAACAGCCAATGGGTGAGCATTAGAGGCTTGCAGGGAAATCCTCATCAATGAGATGGAAGCCCTGGGGCCTTTTTTTTTTTTAAATCAATGCTGCACAGATTTGCTTTTCCTTAAATCACCCGCATAGCCCAGCCTCTTTAGAGAGCCTGCTGTTTCAGCTGATGCACATGCAGTTAAGTTACTGGCTCTACCCTGTAGTCAGGGAAACAGGACACAGAGGCAATATTTCTCACACGGGGTTTGTTATTTTCTTTCTGTGATTGAGAGTGCATTGCTCCTTTCATAGAAGACATTTCTAAGCTTAGGTTGTTCTGAACCGTTCATCTGTTGAATTTTTCCATATTTTTTTCAGTAATGGCTACAGTTGCGTCATCATCTAGAGTCGGGTGACGAAAACAACGACAACCATCATTCTGGTTAAAAGCAGTCATGGCATCTCTGTCCCTTCCACCCCTTCCAGTAACCTGACCCGGGATAATCCAGTAATGCCTCACCTCTGACCTTTGACCCCCCCCCCCCCCCCCCCCAAGGTCTTGCATGCATATCTGAAGGCTTCCACGGCAACCATGGTGCCACCCGCCAGACGTGCCCACGTGGGCATGAGTCAAGCTTGCAGAGAAAGGGGTCCCATCTACCAATTAAAGTTAGTATTATTACCAGTGTCAGCACATGGCAGGCTTTCGATCCTCCTCAAACTGAACAAGCACATTGGGCAGAATGGACAGAAATTGATATTTACTTTTGTAAACAATGACTGTAAACACATGCTGTGACTGTGAGAGAGCTTTACCAGTGCAGAAAGCACAGGACTGTACTATTGGATACTACTACAGCACCTGGTCTTCAGACCCTTCCAGACACATTCACCATCAAAGTGCTACATTATAAAATCTGTTTTCACTGATTCAATTATGAAACGTAACATTTACATACTCTTTGTCAGCTGCCCATAGATTTGTGTTGATTAATACGTCACTGATAAAAACTGATGCAGCCGAGGGACAGCCTGCTATTGTTCTCAATATTTCAGCATTAAAATATAAATGGTCGCACGGCATGGGAGATCAGAGTTTCAGGTTTCTGGTTTTGATTCTGCGGTGTAAAAAACAATGAAGATTAGACCTTGCGCATTATCATAAATTAGTTTATTCTAATCTTCAGGAAGACAACATCCTGAATTCAATCAACATTTGTCCTTGACTTTTCCTTACAAATAAATCCAATTTATCTGCAAGGAATTTTATCTGTTCATTTTCTTTTCTCAGTTAGCCGAGTTGATTTCATAAACTTGACCAACTGTTTCTATGAAGGCAAAAATGTATAACTTGCATCTGTTTGTAGGTTTTTATTGAATTATGGACATTATGTGCTCAAGTATGTATGGTATATATTATGCAAGGCATTGGGAGAAGTCAATATAAAATACTAAGTGCATACAAAGAGGCATGTTTCATTTTTGCTCGCTGGCCTGGGTAACTATGGGACTTCATCATGCTCAATTAACACTTAACCCCCTGAATAATTGTCCCATCTCCCACAGGCTTGTCACCATGTGACATATTTACTATGTTGATATATGAGTCTACCTCTAGTCTCTTCCCACCGGGCATGCTGAAAGCAATCGAGCGGAAAGAGCCCCAATCTTACAAATGATTTATTCTTAGCTTTGAAATGACAAGGAAAAAAGGAAAATAGTATTTTTTAATATGTTTATATATATATATATATATATATATATACTGTATATAAAGTGCCACCCACTATAATAGGCACCCCTGGTAAATATGAGTAAAAAGGGTTATAGAAAATTCACCATTTGGTGAATTAGCTTAATGTCACACTGAAAAAATTAGAAAACTCATCAGTAAATTATTATTTTTAACAAAACCACGTGTGCCACAATTAATGGCACCCCTGCATATTTATATAAAATACAGTAATAATTTTTAATATTTGGTCGCATATCCTTTGCATGCCATGACTTCCTGATGTCTGTGACCCAACAACATCAAAAGACTCTTGATATCCTATTTTCTGGTACTCTTACAAGTGATACTGTAACGTCTCTGCATTTGAATGGATCTCTATGGGAATTGGGGGGTGCGACTAGATTTAGCTGTAAATTACACTGGAACAGTATGGAACACATGGTTGGCTAAATGGCTCTAAGTCATCAAGGGTCTGGCGTATCAAACAAGCCTTAAACTATCACTCTGCTGCCAGAAATACAGTATATATGGATGGATAACTTGAAGGGTTTCTTCTCCTGACTTATCTTTCCATGGAGTTCAATAAATTTGTCAGGAGAAACTACCCTTAAAGTGATCCATCCATATCTACTGCGTATCTCGCAGCAGAGTGATGGTTTGAGGCTCGTTTGATACCTCATAGTTTTTTGATGTTGTTGAGTCACAGACATCAGGAAGTCCTGGCATGCAAAGGCATGGCATGCGATCAAATATAAAAAATTTAAAGGCACAGTCAACTTAGTGTATGTAAACTTCTGACCCACTGGAATTGTGATATAGTCAATTAAATGTGAAATAATCTGTCTGTAAACAATTGTTGAAAAATTACTTGTGTCATGCACAAAGTAGATGTCCTAACTGACTTGCCAACACTAAAGTTTGCTAACATGAAATATGTGGAATGGATCAAAATAAGTTTAATGACTTCAACCTAAGTGTATGTAAACATCCGACTTCAACTGTATATATATATATATATATATATATATATATATATATATATATTGGTTTAACCATTTTTTGTTTGGGGTGCTCAAGACTGTCACAATGTGCACGTGTGTCTGTTTATCAAAAGTTACAACTATTTATTTATTCATTAACTTTTTTCATCAACAAATATTTTTCTTGCTTTTGTTAGGGCAGAAAAATACTGAAATAGTGCCCCCTGTATAGTGAATATCTGTTATATTCCACAAAACTTTACTGGCTCACACTTCTTTTGGAATCAGGATTAGGTACACAAGGATCACAACGCTACACCTGGAGGGGTGTGGGAGTGTTTCCGCCACCTGCCTCCTCTGGAAAATTTCACCAAACCCCTTTAGAGACTCGGACATCCTATTATGGCCATCGTAAGTGCCGGTCTGTTCCATTACCAAAGACCAGTGCATCATACAATCTTCTTTGTACTCATTTCTTATCAAGGGGACCACACTGAACTAAAGTACTCTTAATGCAATGATACGTCATTGCAAATGTGTGGAAATTATTAATACCATGAATTAGTCACCAGTTAAATAGATTTTACATAAAATGGAGAAGCTGAAGTACATGAGCAGGGCCTCCAGTTTGTCTCCCCCTGTTTTTTCATATAGTGTGACTTCAGTCCTCCGCCAGCTAGAGGTCGCGATAGCCTTTTGTCAAGCACTTTTCAAACAATTATCCCATTTGCACCACCTCAATAATCTATAAGTTGATACAGTAATTGACACTAATTAAGCACAGCTGTTGATTGATGGTGATGTTTACAAGCAACACTCGTGTGTTAAATTCAGTTTGAATACTTACTATCATAGACATGCTGCAGTATATTTAAATGTTGTACAGGCATGTTAGTTTTTGTTAGAAGCAGTGGGAAATGCCCACATTAAAAATTAGAGCAGTTATATACATGGAATGATGTTTATACCATCATTTCTGAAGTCAAACTATCGTTGAATCCTTTACTTTGTGCTGACCTATATTCTCTGTGGAAGCACTGCGGCGGAGCGAATGTGGCCATTGCAACTTGTTGCTCTTCTTTGTTGTTGTAGTCGACCAGTGCCGGCACTACATTCGTAGGTAACGTAAAGTATCACTCCGCCGCCGTACTTCCACAGAGAATATAGGTCAGCACAAAGTAAAGGATTCAACGATAGTTTGACTTAAAAAATGATGGTATAAACACTCAAAATAACCCTGATAGACTGTCGTCGTATTTTATTTGCTTTGGGTGCACTGTGGAGTGTTTAAGTGCGTTTGGTAGTGGATGCTACCGGTTGCCATAGAGTTGCGCTAGCATTAGCAACGTGTGTATGTCCAAAAGAAGGGACAGCATGGAATTAGCTGAAAATGGTTTCCATCAATCAACTACATCATGGGTAAGTCGTAATTGAGATATTATGTCCAAAATTCCGAACTATCCCTTAAAGAAATTTGTGAGGTGGTTGAAAGAAATGCGGTTTATTTTTGAGTTCATTAGGGATGTAATACGTTGCGAGTTTCTCTGCAACTTCATTGATGGTTTTGACGTATTGGTAGTTTATTGCTTTGTCTGTACTATGCATCTGCTGAGCAAGTGCACAATATTTATTTGTAAGATGTTTGAATCTATTATAGGTTTTGAAGATTCTTAGTTGACCAAATTCTACTTGCTAGTGCCACAATGTGGGTACTGCAAGTTAAATGCACTGAATGTGGCAACAAGCTTTTGAGGATGCCTTTATATGCTCTCGCATTTTCAGACACAAATGCATTGACATTTTTTACATTAATGTTGTAATCCAGTAAGCATTTATTGATGCTATCCGCAACTGAGGAGTAATTCACGGCAGTTAGGTACACTGTGTCAGCAAGGAGAACTTTCAGATTGGTTGTGATGGACTTTCTTTGAAGAACAAATACAATTTTGTAAAACACAGTTGTCTGTCCGTGACCACAGATACGCTGTCAGTTGTTTCAATCAGTTCTTGAATTTTTATTTCATGCAAAGTAGTGGTCTGTGGCACATACTTCCGTGGAAGCTGTCGAACTGAGGGAACCCCCCCCCCCCCTCCATTAATTGCACGCTTGCTTAAAAATACATGATTGCCCACTTTTTCCAGTGGAACATTTGCACTAAAGAACACTGTTAAAGCTTGAATGACATCCAGTCGCCACTCAAGGCTGTCTTTTCTCCTGCTGACAGATTCTCCCTCAGTGTTGATCTCAGAGCTTAAAGGGGCAGTTCATTCAAAAATTTCATTTTGATATGTTTCTACATACGCGAGCCATACGCCAGTGCTTTGTATCCATCCAGGTAGTTTTGCTGTGAACTTACTAGCCTTGTAGATATCCGCTGCAGCTCAACGGGTCCAAAGTTTGTGGCGCTCAATGCGGCAAAAATTTACATTTGAAAAAATCTACATAATTATAATTTCCAAATGTAATGGCACAGTTACTCACAGACATCCACAGACCTTGTTGTGCACATTTTTTTCCGAAAACGACTTTCTACTGAAGTAAGCCAACTATGTATATCCATGCAGTATCAACCAAAGTACGCCAGTATTCTAGGGCGCACTGTGCTGACATACGCCCCGGAATACTGCTGCGCTTTGGTTGATACTGAGACTTTGCGCAGATATACACAGTTGGCGTACTTCAATAGAAAGTAGTTTTCGAAAAAACCGTGCACAATAAGGTCTGTGGATGTTTGTGAGTAACCGTGTCATTGTATTTGGAAAGAGACATTGCTGTTGATTTTTTCAAACGTACATTTTTAGCGCTTAGAGCACCAGAAACTTTGGACCTGTCGAGGTCCATTCTATCACGATAAGCTGCAGTGGATATCTACAAAACTAATGAGTTCTCAGCAAAACTACCTGGATGGACAGAAAGCACTCTGGGTATGTAGAAACATATTAAAAAAAATTATTTGAGTGAACTGCCCCTTTCACCCTTAAAAAAGTAGTAAACTAAAGTTTACTTTAAAGTAATGAGCGTCGCAAACAAAGTTCGCAATGGCAAATTCTGTCGGAGAACCTCTCGCTGTAGCCGACCATGGTCGGCTAGCAATCACACGTCACATACTCCACCAATCACATGCACACACCTCTAATGGAGCACCCTTTTTAAGCCAATAATTAGTTCTCTCTGTATTGCTTGAATGCTGATGCGCTGCTCTTTGTTGCTTATGGCTTGTGTTAAAAGAAATTTGTTGTCACCCTCCACCACCCCAGCTTCCACCTATCTGCTTTAGTATGTGGGGTTTCTGGTCATCTCCTGTTTAGCGGGGGGAGATGCCCGTGCTCCGGAGCAGTACTAAAGCAGATCCATTCACCGGCAAACTAAAATAATTATGCAGCACATTCATTCATTAAACATGTCATTTAAATATGTGAGTTGTCCTGACCGAATTATAATTTTGATAAACTATTAGCATAATTGTAACTGTTGTAAGTGCACTATTTTGATACTTATTGAGACTAAATTGGCCCACTTTTTAATTCATAAAAGTACACTGAAAGTATACTTAGAAGTATACTCTTATTAATTAAAGACGTCAGTTTATATTATTGTTTTAATTCACAAAAGCATACTTGCATGTATACTTTAAGTATACTTTTATGAATTAAAAAATGGCCCAGTTTAGTGTCAATAAGTCTCAAGGACAGAGGAATGTAAATGTGTAACGGAGATAAAGTCTGGGCTTATTCAAATACAAGAGACACTTTTATCCATGCTGCATTACATTTCAGCATTTAGCAGACTCTTCTCCTGGGCAGTTTTCACAGACTGCATATTTACATACAATCCCATTCATACAGCTGATTTTTGCAGAAGCGGTTCAGGCTAATGCTTTGATCAAGGGTACAACAGCAGCACTCCAGCAAGTAATCAAACCTGCAGCCTTTGAATTATAAACCCAGTTCCCTAACGATTATGCTACTCTGCAACTAACTTTCGGCAAATATAGATGCGGGTTTTCAGATTTCTCCAAGCTTCGGTATGATCAAAGTCTGGATGTTGAACCTATGCTCACAAAAAAATTCTCATGGCACCAGAAAAATTCAACCCACAAAAATTCAACTGAAATTATCCTAAACCTATGGACTAACACCCCAACCATGTTTTGGGCCATTCTCTAGCCATTACTTTATGTGTCAGTCTGGTTCATTCTGCTTGCGTTTGACAGGAAGCTTTTATGGGGGCATCATGGGAAATGTAGTGTGGCGTGTTGTGTTCCATGTCCTGCAGCAGTGGGGTGTGAGTCGCTACCTGTCAATCCCACTCTGGGGTTACCTGAGAGTATGAAGTGGACCTTCTTTATTTTTTTGGTCAGCTGATTCCCATTACTCCGCTTGTTTGCCTCTCTGAACAACTATTCATTTTTTATTCTCCCATCAATTTTTAACCACACATATTAGCAAATTAAAAATACAAACAACACAACTAGCATGAATACAATAATGTACTGTATATATACGCTTTTCCTCCTTTCACAGGACATCAGCTAATGAATTTCACATTAACAGTAAATAATTAATAACTTAGGCGGAACCTAGGGAAGGGAAGCAAAAAAGCTTGAAGCGAAGAGAGAAGCTGTGCGTTTTAGACTCCTATATCCATTTGGTATAGGGAACAGGGAATCATTCCCACATTCAAAGCTATTGGTCAGCTCTGATGTCAATAGTTTATGTCTCCTGCACATTTGAGGAGAGGGTGTTCTATGATGCATTCCATTGAGTCATATATTGTTCTCTATTTGCTGTTGAAGTGGGAGGACATAATCAAATTGGCTTGACAATGAATACAACGCATTTAATAATAATAATAATAATAATAATAAGCTTTATTTGTATAGCACCTTTCATACATAAAATGCTACTCAAAGTGCTTCACAACAATAAAAACAAAATACAGAATAATAAAAGAAAATAGAAAAAGAAAATACAGATAGATAAGAACATTCAAACCTAAAAACCTAATTAAAAGCCAACTTAAAAAGAAAGGGTTTTTTAGCTTATTCTTAAAAGTAGCAACTGAGGTCTCCATTTTTAATGAAATAGAGAGAAAAAGAAAATACAGAAAATAACTAAAATCAGCTTGCCTGCTATCTGCTGTGCACTGTACATACAATAAATGCCGCTCTTAAAACGGTCTTTTGCCGCTCTGAAAACGGTCTTCTGCCGCTCTTAGAATGGTCTTCTAAGTTTACACAACAACAAGAATAAAGTGTAGCACAGTTCATTAAAAATGTGTGATGAGTTGTGCCTAAACAAATTAAAGATGCAAGCCCTTTATATGTATGGCCATACCTGTGCAGATCACCTATCTGCGTTTATTTGCATTTATATTCAAATAGGTTCTAATTGTTTCTAGAACTTTCCATGCATTGGTGAGAAATTGGGAGCAAACGTATGTACATGCTTTGGTAAAATGGTGTATATGGTATGGAACGGTTAATTCAATTTAAAGAGACTTCAAGTTAAGATTCTGCCTTGGATTTGTTGTTTTTTTCATGTGCAACCAAGAAGGTTTATGAATTTTCTATTAACCACCTTGATCTGAAAAATATATGCCCGTATTATGTCAGAGAGGCTATGATTATTTAACCAGCTTATTTTGATTATAGTGAGGATGTGTGCCTTAAATCAGAACGTGATTGTTTAGTGATACACATCACGTAGCTACAGTAGTGCAACTATAGGCGATTGCCTGTCCATGCTCTTTATTGGGCCTCATCATTTTTCCTGTGGATTTTGGGGTAAATTAAGTAAAGAATAGAAACTACCAATATTGAATCACTTAATAGGGTGTTGTGCCACCAGCATTTTTTTTTTTTGTTGATGATGAAATTGGCTGGTCTTGCCCAAGGCTCAAATTTGTGGTCAACTGTTCTGCGGTCACTGGCCTGTTTTTGCTAAACGGGCATGAACACCATGATCCGGGGAGACCAGAACCAACAAACATTTTGGTCCATTCTACAAAGCGTGAGAGAGAGAGGGCGAGAGAGATGTTTCTGTACTTTAATTTGCACTAAACAGACCTGTCAACAATATCGATATCCTTGCCGATGACTGAGGCTAACAGCACTGCAAAAATTAAACTGCAATCATAATCACAGGCAGGACATTATTGCTTCCTAGTAGGTCCTTAGAAAATGTATCTTTTAAACATTTGTCATGCTTTTTCTTTTCTTTCCAAACTGCAAACGAATTCCCACTGCAAAATCAGTACAGTAACCTGTAGATGAGTGTATGGATATGTATGTATGCATGCATTCATGTGTGCATGTTTGTGTATACTTATGAGGGCATGCACATACACATGTATTTTTGTGTGTGTGTGTGTGTGTGTGTGTGTGTATGAGAGAGAGAGAGAGAGAGAGAGAGATCATGCATTTATACATGTAGGGAATACGTGTGCTCATGAATGCGTGTGTTCATGACCATGCACGTGAGTACCCGTTTCCATCTGCTACACCAAACGCGCATGTGTGAGCATGTGCACATTGCGCGCCTGCGTTTGTTCTCAGGTGACATACCATCGCCTGACAAGGGTGCTATTGACAGAGTCTGCAGAAGCGTCACCGTCCAGCTGCCTCAAGGTTGCAGCCGAGTCTTCCCTCCTGTTACTTACCGGCCTGCTTATGCATTCTGGGCAGCTCCTGGCCGGCCCATTGACATTCCTGCCTCGCCGCCCGCTCGATTGTGCATTCCGCGTGAGGGAGCGGGCCCCATACCCTCCCTGCATAGAGCTGCGGAATTTCTCATTATCCCCCCTCGCTCTGTTTGTGTTGGGGAACAGTGGAAACGACTGAGCTCTCTGTAAAACATCAGGCTGCCAGCGAGCACGGTCCAAAGAGAGGCTCGCTCCATTAGAGACGTCAGAGCAGCTGCTACAGGTGTTTACGTTTTTCAGCTAGAGGCTATAGTACAAGAGTTTTGACGCTGGTCGTTTTCGATTATTGCTGCTGACTTGGTCTCTGTTCGGGCATTCGTTCATTCATACTTGAAGCACAGGACCATCCGTTCATCCATACAGTCTATCTCTGTGAACATTTGTGTTTTCTATGTGCACGGTGCCCACGTTAAATGCAGCACTCTCGAGGCTGATGAGGCTTTTAAATGAAAACCTGTCTGCTGGGTAATCTTCGCTGTCACTCAGCCAGCTGATGGCATTCTAGCAAAGCCTCGTCACATGCGTGTGTGGTAGTCTAGCACGTGTGCAAAGTGACTCCATAGGTATTGTAAGGCATTTGGGGGGAGTGCAGGAAATGTGAAGTTGCTCCGGGGGGGGGGGGGGGGGGGGGGGATAAGGGCTTAAGGCGCAAATGGATTCTGTGTGAGGAGGACTTGAAATTTCATCAACAGTGTGCTGTTGATATCATCAATGCAAACCAGCTGATCACTGAGCGACTGTTTACCAAGATTTAACTCGATCTTTCTTAACACCAAGAGGACGGCTGCCAAAATGTGCACCTCGGACTGCTCTAACCACCTTTCACATTGCATGTGATGGGGTATGGTTTATTCCTCACTCATTATAAAGTGTGGCTGTCTATCATCATAGTTGTTGCGAGAGCAGCACTACTCGGAGTAATGCATATGGTGCAGATTGGATCTGTGGGCAATTTCCAGTAAATTGCGTGCAATATCACATGTTCTGAGAGGAAATTAGCTCTGTGCTGTTGGCTTTCTTTTGTTGTTTTTGAATGTGATGTTGTCAGATGTGATATATGTCAGTGCCTAGATTTCCCATGGAGTTTCCTTCCCCCTGCACATTATACCGTGCACTTATCTTGAGCAGTTCTATTCAGTCCTTACTGTACGTCTGTGTAATTTTGATTTTACAGAACTAACAAACAGACCACTCTATGCACTCATACAAACACACACACACACACACACATTCATTCAAATACACTGTGATGCAGGGCTGCGGAGGGCCACTGCATCACGTGGGTGAACAGACAGAAACAATGAAAACGATAATTAAGGGCTGCTATTTATTCAAACTGAAAAAAGGCTTACCAAAACAAAAGGGGAAAACCAGAAAACCAGAGCCAAAAACATACAGCAGTCAAAAGTCCAAATCCAAAAGTTTCTGTCGGACCAGGCCCTTTTATAAAGCAAACAAATTAGTGGCGACTGTGCACACCTGGGCTAATTTAGATGAGCCGCAGCTGGTTCCCCTGCCTGGGTGTAATGGCGGTGCCGTCAAGTAGAGGGCAGCACCCCAACTCCCTTCCTGGCACCACTGCACATAGACTCAAACACACACACATTCATTCAAATGCACACACGTACGCACACACAAAGGCACATAACATGCACACTCATGCAAACACAGTATGAGGAACCTGTTTACCACCTTTGTGGATAAACTAATACCATTCAGTTCTTTATGCAGGATTTGACCTGTCAGGGACAATGATAAACTGTATTTTTCATCTTTACTATTGCTGAGGTCTGACTCTAAACTCCTTCAACCGCTTATTTGCCGAAATGTTGAACATCTTGTGGAATTTATAGGCATGAGCTGTCCACTTATATTGTGGAGTTCACACAGTGGGCCATTTTGTGTTCTTCAGGTCTGCATACTTGCTATACTGTTGAAACAATTCAGAATTACATTAAAGCCTGTTTCTCTGTGCAGGATTAATTGTGTAAATTCTCTATTGTCAAATTATATGAGTTTCTTCAGGCTGTAACCTAATATAATTTTCATGAAATGGAGTTAATAGGTATTTATAAGCCTAGTCTGTTAATGGATCTTAATGAGAAAGAGATATTTCACCTTGCCAAGGTAAATGAGGCAAATAAAATCGGGTAAAGACAAAGTAACTTCTCATAGTGATTCAACCCCAGGTTACGGTTGCCCCTGGTGCAGAATGATCCAGTAGATTTTCAAGGTCTCCGTAAGCCAACAGTCACCAATACCCTGCATGCATTCCTATAGTATGGCCTGGCTGATGCAATGATGTTATTATGAGATGAGGGAAGAAGGAAACTTGTGGTGCTTGGGCCTGGAGTCATTGGACCTCAGGCTAAACATGATTTTTCTATTGTTTGGGATTATGCACCTTTTTCTAACAAAAAAAAAACACAACTACAAACAAAATAACTAATGCCGACTCCCAATAACTCGGACATGACTGAGATTACGTGTTTCCATAAGTCACCAGTGACAGAACACCCCCAAAACATGTGCACCACTGTACCCGGAGCCTCTTCCTTACAAAAAGAACAGTTAGGACAAGTAACTAAATTCACTTTAAAAACGTCTATATGGTATAGCATATGCTCTCTGAATTAATTTGATAAGCTGGTCTGAAAGATTTTTAGAGGTGTCATTAAAAAAATCTTTTCAGCTCCTTTTCTCATATGAACTCCACTAAACATTTTTTATGGGTTGTATCTATTACAAGTCACAGCCCCTTGCAAGCTTTGCTTTGGGGTCAATGAAATCCTCCATTGGGTATTCAGGTAAGGTCTCAAGTATTAAAAAATAAGAAGCTCAGCAGATCATAATTTTCTCTAATGTTTTGAAATGTACGTAGGCCATTTCAGCCACAGATATCATTAAACGTAAAGATGCTTTTAGAAGACCAAATTCGTTTTTTTGTAAAGTGATTAGCCACATTTTTGCATGCTTTCTACCCCAAATAAACTTTGATATCAAATAATGCATTTCATCTATAACTCTAGGATGTGGCAGTAACAGAATCATAAAAAATGAAAAACAATTAATATGTGACCCGGCGCGAGGTCAGATACATGTCTCGCACGCAACGATAAGAAAAGTAGGAAAATCACTATCTGGTAAAAATTTAGTTAATACCAGAATCCCAATCCTGAATATCAGATCTACCATTCACCTACATTTCAAAATTCAAATAGTGATAGAAAGGGGGAGGGTATTGACACATTTCACCTTTAACCTGCCATTATATGCAAGATATTGTGGGACAGCTACTTGGCAAGAAGTAATTACCTGTTGATGAGGGCTATCAAAATGTATGGCCACTCCTTGAAGTATTATTGCTATATTTCAATAGGGAGAGCAGTTATCCATGTTTTCAAGTTACATGATAATGGGGGAGTCAGGCCAAAATAATTAGGTGAGTGGAAGAATGAAAAAGGGTTTAAAGCAAAATCAGAGGTTAAACCTCATGTACACATTTTTTTATATTTTTTATGAATGTATCATTTAAACACTATTATAATCAAACTTCTTCAAGATTATAGCAAGCAGTGGGTTATGGAATACACATATATAACAAATAGTTCCTGGTTTGAGGGAGTATTTTATGATGGGAAAGGCCAGAATTCACAACTAAATCTTTTTTCTCAAAACTGTGTTTATCAAAATCACAATATTCAAACAGTCATATCTCCATAAATATTTACTCCAAGTGGTACCTTAACATGAGATGAAAAACTCAAAAATTCAAATTTTGAAACATATCTGAAGCAGGAATTCGGTCACATATGAGTCAAGATTTTAATTTTGACAGTCATAGCTCTACCCTGTAAAGACACTGCGAGGTTGCCCCATCTTCTGAGATCTTCCTCAATTTTATTTTTTAATTCAAGATAATTGCCCGGGATAATCCTCTGCAGACTGGAATATATTTGAATCCCAAAATAGGTAAAATATGTTCTAATAGGCACATCATTTAATAATTGGATATTTTTTGCAACATTATTTGTAAGGGGGAGTGTAAGGTTTGGAGAACCAAACGTGACCGATAAAGATTTCTAAAAGCGTATCTAGAAAGATACGCCACAAACAAGGAAGTAGCCGCACCAGGACGGAGATAACACAGGATTGGGAGCAAAATTTCCCTAGCACAAGGCAAAACAAAGAAACCTCCAAAAACTGAGGCGATCTCGATAAACAGCGAGAATAACTAACAAAAGAACCTCACGCACTAAATAATTAGGTGTAACAAGAGGTGGTGAAACAAAACAATACTCGATAAAACGAGTGAAGGAAAAGAACAGAAAATAAAAACCTGTTATCAAGAGCTCTTGTGCCGAAAGAGCTGAATACAAAAGATAACAGGTTCCAAGAATAAAGGATAAATATTGGAAATAAACGAGAAAAACAATCTAATCCTTAATTCTCTAACCGGACTTGTTGCGTTTCTTATTAATACGAACCAGAAATGCAGCGACCAAATTTCCTATACCTTACCGACTTCGTTGTCAACATAGCAAAGACAATAACGAAGTGAGGAAATGCGGAAGTACCGAGGCATTTATTGCCGGCAGGAACGCAACACAGGTGCAGGGAATAATTACCAAGCGAGATACAAAGACCGAAACGGAGGCGGAAAAAATCCGTTAGAGTGC
Source organism: Synaphobranchus kaupii (assembly GCA_029718625.1). Classification (NCBI taxonomy): domain Eukaryota; kingdom Metazoa; phylum Chordata; class Actinopteri; order Anguilliformes; family Synaphobranchidae; genus Synaphobranchus; species Synaphobranchus kaupii. The sequence continues at coordinate 10,171,455 of CM056383.1, read as the reverse complement.
CCCGACCTCGCAAAAAGAAAGAACGAACCACAGAAACTAATGGAGGCTGCCAAAACCCATGACATTATTTCAAGGGAGCATAGACGATTTGGTCCAATTTATTCTATATCCGGCCATCTCTTTAAATTGAAGACCCTGGTGCTCAAAGTACTGAAGTCACAAAATGTCTATTTTGAGAAAATCAAATCCGAAAATATCATTGATCCATAAAATCAGCCATTAAAAGGTTTGCTGTTTTAATGCATTGCTTAGGCACCTTTTCTGTTAACAATATTTATAGGGTGGACTTAGCAAAACAAATACATTTTTCTCTGTTCAACTTGAATTGTCTAAAAATGTGACTTCAGTACTTTTAGCACCAGGGTCTTCAATTTATCAGAGTCTCAATACTTGGGGCAGTGAGGATTGGATGAGCGAGGACTGGAGGTTAGAAAGGAATAGAAGGACATAATCCGGGTGCAGGGCGATGTAGCGCCTAGCCCCATGTACGGTTATAGGGGAGACTGAATCACATTCACTGATAGCCTGAACCAGGGCTTCTGAGGAGAGAGCAAGAAGGAGAAGAGAGCAGGGGCAACCCTGTTTTGTTCCCCTGTGTAAATGAAAAGGGGGTGATCGTTCCTGCAAGTACCGAGGCTGTAGGATTACCATAAAGTGTTTTTAGTGATGAACCCAAACTGTTCAAAGACTAGCCAAAGGATATTGCCATTCCAATCTATCGAATGCTTTCTCAGCATCAATCGATAGTACAGCACAACACATCTTCTATTTTAATAATATGCAAAAGTCTCCATACATTCTCAGACGCCATCCTTCTCTTCATGAATCCAGTCTAATCAAAAAAATATTAGACTACTGATAACAGATTCTATACGGGAGGCCTGAACTTACGCATATAGCTTAGCGTCTCCACAAATTAAAGACATCGGACGATAGCACAATCCAGCAGATCTTTCCCCTACTTTAATGAAATGGTGATCAAAGTGCTCTTCTGGTTCCTGTGGAAAGATCCACATTGTATAGCATCTATGGAGCCTGCAATATCAAAGCCCCCATGTGCTCCCAGATGGCTAAGTAAACAACTCAGGTGGAATGCCATCCAGACCAGGAGACTTACCTTTCTGGAGTGAATTTGCTGCATTTTCAAACTCTTCTAATGTAACTGGGCCTTCCAACTTCTGACTGTTCAGAGGCTTGAGATTAGATACGGCCAGATTGTGGAGAAAAGAGGTGCATCTGTCTATGTCCAAAGTGCACTCTGATGTGTAAAGATCGCTATAGAATGTTTTCTTTATTAATGGTTTTAGTATCTGTTACCACCACCCCTTCGCTAGTACAGATAGTGTTAATGGCTGTTTTAGTTTAATTTTGCCTTAACTGCGGCGCTAATAATCTGCTTGGTCTGACACCTTTAAAATAGTTTAGCTTCACAGAATGTATCCCCCTGTTCCGTCTCCAACATTTCGATTTCCTTTTCAATCTCAATAGGCCTAAATGTTCTGTATGAGAAATTCAACATTGAAGCAAACCAAATGCAAGTACCCCTAATAAAACACTTTGCTGTCTCCCATAAAATCTAAGGATTCTCACAATAACCGACATTCAATTCAAGGAACTCCTCCAGTTTCTCTGTAAGAAACGGTGTGTTTGTTAGTAAAGAGTCATTAAAATTTAACCTGTGCACTATAGGTAAGGCATAAGGCATTATACACGGATGTGTGGAGGGGGGGGGGGTGTGATAAAAACAATCAACCTGAGTTACAGTGAGGGACCTGATATTGTACAAGGTGTCTCTAATAGAAGGCCTCGGTTTTTTTCTATTGCCTTTTGCTGTACCTCTCCAAGGCCTCTGCCGAAGAGCACACTGTGTTGTTAGTATGTTTCAGTTGAAGCTGCAACCTGGGGGCGGAGGGGCATTTCTCAAAGTTGTGGACCCACATACCCGCGCACATGTAGTGAATAACCAGGACTTCACGTTGATTTTTGAGCCATTTATGAAAATTCTATGCTAAAGTTAGCATATAAAGCCTAATAGAGTGCAGGAATCATCAATACCATACACTTTAATTTGGTCTATAGCTTTTACATGCAGCTTTCCTGAATTTGGCTATGGTAGAATTTAACAACAAACAAGTTTGCAAGCAAAATTACGAGGAGTGAATAAGCCTGTGCTGTCTATTCTCCTTTGAAGTAATCCACAATGCACGTAGCTTAGTAGCTATTTAATTTCCTCATAGTCTAGAGCTAGGTTGTTAGCTAGGTTGACATATATATAGCCTGTTTTAATCGTGACGCTCAGAGATAATGTATAAACTTTGTTGTTTGGGATTTATCATAACACACATTCAGAATGAGAGACAAGTATCAGAGTGGGGAATAATAGCATCCCAGCCTGGGATGAAAATTGGTCAAGCAGAGGATGACACAGTGCCAGGGAAATCCCCCTCCCCCCTCCCAATTTTCATACTATACAGTTTACTGCCTCACACAATATTGCCCCCAGGCCTGCCTGTTGAGTTAGCATGGCCTGGCTAATGGCTGACGCTATTTCCACAGAGTGACCATGGGTTTTTTCTTTAGTGGCGATACACTTTCACCCTCTCTTTTAGCCCCTGCTTTTCCCAGTGACATTCTGGTTATAATACCTTCAAGTTTTCGTTGGAAGTTTATGAAGAAATATAAGATTGAGGGAGTTGCGGGAGACGAGTTACACTACTATGCCTACACCATTGCTGAGCGTCACACCAGAAGTCCAGAATTATGCATGCACCTTGAGGTTTTCAGTCAAAGTGACCAGTCCGGCTTGTCCATTGACAGTGACTAGACAGTCTTGTCTCAGTGGTGTAAGAGGAGGGAGAGAAGGCTGAACAGAGAGGTCTGGATGGAGTGTATGGTGTAATCATTATCTGAAGATAGAAAGGGGCAGCACCATTTACAGCATGGTATGCCAGTGTGAATGACTGGGATGCCATCACTTCCGCAAGAGACAGTGTGTCTGTGTGCATGTGTGTGTGTGTGTGTGTGTATGTGTTTTTGCTGCATTTGAAATGCCTAAACCAGGCTGTGGTAGAACATGGACTTTAGTGGTGTGTGTACAGTATCTGAGTTGCCAGAACTGACTAGCGTTCAGAAGCCCAGCTGGCTGGTAATTAAGCAGCTCGGTAGTGGGTCTGTATGAAAATGACAGCATGTGGGCCTAATACGCTGCAAACTAAGCCATGTTTATGGAGGACAGCTTCCACAGGGATCTGGGGACCGGAAGAAAAATAGGATTTTACACGGCAAATACCAGGAAACATCAACGTGACACAACGAGCTTCTGGATCACAGAATGTTCCGGTTATTAACTGTGTCCTCTCCTGGGTAAAATGAAAGAGCAGGGAGCCAATTCCTGCCCCCCATCACCCAAAGAGACCCTAGTCTGCTGGTTTGATTTTGCCAGTGAAGGAGATTGTTTTGTAGAGAAAAAAGCATGCAATGCAAAAGATTGACCAGAACTGGAACAGAGATGGGTTTGTGTTGTTGTCTCTGCATATGTGTGGCATGTGTACTTAATTCATGCTTTAGAGTTTATATCCTGTTTGATCTGTGTTCCTTATGGACCTGGCAGACACATGGAGCGTGCAGGCTATCACAGTGTAAGTTTGGGGTGGCCGATTGTGAATAGTGGCAAAATGCAAGCCCATATCTACAGTTTAACACCAAAAACAGTCCCTGTCCCTGCAGCCAGTTTGGTCCTTAGCAAGGTCAGCTAGATGACTCCTCAGACATTACTGGAGTACGATATTTGAAGCAAACCCTTCCTTTTCATGCCAACGTCATCAAATTGTTGCTTGAAAGTAGAGATTGATACCCAAAGATGTCAGCTTGATTAAATGGGGACCTTGCTGGAGGAAAAATGTTTGCTTTTTTTCCAGTAAGGTACTCTGACATGACCTGTTGAGACCTGGGGGATGGGAACAGGGTGAGGGGGAGCTGGGGCATGGGGTGTCCAGAGGGAGTGCCTCCTACTGGGAAGTGGCACATTAAAAATCATCCCTCAGCCCCTCCAATCAAAGGGATGACAAATTTATTTTTACTTATTTTTCCATAGAGTTCTATAGGAAAACGAGTCAGGAGAAACAACCCTTAAAGTGATCCATCCACATCTACTGCATATCCAGTAGCAGAGTGATGGGTTGAGGCTCGTTTGATACCTCAGACAGTTGATGACGTACAGCCATTTAGCCAACCACGTGATCCATACTGTACCAGCGTAATTTAGAGCTGAATCTAGTCCCCCCCCCCCCCCCCCCATTTCCCAGAGAGATCCATTCAGATGCAGAGAGGTTATAGTATCGCTTGTGAGAGTTCCTGAAAATAAGAAAACAAGAGTTTTCTGACGTTGTTGAGTCATGGCATGCAAAGGATATGTAACCAAATACTAAACATGGTTACTTTATTTTACACTATGTTCATTTGTCCCAGTACTTTTGATGGCCTGAAATAGGGGGACCATGTAAAAAAAGTGTGTTAATGTAGGGCAGTATATAAATATTCATAAATGGTTGTTTTTAGACTGTACAAGCACATTTGGATCATAATAAAAAATAACTGTAACAACTGACAATGATCAGTAAAAAAATAAAATATGGAAATGAAACCGCAACCTCAGATAGTGAACCCTGCTTTCCAATCCTTCGGTGTCATTACCATTGCTAGAGGCAGGTAAGCTATGGCATCTAGCTACACATTTGATCTTTTCTTTCATTGCTGTTTAAAAAAAATGCCATCAATAAGAAATAAAGTGCATTACTTTCTCTCTGTTGGTATTGACAGGCCCTGTACTAACCGTAAATAACCCTTGCACCGTGTGCTTTGGAGGAGGAGAGCGTTTGCTGTTTGTTGTTTAGTAATGAAATCATGTCTGATCGCTGCCAAACTGAAGGCTAAGTCCATTTTCTTTACTGAAAAACGAACAACAAAATATTAGCAAATAGTGAAAAGCCTGCTATTAACCTGTCCTTATCAGTCATATGTACCATCGATGACTGACGGGACAAGCAGCGCATGCTAATAAGCTTTTTGACCAGACCTGCGTGAATTTTATTTTTTAAATACCGCAATTAGATGCAGACAGACACTTTTAATGGAAACATCAAACTTAATAAATATTCAAAATACAATTATTCTTTCATACATTTAGTTAGTATCTGGGACCAGCACAAGTATTTTCCAATTTTACCAGCATCTGAATAGTGTATTTTGAACATGTATTTGACCCTGGTCTAGTTTATATGAATTATTTGTCATGTGTAATTACAGTAAGTGTAGAGATGTTTGTAACAAGGTGTAATTACACAATACTTACAGAGCACTTTAAGGCATAATTACACTGGTACAAGGCCACAGCAGTGTAAAATGCAAGTCACAGAAGGACTTTATGACAACAAGGACTGAAAAAAAGGAATCCTGAATTCATCATCAACAGGAAGAACAGATTGTGGTTGAAGTTAGCGGTAGGAGCTGGTGCGAAGGAGTGGATGGAGAAAAGGAGAGAACACAAGATAGAGAGTGCTTATACAGAGGGAAAAGAAGGCAGTTTTAAGGAGAAGGTCCATTTGGAGTCCAGCTTCATGTAGGTGTTTATGGATGGAGGGACACATTAAGCACCGTGAAGCAAAGAAGAGAAAGCTGAGCATATGAGGTTTGTAAAAAGATAACTGGAATTGTATTGCCAAAACATTAGCATTAATCTAGCCATGCTACAGAGCTTGGCCCTGTTTCTGTCTTGTTATGAATCTGTGCACCTAGCAGCGTAGCCGTTTCCTTGTAATGTGACCCTAATTGTTATTGTTAATTGTTATGCAGTCATAAGTCAGATGTTATGAGATTATGAATGCTTATTACAGCTTATCACAAAGGGCCCAGTTGGTTTCAATTTAAGAGGGAAACACCTAAACGCATTTATCCTGGGCAAAATGCAGCAGACATTCTGTAGCTAATGTAGGCATTTGAGCTCAGTTGTATGGAGTAACTTGGGACGAAACGGCTCAGTCCAGAGCCTGACTGCGGTACTCCCACCAGGGAATTGAACAAGTGCTCTCTTGACTAAAGCTCAGCGTCTGAACCACAGGGCCGATTCCACAGAGGGCCGCAACAAGGCCGATCATTGCCTGGTGTCAACTCGAGAGCGCCGCGGTCACAAATGACCCCCAAATCTACTCAGAGGAGCGATCAAGAGGAGGGGCCCATGGGAGTGTAGGGTGAAACTGTACACATTATCAACCTGTCGCCCCCGTCGACAACTCATTACTCTTGCTTCCTCAAAACAAGCGTCATGCAGTAATGACCCTGCTCCCTGGGCCCAGCTCTTTAGCGATTCTGCATTGATCCCAACCGCAGAGGCCGGCTCTCGGCATCCTACATTCATAAATAATAAATGGGTAGTAAAGCCTGCACATTAAAGATCTTATTTTATTTATTTACTTTGAAATGGTATTTACTTATTTGGCTGACTTCCTTATCCCAGGTGACTTGGGAGTGGAAGATACAAGACTAATATTTAAATTAAAGAAAATTCAGTCGATGGGTGTTTCTAATTAAATAATATGCATTCATTTTAATGTTAGATTTTTTTTGTGCGCAAATGAACACTGATATGAGATTATGCTAATTATGCTGATTTATAGTAGTTTAGTTTAAAGTTTAGATTTAAGTGTTAAACATGTCCATGACAATCATTTGCTTCCACTGTGTTATTATATCCCTGTGTTTGACTGAGGAATAACCGAATTCCCATGAAGGCAGGGTGAACTTTATATGACGACCTGGTTTATCGATCAGGTGAGACTGAACACACAGGAACAAACCCCAGAACAAGAAAATTTTAAATCCGTGACCCAAACACATTGATTCTCAGGCCGACTGTTCAGCGGGCACTGTCGTTAAACCCGAGCCGACGAGGGACCCGGTCAACGGCTGGACGGTGAACAGCGGTTTCGGAAAGAACTGACTGCCAACCTGCCTGGGCCTCTTCTCATAAAAGCTCTGTTCTTCATCCCTATTCTCTCGCTCTCTCTCTCTCTCTCTTTCTCTCTCGGAGGCATATTTTCAAACATGGGTTTCTTTGTTTTGTTTTTGTTTTTACATTTTTCTTCCCCCTCACCAAAATGTAGCTGAATGTGCAAGCGTTTCCTGGTCAGTAGCTCTAAGGTTGCACAGAGTGGAAGGCATTGTTCTCGGTGCTGTGTCGGAACGCTCAAGTCCGGGCAGGAGAGGTGACCCTGAGGTGCCCCTGTGGGCCCTTCTCCTCCTAATTAAAAACCCCGGGGCTCAAAGTGAGCTATTGCCAGTCTCTCTGGGTGGACGGGCTTGACTACATGTACACAAGCTGGACTAAACTAACGATTCAAGTCTTCCGTGCGGCCAAGGTTACCGCCCATCACAGTGCAACAAGGCAGGACAAGTCTGACATCCAGTGCAGGATTTATAGCGCACATTTCATCCAATACTACTCTCTAGGTAAAAAGCATTCTACGGCTGCCCTTCCCCAATACTTTGTGTGATTCTTTACTTTGTAAGACGGTTTAATAATGCAAGACTGTTTAATTATTTGCAAAAAAATAATTAGCTGTAATTTCAATAATAATTATAACTTAATTGATATTGCATGATTGAATTATTGCTCCATATGCAGTTTAGCATCACGTGTGCCTACCTGCTCTTGGTCTTCTTCCAGGACCTGCTTGCCCAGATAAAAATGAGGGGAGAGAGCGAGAGAGAGATGCTAAAAGGGAATCAGGAAGTCATTTGTTCTGCTTTTCAATTTAAATGCAAATGTCTGGAACATGGGATCAGAAACAAGGCATTAAAAAAAACACAGGGGGACATAACAACACGCCACTTGTGTTTGTTTGCCGTGTAGGCAAAGAGTCCTTACTCGTTTCTGTAAGTGTGTCATCCCACGAAACACTTTGCCTTGTGATTGCACACCAATTAATACACTGAGCTGGCCCAGACCTTTTGGGGACCCTAATAATTATTTTAGGGATCTCCCCCTCTTTTTTCAAACTAAGGGAGGGGAGGGGAGGGGTTGCGGGGTGGTGGTCTTAAATTTACTGAAATTTGCTTTATCATCATAACATCATTTATGAGAAGAGAAGTCGATTTAGTGTGATCCCGTACCTAGGGGAGGACCATCATTATAAGCCAAGAAGTGCGGGGCCTGTTTGGGGGAGGCGGGGCCCCTACACGCAGTGTGTATCTTGTGGTTAGGATGGGCCGGCACTGTGAATACAGCTCATGAATGACCCATGAGCAAAACTGAGTGGAATCACACTACAGTAATACCACAAAGTAAAAAAAAAAACATAACACTGATACCAACTGGAATTTATACTGTATCAACATCCGATGTAAGAGAAAACTTTTGTGCAATGAAAAAATGATGTTTGTGTTCTTCAGGAATTTATACAATTTCATATATGGAACCAGTTGTTGTTGGAAATATCAGGATTTCTTACCTGTGAATTGTGACTGTGTGACATATTTCTGGCGTCAATGAACATTTATTTACTGTAATATTTCATCATAAATATGTGGTGTTCTCACAAGTTAATCAAATGTATTCCATCCTGTTTTGTTTCTGTAAACTTAATTTGAAAGAGCAAGTGTGCATATTCTTGCCATAGGCAAAATATTAATGATACAGTATGTGTCTTCCAAGTCTAAAGTAGCACAATGTGCTCTGTGGCTTGGTCTGCTTAATAACTAAGGGATATCACTACATGTCAAAGAACAAATTGTACTTAATATTTCTTCTCACAGTTTATTTGGCCAGTTGAAAATAAGTCCCAAATACAGTAGGTCATTCCCTTTAGTGTAAAAATGTGCATTATGAATGTATAACAAATGATCGATTGCTGCATTCATTTCTCAGAAGGTTACAATCGGTAGGTCAGATGTGAATTTATCACATGTTAACAGCAATATGTATTTTAACCTTTTCTGGAACATTGGCCACACTTGGCCACTACCTCAATAGAACATTTACTATGTTTGTTAATGTTTGGCTGACCACTAACAATGTATCATGTGTAATAAAGTGCTTATTGATTATTTATTAAGCATTCACATCTCCTCTGCACTGTAAAACACTACAGAATGTGCACTGAAGTACCTTTTATGGTGTTAATGAAGTGATCATCCATGCAAAGTGAGTGGCCCATTCAGAAAGTCTGCACGGGACGGTTCCCCCCTGGGCTAGAAATATTCGTCTCAGACGGCGCACAGCTGTTGGTTCCTGAAAAACAGGACGCAGCTGCTCCGCTGACAGGCAGCTCCCCCGGCACAAAACGCAGTGCCCTCGTCCGCACATCACCAAACCGTGGTGAATAGCGTTACCCATGTGCCTGCTCCATATTAACATTATGTAACAGGAAACAATGCTTACGTTCAACAGATGCGAGCTAACGTTGTAATGGGGCGTGATGTGTGAGGTAGGAGGAGCCAAACGCAGCAAGGGGATTATTTAAGCCCTAAGGCCACTAAGGCGGGATAACCCGCAGTTAAGGGAGGAGACAAGACAACGAACAACGAACATGACTACAGACACTACTAACTGGCTCACTGTCACACGCCAATAAGTAGAGCGCAAGGACAGGTCTCTGAATAGCCATAAATAATACGCGCCCTGTCTCGGAAACGAGATGCATAAGAACGGGCGAGCAGCGTAATGGCAAAAAATAAACTGATAACAAACACTGCAAAAATAATAAGATAGAATGAGGAGGCGAAAGGAACAGATCCAACGTTCCAAGGCTACTCTCAGACTCGCGGTCACACACAAACATGTCCACAACATCGCCCAATCTTCCCTATAGGAAGAAATGCACCGAAAGACGAAACAGAACAGCAGTTCCAAACAAAATCGTCAAAACTCCATGTAAGGAGAAAGGTACCGAAAGGAACGAACAGGACAGGCTGCACCGGACATTTACCGGCTAAAGACCAAAGCGAGATTAGTTGAAAATAAGCGCCCTACCTCTCCATAAAGAGGAATGTAGCAAGGCGTACAGGAACAGAGATTTAACGTTCCATGGCTAGTTTCATAGGCTCGCAGTCACATGCAGAAAGCATAAAGGGGTAAACGCCCGATCTCCCAGGAGAGAGAAACATTTTACAGGCAAGCCGACGGAGCACCGTCGTCCCATAACTTTACGAATAAAGCTCAATTGAAAACACACGCCCTAGCCTGTCAGTAAAGGAATATGTAACGAGGCGAAGGAACAGAGAGCTAACGTTCCGAGGCTACTTTCAGAAACACGCAGTCACACACAAACATGTCCACAACATTGCCCAAGCTCCATATAAGGAGAGACACACCAGGAGAACGAACAGAACTACAGTTCTGAACAAAATCGTCCCGCAGGTAAAAAGGGCGAGCAGAACAGCTGTACCAAAAGACTAACGCAAACTTAATAGAAAATAGCAAGAACTGCCTCAATATAATAGAAATAACCCTGACTCACAACAAAGGGGAACGTAGTCCACGAGAAGGAGAACAAACGTACTACGTAAAGCTACTAACCGGCTCACTGTAACACGGAAATTAGTAGAAGCTCAAACGCCTGGTTTCTCAGTAAGAAAACCAAACAGAGGCGAAATGGAACAAAGAACCTATGATACCCTATACTTCTACAAGCTAAGTAAGTAAGTAGAAGCGAGAACGCCCGATCTCCCAGGAGAGAGAAACATTTTACAGGCGAATTAGAGCAGAGATCTGCGGTCCAATAATTCTACGATATAAGTAACTAAAGAGCCGGCAAGAATAAAGCCCTGCCTCAGCAACGAGACGTTAAAACAGGCGAGTAGCATGAAAGATTAAAATAACACACACCAAATAAATAAAGCCCTAAAGTCAGTATGATAAAAATGCCCTGTCTCTTAGTAAGAACCTACTATACAGATACACACAAACAAACAAAGACTCCTCTCGCTTTCACGGAAGAAAGCAGACAGAGAGAGGAGAAAGAGACATCGAAAGGCAAAATCTAGGCAACGGACTAAAAAGGAAAAAAAACCATGAAGCGAGGACAGAAAAGAGCCAGGGGGGACGAGTCCTAATACCTACTTCCGGCGCGTCCCGCATAACTCCAATGAAGCACAACGGAGCAAAATGGTCTCCTTAAAAACCTAGACCAAAATAATACTGACTTAAAATAGAAAGGGCAGGATAATACCACACACAAAACAGCATAAATGATGCCAGACCATACACCACAATACAAATAAACAAACAATCAATATAGAAGCCTCAACCGAAGGAAACGGGAGGCTTATATAGCTCTCAAGGTGACCATGCACAGGTGTGGATGCTAACAGAAGCTCCGCAATCCAAGCAGGGCGGAGCAAGCATCTACCAAAAGAGCAGCACCCTCGCGTGGCCACTGAGGAAAACGACCACATAGGGAAAAAGATTTAAAAACCATGACAAACGGGATCGTTAAAGGTCTTGTTTTTTAACTTAACAATGGGCTGTACAGAGTAGAAAATGGTGGGGCCTTGCAATATATACCAGACCCTGTGCTGCATTGTACTGTTTGTTTTTATTTTGGTGGATTTTTTAAAAACTGGGTCTTTCCTCTTTCTGAAAAAATGTGTTATTGGCCACGTGATGGAGTTTATTGAGTGCAGTTCTGTCAGGGTCAGAAGGTGCTCTTGCACTTACCGCCTCAACCACGTGCACTGCATGCTCCCCTGCAGGAGCCTCGTATTAGGCAACAGTGGGGTGACCACACATCTCGTTTTCCCCGAGACAGCCCAGAATTCCCAGATTATGCAATCAAATCACAAAAACGTGAAAGGATTGTGGGCGTCTCGAATCTACAAACGTAAATGTATCGACAGGCATGTAATACCTTTGAAGGGGGAACTCCTAATTTGGGCATCAGATCAAGTTTCCCTACATTCTAGCCATTTCAGTCAATTACCTTGAGTTTTGAGGTATGGACATGGCTTATTGTTGCAAAAAAGTCCTGATTGATTATAAATCTATTTAGGCACACCTATTTCTCGCACTTCCTGCTTCATGGTATCCTGGGAAATAAGATCACTTCTATGTGCCTTTTATCTATTTTTTTTCTTTTACAACTGTGGCAGAACGAATGATATATCAGCAAAGGATAACAGCCAGAGGGGAATATACCCTTTAAGAGTGTATATGATTCTTGTTTAAAATGGCACAGAGATGCCTCTGGGAGTGTGATAGGCTTTTATAAAACCCTGCATCTTTTGGACTCCCTGCTTAGCATGGCGTTCTGCCCGTGTGGATGAGTGATGCTGTGTCCTGCTCACCTCTGCAGTAGTGCCATTGTTTATCTCCTGTGTACAGCCTGCAGGCTAGAGACCTCCAGGTAAGTCTGCAGCGAGAGGTAGAGAGGTACTCCAAAAACAAGAGAGAGAGAGAGAGAGAGGTACTCCAAAAACAAAGGGAAAGTCATGCTTTAAACTTTATATTTTCTTTGCCAGCTAATATCCATAGTCACCCAGGCCTTTAATAGACCTTGCAGGCATGGGTTTTGGTGTCGGGTTTTCCTGCCCCTTCCCTTTTTCGGTACATGATTAGACTAATGCTGCAGCAGGCACAAACAAGCAGTTTCCAAGAAAAAGTGAATAATGAGTATCAATTAAATCAATTATATACATATGGGCAAAAACACAAAAACATCACCTGAGCCAAAGATTGAGGAATTAACCTTCAGGGTGGAAATTTGAAGGACTTATGTAAGCCTCAATGGGTATAATTGATTTAGTAAATCTTTCAAATATTCTGTCCGGGGAAACCTTTTGCATCGACTGATCTAAATGGCACTCTAGCATGCTCTGAATGTGATGCGTGTAATGTGAAGGGATTAATGATTTATTGTGACAAAGGCTATCATTTACAGATTTTGGGATCCCTTCTTTCAAATTGGTTCCACACCAGATATTCTAAGGCTTGTATACGAGAGTCTCTCTCTGCAGCAGCACAGAATCAAACAGATATTACCCATTACCATATTTTTACAAATTCAGCATTTTTAGCACTACCTTGCAAGGTGTTGTACCGTGTAGAAACTGGGAGGTTATGGAAAACAGCTGACAGCTTTTGGGGTTTACTGTGCATGTTTTAGGTGATTCTTTCTGTGTGACAGCCCTTTATATGTCTTTTGCATTTTGAATCCCAGGCAAACACATTTAGTCCTACACAACAAAAATGGTGGTGTATATTTAACGCCCTAGGGCCGTGGTCTCATATAAACACCCAAGGGTGTTAAATGTACACCAGCAGTGTATGCTGGATTGAAGATGTCTAAGGAACTATTTTTCCCTTTGATTATAAGCATCGCACTGCACTCAGCATCCAGAACACAGTGGCAGAGACTGAAGGTTGAAAGGTCAAGCCAAGGCCTTGAGTTCCATGAATGGTCGTCATCCCCTGGCTGACTCATCAAATCACCTGTATGAACTGAGCCAGGAAAGCTGAAGGAAAATGTTCAATAATTTCCCATGGATGATCATGTTTTCCTCTGTTTCATTCATTTTCAGAAATTAATCTTCAGAGAAACTATTAATCATAAATGATGACTCTAGGTGTATTAAAGCATTGTCACTTTCTCAGGGTGAATCCTCCAGTGAAGGTTTGAGCTTGGAGGCCTGCGTGAATGCTTAGCGAGATTTGTATGGAGATTTTAGAGTAAAATTATTTGTGTACGGCCCTAATTGATTTAGCTTTGATTCCACTGAGTGGGAGTGTAAAGAAGTTCCAGCCTTCGCAAAGAGCCCAGGCTTTTATAACTGGATTTGTGGAATGAGGAAAGGTGGGAGAGAATGGTTGTCACTGCTGTCTTCGTTTGGGGAACCTGTTTTTGGGTTGCTTTAACCCTCATATTATGTTTGGGGTCAATTTGACACTATTCAGTGCGTCTCTTAAAAACCAGTTAAAAGCAGTTATTTTTTCACCTTGACACTGTATGACTTTTCCCAATTTGTTAGGGATTAAATAGTAAGCATGCGATAAACATAATGCTGTTTTCCGATGTCCAGTACCAACTTTCTATACAGAAGTGTTGTGTGGGGTAGCTGTATAAAATGCAAGAAAATATAAAACCTTTTTTATTTTTTATCTCTGATTGTTTGTGGGTGAATCTGGTGGCACTTTCCCATGTAGGTTTTAAACTTCACAAACTTTCACTTAGCTCATGCTCTAAAATGAGATGCTTCATATCTGATTTTTAATATTTAGGGATAAAAGATTAGTCAATTTGGAGACACAAAAAGGTGACACAGAAAATGTCAAAGTTTGTCTATTACAATAGTTTTGTCAATTTGACCGAAAACATAAAAGGCGTCACAAAATGTCAACATAATATGAGTGTTAAGAATGCTGTTTTCATCGACTTGAATAGGTTTTGCAGTAGCCCCATAAGTCGCTGCAGTTCCCAGCATGGGCAATCTTCTGAAGAGACCCCACTTGTGCTCTGAATGGTCTGGCCCCTGCAGAAGTGTTGCCTGATGGTTGAGAGTGTGGGCTCTCCAAGGGGATGCGGTGCCTCCAGTTTTCGGCGATGGCTCAGGTAGAGGTATATGAACACCACTGCCTCAATTTTGAATCACAAGGACACTTTTGTATTTAGGATGCACCTTACTTCCATGAACAGGAAACTGCAAGGTGCGAGTTCGCCGGGACCTTTGGGGGCCAACAGGTCGGCCTCTTTGGGGGTTCACTTTTTTGTGTGTCTGTCCCAACTGGTGATGGACGGGAAGGACTTGCGTTCTGATTTTAGCGCCCTGATAATTTGGCTCAGTGATTATGGCAGATGATATGAACATAATTGCCTGCATTATTCATAGCTGTCTGTCATCCCGTGCTTGCTGCCGGTGGGGGCGGAGCTTGCCGGCAGATTTTAGGCACGGCATATATGTACCCGTCATCTGCAAATTCATCACCTCCCATCTCACCTCTTTCCCCTCTCCTTCGTCTGTAATGCCGATCACAGCCACTCTGAATTCGACGCTATCTGTGGAGGTGCCGAGCCTGGCATGCATGCTAATTCGCTCATTAAAGTGTAGAGTGCGCTTTGCGAGTGATCTGCGCCGTGAGCCTTGGACATGTCAAGTCTCTCCTCAGTGCTACCTCATGTTGACAAGCATCCCATTGTTCAGAATGATGACTGCCCCCCCCCCCCCCCCCCCGGTGCTGCGATTAGCAGGCATGGGTAGGAGTGACCTGACTGGTAGACGCCTAGCACGGCCTGTGATGTAAGCGTGCTCATGGAGAAATGCCATCTCTTCTGGGTCGGTATTCCGAGAACAGGAAAGATAAGGCCACTCCATAAGGATGTAATTAGTTAGCGTTAATCGAGAACAGGTAGCGTAGTGTGCTACATAGTTAAAGTGATGTGATCGTTGGGATTAAGTCCTTAGCCTCTCTATAGGTACAGTGCAGTGCATGTGTCCTGGACCTGACAAAGCTGTGCAGGAACTAATAAACTGGAGGGATTGCTACAATAGCTATGTTTATTACTTAATATTTTTTTTACCTCAGACCATCTTGAATATTTTCTGGGCCAGACCTTTGAGCAGCTTTGATGAGAGACCTGCAGGTCTGTTTACCTGAGATCGTTAGGTGAGAGCACTTGTACATGGATGCATCTGTAACACGCTGAGGCATGTGGTGCTGCATGTAAATGGCTTGGATCATGAGATGACAGGCAGGGAGAACTTCCAGTGTGAGAGGTTATTGTGCCAACCAATAAAATCCAAAGATTGAGGTCTCCCTTAATGTGGTGCCTGCATGGAGTAGTGGTAAGGTCAGGAGCATGGCTTTGATCTAGAACGTAAAGGTTCAAATCCTGGGTGGGGCACTGTTGTGGTACCCTTGAGCATGTATTTAACCTAAATCCCCTTCAAACGCATATCCAACTATTGGAGAGAAAGCTGTATGATTCACCGTAGGTGAGTGTATCTTCCTAACAAATGCATTAGGAACAGGCAGACAGAAACGTTCCTTACTTCATGAACACGGGCAGAACAACTCATTTACTGTAATTATCGGGAGCGGAAGGACAACGGCCTGAATGAAAACAGGAGAGCACAGAGAGAGAATTAACAATGCTCTTGTCACAATAAGAAATGGGATTTCCGACGCCCCAATACAGAGACGCGTTAGCCAAAGTACTTCAGGTGAAAATGGATCTGGATCTGATGTGGATAAAGCACTGTAGGAATTTAATTATGAATACTCTTCAGTGTAAGGAGTTATTAATCTGGTAATTAAACAGAGGGAGAGAGATGCATTGCTTTGCCATAACTTCTGAAATAGCATCATGCGTACACATCCATACAGTATATATTTTTTAACTGTGCCCTGCAACTGATTACTGTCAGCATTTGATCATCTGATGTTGTACTGGGGAGAGTGGATCTGAACAGTTCTGAATATTTAGGAAAGTTGGAAAGTTGAGAAGAAGAAGAAGAAGAAGAAGTCTCTGAATTCTGTTGGTTTACAGGACATCAAATGGTACAGAAGTTGATGTTTGTAAGAAGTGAGAGTATGAGGTCATTGGCCTTATCTTTTCTGTATAGGTATAGGGTACGTGGCATACCTGCCATTCCAATTTATTGTCCTCTTTTAACACCTGGCTTGAAATTAAGGGTTCAAGTCAGGTATTAAATGAAGGCAATATATTAGTACGGCAGGTATGCTGTATACCCTATACCTATACTGTAATGTTCCGCTCCCTTCCTGTTCGTTTTCTGTATTTTCCTGTTTTCCCTCCGTGTCATGTTGGATCCTTTTGTCCGTGTTTTCCCCGCTGCTGCGGTCTGGGCGTTTCCTTCCCTGTCTTGTTCGTTTGGTTGTCTCACTTCCGCCTTTTCACTCCGTCCCCCCTCGTTGCATGCATTCCCTCACCTGGTGTCTTGTAATCACTCCTGCTGATTTTCCACACCTGTCCCTTGTTTAGTTCTATTATTAACCTCACTATTTAGTCCTTCGGCTGGCTGCCAGTCGGCGCCAGTTCGTTAACGTTCGTCACCCGGTGTTCATGCTCGTTGTTTTCCTGGTCGTGTTAAAGAGAACTACTCGCTTGGTCGGGGAATATTATCCCCGTACAGCTTGGGTTCGGCTCCTAACTACAGTCTGGTAGTTAACCACCCCGTCAATTCTTGTCGTGCATGCAGCTAACCTGTTTCCCTTCTCCTCCATCTAACCCAGCTCCCATTCACCCGTGGCAGTGTTCGTTTCCCCCCGTTATCGTTGTGTGTGTTGCGGTACCTCCACCTCCAGCTCGTGTAGGCTCCGGGAGAGCTTGCTACCTGGCTACCCTCCAGTTGTTCCTGTCCGACCGAAGAAGCCAACGAGTTCTTCGGCACCGGCTCCTGGAGCTCTGGAGACAGTCAGCTCCTTCCGGACCTACCGCAGCTACGCCACACAACCCATCTCTGCCGTGCTTCACCAACCACCTCCCTCTCAAACCCTGCACCTCCGTGAGAACCTCCCGGTCATTCCCGTGCCTTCCCTTGCACTAACCCTACCTTTTGTTTTTGTTCTGTACCGGTGCAGTCAATCCGGTCCAGTTCCTGTCCTGCCGTAGTGAGCCGCTCCCCAGCAATTCCAGTCCAGGTGTGAGTCTCGCACCTACCTGTCCAGTCCAGTTCCGGTTTGGAACAAATCCGTTCCAGACCATTGTTCCAGTGTGGACCTCCCGGTCCAGTTCCAGTCCAGTCCAGTTCCGGTTTGGAACGAATCCGTTCCAGACCCCTTGTTCCAGTGTGGACCTCCCGGTCCAGTTCCAGTCCAGTCCAGTTCCAGTCCAGTCCAGTTCCGGTTTGGAACAAATCCGTTCCAGACCCCAGTTCCAGTGTGGACCTCCCGGTCCAGTTCCAGTCCAGTCCAGTTCCGGTTTGGAACAAATCCGTTCCAGACCCGTGTTCCAGTGTGGACCTTCCGGTCCAGTTCCAGTCCAGTCCAGTTCCGGTTTGGGAACGAAACATTCCAGGCCTGCCAGTCCAGCTCCGGCTTGGAGCAGCCCGTCCCGGGCTACATACTGTTCCTGTGTGATATCGTGTTTTTTCCCCTCTTGTACAGTGTTGGGACTACCCCAACACTTAATTTATTAAACACCCTCTTTGTGAATCTGTCTCCTGGTCGTTGCACTTGGGTTCGTCCCGTTTCTGGTTCGTAACAGAACGAACTGGCCAAAAATCATGGACCCAGCCGACCTAGAGCAAATTCGCCACGCCTTCTCCTGCCAAACTGCGGTCAGCGACCAACAGGGCCGACGTTTGGATGACGTGCTGGAGGTGCTGAGGGTCATCACGGAGCAAGTAGCACAGCTAGCTCTTCACCAGCCGCTTCCGCGTATTCCTGTGGGCCCTACACCGCCCGCGCCGGACCCGCCGGTGGATCCTTCTGTGCCCACTTCTCTCCGTGAGCCCCGCGTTCAACACCCAGAATTATACCGCGGGGAATTGGGAAAGTGTCGCGAATTTTTGATGAAATGCGACATTGTATTCCGGATGCAGCCCTCCTCCTTCGCCTCCGACCCATGTAAGATCGCCTTCATTATGAGCAGTTTGGGAGGTGGTGCCCTGGAGTGGTCTACATCCATTTGGGACAGCCAAGCCGCGCTCTGCATCAACTTCGCCGCCTTCACTGCTGAGATGCGGCGAGTGTTCGATCACCCTACCTGTGGGCGGGACGCAACACAACGCCTACTTCGGGTCCGTCAAGGAAGCCGCAGTGTCGCGGAAATGGCAATACAATTCCGTACCCTCGCAGCGGAGTCCGGATGGAATGACACCGCCCTTCAGGGGGCTTTCCGCCAGGCGCTTAGCGAAGAATTAAAGGACCAACTTGCCACCCGTGAGGAATCAACGTCACTCAATTGCCTTATTAGCCTGGCCATCGCTATTGACAACCGACTCCGTATCCGGGCCCGTGAGCGAGGGGGGAACTCCGGTCATCAGCATCAACTTCAACAACACACTCGCTCGCACCCTTCTGCCTCTGGATCCAGGGCGGCGTCTGGTGTCTCTGAGGAAGAGCCCATGCAACTGGGCAGAGTTGCGGTCAACGCCGAAGAGCGCCAACGTCGCCTGCGATCAAGATCTTGTTTTTACTGTGGCAAACCAGGCCACCAGATCGCCTCATGCCCCATTCGCCCAAAAGAATAGGCTCGCCAGTAAAACTGGGCGTACTGACGAGCCCAATCATACCTTGCCATGCAGCTCAGAATCGCCTGGTCTTCAAGGCCACTCTCCTTTGGGGGGACAAGTCCGAAGTTTCGTCGGCCCTTATCGACTCTGGGGCCGACGCCAACTTTATGGACATCACCTTCGCCAGGAGGGCCGGCATCCCCACGGATCTACTACCCTCTCCCATCACTGCCTTTGCGTTAGACGGGAGAAGTCTGGGGTTAGTCACCCACTCCACCGTTCCCGTACAGCTCGTGTTATCCGGCAATCATAGGGAGAGTATTCAACTTCTGCTCATTAATTCGCAACAATCCCCCATAGTTTTGGGTCAGACCTGGCTCCGCCTTCACAACCCTCATATCGACTGGCAAGCCGGTCGTATCCTGGCGTGGAGCAGCCACTGCCTGGCTAGCTGTCTCCGTTCCGCTCTCCCCCCTCCGGGGTCCAAGAATTCCAGCACCAACTTACCCGAACCCGATCTGTCCAACGTCCCCAAGCAATATCACGACCTCTCCCTCACCTTCTCCAAATCACGCGCTCTGTCCCTACCTCCTCACCGACCCTACGATTGTTGTATCGACCTGCTGGCAGGAGCCAAGCTCCCGTCGGGTCGTCTCTACAGTCTGTCGGGCCCGGAGAAACTCTCCATGGAGGAGTATATTCATGAGTCCCTCGCCTCGGGCATCATCCGCCCCTCCTCTTCTCCTGTTGGTGCTGGGTTCTTTTTTGTGGGGAAAAAGGACGGCTCACTACGGCCCTGCATCGACTACCGAGGGCTAAACCAAATAACCATCCGCAACAAATATCCTCTTCCCCTTATTAATACTGCATTTGAACCCCTCTCGCAGGCCGTCATTTTTACAAAGCTCGACCTCCGTAATGCGTACCACTTGGTGCGTATACGGGAGGGGGATGAATGGAAGACTGCCTTCAATACCCCGTTGGGCCACTACGAGTACCTAGTGGTCCCCTTCGGCCTTACTAACGCCCCGGCAGTCTTTCAGGGCATGGTAAATGACGTCCTGCGAGACCTGTTGGGGAAAACTGTGTTTGTTTATATCGATGACATTTTGATTTTTTCTAAGTCCCCTCAGGAGCACATTCTCCATGTCCGGGAGGTTCTCCAGCGTCTGCTGGAAAACCAGCTCTTTGTCAAAGCAGAGAAGTGCTCCTTCCACGTCTCCTCAGTCCCGTTCCTCGGCTTCATCATCGAGGAGGGCAGCATCCGGGCGGATCCTGCCAAGATCAAGGCGGTGACAGAATGGCCCCAACCCACCTCTCGCAAGCACCTACAACAGTTCCTTGGTTTTGCCAATTTTTACCGTAGATTTATCCGTAATTACAGTGTCATTGCTGCTCCCCTAACCAAACTCACCTCCACTGCTTTTTCTTTTTGTTGGAACTCCGAGGCTCAGCTCGCGTTTGAACGCCTTAAGACTCGGTTTTCCTCAGCCCCTATTCTTTGTCACCCTGACCCTACCCGCCAATTTACGATTGAGGTGGATGCCTCCGACACCGGCGTGGGGGCCATTCTGTCCCAACGAGCCGCCTTGGACAACAAGCTCCATCCCTGTGCTTTCTTCTCCCGGAGGCTGTCCTCCGCCGAGCGGAACTATGATGTCGGGGATCGGGAGCTTCTGGCCATCAAGCTGGCTCTTGAGGAGTGGCGCCACTGGCTGGAGGGGGCAGGTAACCCCTTTATTGTTTTAACTGACCACCAAAACCTCATTTATTTAAAATCTGCTAAGAGGCTTAATGCCAGACAGGCGAGGTGGTCATTATTCTTTGCCCGATTCAATTTTTCTGTGTCCTACCGCCCCGGTTCCCGCAATATCAAGGCGGATGCCTTATCCCGTGTTTTTTCCCTTCCCTCCAGTCCTGCTGACCCCGAGTCCATTCTACCGGCTTCCTGTATGGTGGCTGCGGTCTCGTGGAGGATTGAGGAGATTGTGAGGTCCGCCCAGACTTCCCACCCTGACCCCCGTAGTAACCCTAACTCCTCCCTGTTTGTTCCCAACCCCGTCCGCTCCCAGGTCCTTGAGTGGGTTCACGCCTCCTGTCTGGCGTGCCACCCAGGTGTTGCCAGAACGACCACCCTCGTCAGGAGGAGTTTTTGGTGGCCCACGCTCAAGGAGGATACCCGTGCTTTTGTCCTGGCCTGCGCGGTGTGCGCCAGGAGCAAGGCTTCCCACCAGCCTCCCTCTGGTCTTCTCCTTCCCCTCCCTGTTCCGGGCCGTCCTTGGAGCCACATTGGCGTAGACTTCGTCACCGGTCTACCATTGTCAGAAGGCAACTCCGTCATTCTGACAATTGTGGACCGGTTCTCCAAGGCGGTTCACTTTGTTCCCCTCCCTAAGCTCCCGTCCGCCCTCGAAACTGCGGAGCTCCTGGTGTCTCATGTGGTCAGGCTGCACGGGATCCCATCCGACATTGTGTCGGACCGTGGGCCCCAATTCTCCTCCCAGGTGTGGAAGGCGTTCTGTGTAGCCCTGGGGGCCTCGGCCAGTCTGTCGTCTGGTTTTCATCCCCAGTCTAACGGCCAGGCAGAGAGGGCGAACCAGGACCTGGGGGCCGCCCTGCGGTGCGTCACTGCACGCAATCCCGCCTCCTGGAGCCGTTTTCTTCCCTGGGTAGAGTACGCCCATAACTCTCTTAAGAGTGCGTCTACAGGGTTGTCCCCGTTCGAGTGCTCATTAGGCTACCAACCTCCTCTCCTGTCGGCCCAGGAGGCTGAGGTAGCAGTCCCCTCCGTCAAATCCCACATCCTCAAGTGCAAACGCGTGTGGAGACTTGCACGCACCGCACTCCTGCGCTCGAATGCCCGTTCCCAACGTCTGGCGGACCTGCACAGGACCGCAGCCCCTAAGTACAGAGCCGGTCAGCAGGTCTGGCTTTCTACTTCCAACAT
Organism: Synaphobranchus kaupii; assembly: GCA_029718625.1. Lineage (NCBI taxonomy): Eukaryota > Metazoa > Chordata > Actinopteri > Anguilliformes > Synaphobranchidae > Synaphobranchus > Synaphobranchus kaupii. The sequence goes on along the minus strand of CM056383.1, from coordinate 10,149,326 downwards.
TTCCCTTCCCTCCTCCTCTAAAAAACTTCGGCCCCGTTTTATTGGTCCCTTCCCTGTTGTTTGTCTCATTAACCCGGTTTCTGTTAAACTCTCCCTCCCCTCCTCCCTCAAGGTCTACCCCGTTTTTCATGTGTCACAGATCAAGCCTGTCGCCTCCAGCCCCCTCAGTGCCCCTACCCTCCCTCCTCCACCCGTCCGGGTCATCGACAACGCCCCGGCCTACACGGTGGACCACATCATCGACATCCGCCGTAAAGGTCGGGGCTTTCAATACCTCGTGGACTGGGAGGGGTATGGTCCTGAGGAGCGGTCGTGGCTCCACAGGAGCCTCATCCTGGATCAATCATTGATCCAGGATTTCCACAGTCGCTTCCCTCTTAAGACCAGGCCGCCAGGTACGCCAGGGGGCGTACGTTGAGGGGGGGGGTACTGTAATGTTCCGCTCCCTTCCTGTTCGTTTTCTGTATTTTCCTGTTTTCCCTCCGTGTCATGTTGGATCCTTTTGTCCGTGTTTTCCCCGCTGCTGCGGTCTGGGCGTTTCCTTCCCTGTCTTGTTCGTTTGGTTGTCTCACTTCCGCCTTTTCACTCCGTCCCCCCTCGTTGCATGCATTCCCTCACCTGGTGTCTTGTAATCACTCCTGCTGATTTTCCACACCTGTCCCTTGTTTAGTTCTATTATTAACCTCACTATTTAGTCCTTCGGCTGGCTGCCAGTCGGCGCCAGTTCGTTAACGTTCGTCACCCGGTGTTCATGCTCGTTGTTTTCCTGGTCGTGTTAAAGAGAACTACTCGCTTGGTCGGGGAATATTATCCCCGTACAGCTTGGGTTCGGCTCCTAACTACAGTCTGGTAGTTAACCACCCCGTCAATTCTTGTCGTGCATGCAGCTAACCTGTTTCCCTTCTCCTCCATCTAACCCAGCTCCCATTCACCCGTGGCAGTGTTCGTTTCCCCCCGTTATCGTTGTGTGTGTTGCGGTACCTCCACCTCCAGCTCGTGTAGGCTCCGGGAGAGCTTGCTACCTGGCTACCCTCCAGTTGTTCCTGTCCGACCGAAGAAGCCAACGAGTTCTTCGGCACCGGCTCCTGGAGCTCTGGAGACAGTCAGCTCCTTCCGGACCTACCGCAGCTACGCCACACAACCCATCTCTGCCGTGCTTCACCAACCACCTCCCTCTCAAACCCTGCACCTCCGTGAGAACCTCCCGGTCATTCCCGTGCCTTCCCTTGCACTAACCCTACCTTTTGTTTTTGTTCTGTACCGGTGCAGTCAATCCGGTCCAGTTCCTGTCCTGCCGTAGTGAGCCGCTCCCCAGCAATTCCAGTCCAGGTGTGAGTCTCGCACCTACCTGTCCAGTCCAGTTCCGGTTTGGAACAAATCCGTTCCAGACCATTGTTCCAGTGTGGACCTCCCGGTCCAGTTCCAGTCCAGTCCAGTTCCGGTTTGGAACGAATCCGTTCCAGACCCCTTGTTCCAGTGTGGACCTCCCGGTCCAGTTCCAGTCCAGTCCAGTTCCAGTCCAGTCCAGTTCCGGTTTGGAACAAATCCGTTCCAGACCCCAGTTCCAGTGTGGACCTCCCGGTCCAGTTCCAGTCCAGTCCAGTTCCGGTTTGGAACAAATCCGTTCCAGACCCGTGTTCCAGTGTGGACCTTCCGGTCCAGTTCCAGTCCAGTCCAGTTCCGGTTTGGGAACGAAACATTCCAGGCCTGCCAGTCCAGCTCCGGCTTGGAGCAGCCCGTCCCGGGCTACATACTGTTCCTGTGTGATATCGTGTTTTTTCCCCTCTTGTACAGTGTTGGGACTACCCCAACACTTAATTTATTAAACACCCTCTTTGTGAATCTGTCTCCTGGTCGTTGCACTTGGGTTCGTCCCGTTTCTGGTTCGTAACATATACAGCATGAACAGTTTGGCACTTTTCAGGGTGTGTCACATAGATAAGGACATTCAAGCCATTTCACAAGATGTAGGTGGGGGTATACAATCTAAACACTGGTGAGACTTTATCTTGATTCAGAATCAGTATCATTCATTCATTTCAGTGGCAAATCGCTTACAGGCATGGAACAAACCAATAGCTGCTTAAAGGTGGGTTTACTCAAAGTCAAGGACAAAGGACCATATAAGTTAAATTGAACGCTCTCCTTGTTCTCTTGATGAGCTTAAAGTTTCGCCTTGAAACTTGAATGCCGCTGTGAGGCGCCACTGTCCCTTCCTGTGTTATTTCATGTTTGAGCAGAGGGACATTTTACCCAGAGGGACTTAAAGCAATGGGTTTATGTCCACGGCAGAGTTCTCCTGTATGTATTTTTGTCAGAACCTGGTCTCTGGCCTCCATTTCACGGCCGCGCTCTTCTTCTCTAAAATGTCTCACAATGAGGCATTGGGGTTTTCAGCACCAGAAGCTAGGCTTCAGGGTGAGGCCACTGTAAAGTTCAGAGGTAAAGTTCAGGGTTGGGGTCATGGTGCGTTGAAGGCAGCCCTTGTTCCCACAGTGCACTGTCTGAATTCCTCCTCTGGCGTCTTTATCTTTCTCTCCCTTTGTCTTTGCTCCCCTACTATTTTGCCGACGTTCCTCTGTGACTTGCGTTCTATTTCAGAATCAGTGGCTGGTTGAATATGTGCATATTTTGACTTTTGTATTCATTTGTCTGTCTGACCCCCTTTTTTTGTTTGCTATGGAAGGATTTTTACCCAAGCTATTTATGAATTCATATTTTATTTCAACATTCATTTGTGAGGATAAGATATTATTATGCCAATTTTTGGATTTTCCTTGACCCGATTACTAGTTTACCAGATACTTACTTGAAGGACACTTTTAGTAGTACGATCCAGTTATGAGGTATCTTATACAACATCTTCATGATAAATACTTAGAAAAATCAAATTGTTGATGTTTAATACATGTTACTTCATCTACTGAATGTTATGCAACATTCGCTTAATTAGGATGTCAGGATTGCCAGTAATCCACAATATGTTGAATTATCTCAGCTGACCTCCTGAGAACAAGTGTTCAGTTATACTCAGGTCAGTACCTTAACACTCAAGACAATAATAGAGCTAAAGAACTTACCTAACCAACCAAAACAATTTTCTAAACAGTTTTACTTCAGTATTTCACAGAAGAATACTGTATGTCTGTATTTTGACAAATGCAAAATTCATGAGATGTTATAAACATTTGCTATTATGCATTCAAAAAAAAAATACTGCAACCACTATGTATTGAATTACTATTTATTTATAATGGATAATGCAAGAGATCTCTATAATACTGTAGTTGTAAATTGCATACATTTTTACTATAAGTCCTCAATCCCTAATGGACAACTATATTAGTGTTTCTGCAGTGAACAATGATTTTGTAATTGTTTTGATACATCTATTTTTACTGTTGCAGAGCAGTAAAATAATTTGTTGAAATAGCTCACACAGCAGTATGGCGGATAGGATCGGCCATATTGGAACCCCTGGCTCAAATGTGCTGTGAAATCTCCTTTTAATTAGCTCTTAATTAATTAAGCAGGCTCTTAATCCATACTTCAGTGCCTTTCAGATGAGCCACCTTTCAGAGCGTGATTTGATTCCTTCTGACTGTCTGTCTAAACATCTATTAAAATGCCATAAGAGCATGTCAAAGTATACTTTGATTTCTTCCTTGATGCTGTTTTTTTTTGTTTGTTTGTTTAGGGCTTGGAGATCCAATGACCAATACCTGTGCATTCTAATTTTACTGCAATCAGGTCACGGATTGGAGTCAACATTCATTTAAAAATAATCTTCCCTTATAATAATACACTACATAATACACAACATAAATAGATAATTACACCATTGTCAACATTTTGTGATAAACAAGCTTTGAATGTAATTCTGTAATTCAGTGAAAATGACATTGATGTCTTAATATTAGCCTCTTATAGATGAAAGTAGCTACAATTAACTTCATGGTACTGTCATGGTTTTGCCCCTTTTTCTTATCTCTACAGTCGTTTCTCCTCGGAGCCGCTATTGTGGTTATTTTCCGCCGTCCGTTCCGTGTTTTAGTTTCCGCCCGGTCCTTAGCTGCTCACCTGTTTCAAGTTTCCTGCTGGCTATTTAAGGCCAGTACTTCCTTCTTCCGGCGCTTTTGTGTTATTTCGCCACACCACAAAGCCGGTATTGGTGTAGCACTCTGCATTCCTTGTTGATACAAATAAGCAACGCAGCAAGCTCCACTTAGACTTAGAGTTAGGATTCTTCTTTCCTTTTCGTTTACTCTGTTTCTAAGTTCGCCTTTATCCCTTTATTCCTCGTGGAGGATTACCTTTGTTCTTTCCTTTGTTTTGTACAAGCTCTCTGAAAGTTAAGAGCTTCAGGCAAGCTGCCTGTTCATTTCTGTTTCTCTGCTCAGATCTACGAGCATCGCCCTCGTTTGGGGTTGTTATTATTTTGGCCTCTAAACCAGGGTTTTTTTCCCGTGCCCTTTTTTCCTTTTCTTCCTTTCATCTTTTGGTTATTCACGGTTAGTGTATAACTTTCTGACTCCCTTCCTGTCGCGTCTGGTTCTCCGAACCTGACCCCTTACAGGTACCAAAGGAGGGATTGCATTTTTCATTCGAATTTTGGCAGGGTTTTTGCATGACCACGTGGAAATGATAACGCAAAAGGAAACAATGCCATTAGATTTGATTTATGTAACCCTTGTGCCACAAAAACAAGCAAATTAAATGTTAGATGGCGAATTGAATTATCATTTCCTTTTTGCCATGGCTCCTGCAATTACAATAGGAAACTGCTATTTCAAATTTGTGATTGGCCGAGATGCAGTCCATGAGTCCTGATATACACTCGGACATCATCACCAGCTGGGATCAATCCGCATTGTTTACGTTAGATTGATACGTCAACCGAATCGAAAAAGGTTATTTCGTTAGCTAGCTACATTTCAACTTCAACAAAATCAATACATTTGATAACATCACTTTTGATCTCTTCCACTGGAAGATGATAGAATACTATTTGTACAGTGATTATGTTACTAAGCCCACAGCCTATGCTTCTTGTTTCTGAGCCTGCTGTAATGTGTCTTTAAAACTTCAACACATGCAAAGGTTTCAAGTAAAGATCTTAATAATTTGGAAAAAAAGCTGTAACAAGGCCAATACTGTGAGACAGACAAAATGGGTTGTTAACTGTTTTGTAAACTGGCAAAGAGAAAATAACACCCCAGTAGATCTTCAAAAAATAATCAAGAGCGTGCTATATGCAGTGCCTAGGCATTTTTATGGGTCAGTCAGGACTGGGAAAGGGGTGCTATATGGTATAGCCAGCTTCCTTGGGCTCAGAGTGGGACTCAACCTAGAGCTTGTCATTTTCAGCCAAGCCCGAAAACACCCAACCAGAACCCAATGGTTCAGATAGGCTCGGGCTCTAATTCTGTCATTTTATAACAGACTCCGATTGGGTCTGGCCGATAGACATAAAAAGGTTGAGCCCAGTTTGTAGGCCGCCCTTTAAATTTTGAGTGCAAAGCACCACGCAAGCTGGTTGGCAGTTGTATGGAAGCTAGTAAGCTATGTGACAGAATGGATGCCTTGGAGTAAGAAAAGCTATGGTCAAGGGAGTATGGAGTGAGGCAGCAGCCATTGAAAAGGAAAATCCGAGGTTTGGACAAAAGTTTTACATGCTTTTTGATCGAGCTGCAAACTAAAGCATGGAGTTCAAATCGCCTACTGTGATGCCCTGATTACGTAGGCTACGGTAGATTTTTGTACGAGATTTGAATATTTCTGAAGTTTTCGTTGCCAAAATCGAGCATTTGTGTATGGGCTTGATTTATAAACCAGCCAAATAGGCCAAGTATGTTTACTTTCTTTTCATTCGTAAGATATTGTAGGCTATTTGGCAGCAGGCCGATGATTTTAATTTGGGCATGCATCAGCAGCATTTTGGCGCATAATCACATGCTTCAGGGTGCATTGCGATAAAATCGGGTTCAAATCATGTTGGGCTTTCAAAATGCTGCAACACACGGGCTCTGGTCGGACTACGGCTTCATGTTCGAACACCAGGGAATAGTCTCAGCCTGGTTGCCTTCTTTGAACAATATCTGTGCAAGATACCAGAAAATGTTACAGTTTTTTATCTGCAGCACGAGAAGACAACAACTGAGAATGTTTGGTACAGCGCTGTTCCCCAATATCTACTGGACTTGAAGCTAGGGAGATCATAGCTGTCAGTGGGCAGAGGTTGGCTAGGCTAGTGGTGATAATAATAGCCTAGCCACCTATGAGCGCAGCGTACCTGTGCTGATATATACCATAACATACTCCCTCCTCGTGTGATATTGCTCAGAGAAGACTGTACTGTAGGTGAGTAGACCACATGGTACTGTAGGTGAATATACCATGCTGTAGGTGAACAGACCACACTGATCTGTAGCGTAACTCTGTAACTGGTTTGCTTTGACCAAATCATACAGTAGGCCACCCTGGAATATCTCTTTTTGGCCCAGTTTTGGAACTGTTGGGCCCCTCTAGTACTTAAATATGAAATGCATCAGGTTTCATGGTGTATATAGACATTTTGGTTTGTGGCATGGTCAGTCCTGTAATCTGCCAGGTCATTTAACCCTCATATTATGTTCTGGGAAAATTTGACCTGATCCAATGTTTGACGTCTCTTTAAAACCAGTAAACCGCGTTGCATCCGGGCCTAAACGTTTGAATGTGGGTAACTGACTGATTGACTGGTTGGCTGATCCTGCCTGATCCCCCAATGTTGAAAGCTCATGGGTACATTTTGAGTAATTACAGTAAAAAGTTTGCTGTCTAATTCCCCATCCCCTTTTACTAGTACAAGTTGTAGCACCCAAAAATCATGAATGTACAAGTGTGGATATGTTTAAAGATACAGGTCAATTGGCTGAAATGTATAATATTTCTCGTAGTCGTTATCGCCTAGTCAATATTGTTTCACCAGCGGGAGGGGGACTTCATTGGCATTGAAATTTTACTCACAACTTTTTACTTCAGGAAAGTTAGGCCAGATAGCCAGCTCTCCAGAGGAAGACATCGCCCAAAGAGTTCAAAGCAGATCCGCCCATCCTCCTTTTAAAAAAAAATCAAATATATGGTCATCCTTTACAGTAGGCTACTAAAGAAACTAAATAACTACTCTGATGAGAGTAACATAACACAACTATAGTAACATAATTTGTATTATAGTACAACAAAAAACGACTTGTAGGCACCGTATTGGAGTCATGTTTGCACTTTAGAAGGCAGTGACCCTTGTGACGTCATTCTCAACTGAATGTACTAATGATATGTTCTAATCACATATTTGTGATGGTACGCTTTTGGGCCAGTTCTGGAATGATCACATATTTGTGATTGTATGCGCGAAAGGGTTAAAAGGAGGGGTCGCAATGTTAAAAGCAGGGGTCGCCATGAAAATAATTGTTTATTACAAACAACCAATCAGACCTAAACCACCCACATAAAAGACAAGGTATGTAGGCTATTTGCGGGTGTCATAAACTACTGTTGGAATTGATTTGTTCTGTCTGGATGCTGCGGTTCAGTAAACATTCTATTTTGAAGAGGAGTGCAGACAAGCAAACTCCAAGTAGATCAGAGGATATTGTTATTGAGATATTGTTTCTGAGCAAATAAAAAACTTGTGAGAATGCTGTCAATGTGTACAGAAAATGTCAACAGGTCATTAAAACAACTTCAACTCTCCATATAGGCTAACAAAATAATACATTTGTATTTGATGAACTAAACTAATATGGTATCTAAACAAAAAAATGTGATGTCCATTTTTATCAAAATATATAAACCGGAGCGAACTGGAGCTTGCGGAGTGGTAACATCCTAATAGTGCTCATTACTAATTAAATTATGTCTGCTTCCCCTCCTTGCTCGCTCCGGCTCACATACTCTGACAGACACACCTTTGAGAATCAGATGCACTCCGTCGCCCCGGTATACAGGCCAACCTGCATGCTCCAGAACAATATCCGCCGTGCCTTGTCAAATGTTCCCCGCTGGCTGCATACAGGTGTCCAGGCTGAGCTAGGCTTGCCTAGTCTTGTTTCATTTTGACACTATATGACCTAATTTGTTGGGATTAAATAGTAAACACGCAATAAACATAATGCTATTTATTTCTGTACCAACTTTGTATACAAAGGTGTTGTGTGGGGTAGCTGTATAAAATGTAAGAAACATTTTTTACTTTTTATTTCAGATTTTTTGTGGATAATTCTGGTGGCACTTTCCCATACAGGTTTTAAACTTTCACTTCCTTCAGGCTCTCAAATGAGATGTTTCATATTTAGGGATAAAAGGCTAGTCAATAGGGAGACACACAAAAGGTGACGCAAAGTGTCTATTACAATTGTTTTGTGTTTGTTTACCCCAAACATAAAAGGCGTCATAAAAGGGTTAAGTCTGTACGTACATGTGAACTGATGAATTCTGTTGTTCTTTTACTTGCGGTACTAATATTTGCTTTTGCATAAAATGTTGAATCCACTTAATTGCAATTTAATATTATAGAGTTCAGTGCTTTGTCCACTCCCACGCGGGTGTCTGCATCTGAGGGTGTCTGCATCTGACCATTCTAGTTTTTTATAAAGTATCCACTCTTTGGCCTAGATTCAATCAACAAGACCAGCCCCACATGGACATTACCAATGGCTTATTCATTGGACTACATTATATTGTTGTGGTATAGCAGCCTCTTTCAGATAATTATATTTGGCTGATCTTCTCTAATGATCTTTGGAAGCACTGTAATTAGATCTGAATCATTCATGTAAAAACATACAGTTAATGATGTTTTATGAAACCTGAACACTACTCGAACACGTCGTAGATCTTTGCTGCTAGCTCAAAGTGTGATTCAAAAGTATTGTAGCGAGCGCGATACAGGACCAGCCAGGCGGATCTTGCTTATAAGTCATCTTCGTTTATTGAACCAATCAATCTCTACAGCAGAAGCAACTGAGATAAACTGACCCCGAGCCTGGGCGGACTGCCCCTTATATACCACTCCCAGGCTGTGTCCAAATACAACCCCTACACCCTTTTGAGGGCGTTATTTCTAAACGCTTTTTGAGTGGGCGACTTTTTCTCAGAAATGGGGGCACTTAAAATACCAGGATGAACCCCTTATTTCCAGGGTTTTGTTGAGGGAATTCTGGAGCACACTCATCTGCTCAATTAGCATCCGCTCTGGTTTATGGTGGACCGATGGCCTGCTTAAGTGAAAGGGAAGAGTGAAGTGGCTTAGCGTGACCGGGTGAGCGCAGGGGCACACGCGCTAGGCAGCCTTGTGCCAAAGAGCCGGCGTGTGCGCCGGGACCATTTGTCATCGGCTTGCTGCAGTGGAGACTGCAGCGAGAGAACGCTCACGCTCACGCTCCTGCACCAGCACTGTACCCCACAGAGTTACAGCTACACTCCTTCCTGTGCATCACAGGAGCTGCTAACCCTCTCTGTTTGGTGGAAACAGCGACAACTTTTTATAGCACATGGCTAACGAACACACAATTTATTATTTCGTTCAACAAACGCAAAAATTAGTCACAGCTTGATTTTCCTATTAGCTAACGATAGAGCTGGAAACAGTGAACAGACATTTGTGGAGATGTGATATTGTGAATTGCGGTATGGTAGGGATGTTATTGTTTGTTACTGGGGTAGGACACAGATTTCCCTTCATCGTTTTCGCAGTCCAAGGTGTGGTAATGCAGCCGTTGTCTGCAAGCTCTTTGCCTTTCCTGATGTTCTCTGTGATACGGTGAGCTACTTCGTCCATATGTGCTGCGTCCATGTGCTCTGGAGTCTAGTCAGCTGACAGCTGTTTGGACCCTTTCCTGAACTGAGAAAGAGAGAGAGATATCCTCCTAAAACCCGGCAATTACTTTTTGTCCCCTTAATCTCAAGGCTCAACTATATAATCTACTATGCTGAAACCTACAGTACAAGCGACATTCAACTGAAACATGCTTTTTTCATCCAAGACACTTGTATTATGTCAACAAAAAAAAACAACTTTAAGTTTTATTCCGCTGGGTGTCAGGAGGATATATACAATTATAATATATTGATTGGGCGCATTCACAAACATATAATTTATGTTTGGTCTTGGAAATATATTAAAATATGTTATGCCTTTGAAGACATTTTCAGAACCAGAGACGAACAGGGAGAAAGGAAGAGAGTGTTTCTGTTATTCTGTCCGCCCTCTCATTTTCTCCGCTCTGCATGCAGTCGCAGAAGCGCTGATCCGGTGACTTGTTGCTTGAGAACAGCATGCAGTCATCAAGAGAACAAAATTAATTGTGGCCAATGGTGGGTGTCTCACTTCAGAAGTCCTTTGTACCTGTCTGCTGGTGCCCCCGGCGTGTTTCACACCACACACTTCTGACATTTTCTGATGAAAGATTTGTGCACTTTAAAATACCACTGCAGGTTCAGTCAAAATCTTTTAAAATACATAGATTGTTTCTAATGTGACCTTAAAGCACGACTTGTAAAAATCTCAAAAATCTTTTTGTAGTTCTTCTTCCTTTTCATATTAAAAACTACAGATTGCACTCAAGTTGTCTGGACCAATTGAATTGGTGCTTTTGGGTAGTTGTGATGTCACACTGTGCAATTCAGTGCCAGTCACTGATCAACAATGCAATTATGTTAGTTTGGCCAGTGGATGGGGGAAAATGCAGATTTCTCATGGGGTCCAGTCATGCTCTAAAGTTAAACAAGCCTAGGGAAAAATGCCTTGGTTAAATTCAGAATTGTTTGCTCTCAGAAGTACAACAAAACCTTTCTAAGAATGCTTGCAAAAATATCCAGTTTTTGATGTAGGGTTGTACTAATGATTGGATAGATCTGGCAAATTAATACAAATCTTGAGATTTGGTTAAATTAAAATCAAGCAGTTTTCTTGTGCTTGTGTTTTCTTGTGCATATCATTGGCAAACGTACAGAGCAATACAAATCAGTAGAAGTGTAAAACCTTTGTTTATTGGTATTGTGTAATTTATATTTCAGACTCTTGGTAATGACATAGAATATATTATTGTTATTACTGTAATAAAGAATCGATAACTTAACTATGCTTAATCAAAAAATAAAATTAATTTCTCCATTGTTGACTTCAGTCCAACATTAATAGGTGCTTATAAATTCATAGCATTACGAAGCAACCCAGGACTGCCAGAGTGAGCACAACCTTGAGCAACATAATGGGCCCAATTTTGGTGACAACAGAAGCACAAACACACCAAGGTATACGTGGAATAGCTAGTTGCGTCTTGCGCAAACTGACAATTTTTTACCTGCGCAAGGTTTGGTAGTTTATGATCTGCAGTAAACTAGGCCTACTTTACGTCAACTTGGGTTGGGCTGTGTCAATCAAACTATTCGGCGCTGTGTAAGTTTGGCGTTGAAAAATCTGTTTCCTTTTAAACAAACCCAGACCAGGTTTTAACTCAAATGCAGGCGCATTGTGCTATTTGGTGGCTTTATTAATGGAACACACACATAACAATGATGCAAAAAATGTTTTGTCTACGTCAATTCGACCATTTGAAATGCAGGCTGTGTTCAGTTATGTTGTCCAATGCCGGCTAGTTTGGCAATGCATCTCTGTGGAGTTAATTGTGTAAGATACTTGAATGAGAAACACAAGGAAGGTGGGAGACCAGCTCTATCCATCCATTCATTATCTAACCCATTTATTCCTGGTCAGGGTCACGGGGGGGCTGGACCCGATCCCAGCATGCATTGGGTGAGAAGCAGGAATACACCCTGGTCAGGTGGCCAATCCATCGCAGGGCACACACACCATTCACTCACACACTCATACCTATGGGCGATTTAGAGTCTCCAGTTCACCTAACCTGCATGTCTTTGGACTGTGGGAGGAAACCCACACGGACACAGGGAGAACATGAAAACTCCGAGACCGGCTCTACACCCATCAAATAGTCTAAGATACATAGTTGTTAAAATTGTGGCTACGTACTCCATAAATTGAGCCCAGAACATACCAACAACTTGTTTTTAACCGTGCATTTGTCAAAGCTAGGTCAATGATTGTGCAAACCTTTGGAATGTTAAAAATGCCTTTCAGCTGTATGGGCCGGTTCTGGTGGTACATTACAGTCCAGCGCTCAGAAAGTCAGTGGATTTGTTGTGGCATGCTGTGTTCTACACTACATAGCCATTCGCCTTGGATGTCAGACAGAATGCACAAGGGACACATTACAGGACTTTCATATGGAGAAAGACAGTCACACGTGATGATTACAATGGAGTGCACCAGAGAGCAGGGACTGGTTGGCTGTGGAGCTGTTTCCCTACTGAGTGTACATTCATCTCATCAAGCACACGTCTGAAATTAATGAAACTCAGTTGAAGTGGTTAACTTGTTTTGTTTATTTTAAATAGTGGTATTAAACAAATTGACAGCAAATAAACAAAAATACAGTAGCTATAGTAAATTCAAACAAAATGCGTCTTCTTTCCCGTCCTCCGGTTCGCGAGCACCATTACTGCCAAGTTAAAACAGCAGCAGCAGCAGCGTGATGGAAAGGCCAGCTGGACGCTGTCTCATGCTCCTGGCCAGTCTGGGAATATTCACCCTGAGGAGTTGTTTACGTGAACCGTTTATCATAGTTTTTAGCACTGGCATATAACTGGAAAATATATATTGTCTGAGGGGGAACATAAACATTAAAATGGAAACTATTCAGTCTCTCGTAATGCGCTTGGTCTTCGGCCATGATGAAATTAGCAGTTGGCTAAATAACGCACCATTTGTAAAGGGAAAGAAAGGGTTAATCCGATTCTACATAATAAAACCAAACCCCCCACCACACCCACAGTTAATTTATTCTTATCAAAGCAGCCTCTTTTTACAACTACACAGTTGCACCATAATCTTCACAAAATTACCTAAATTGAGTTGGAAACTAATTCGCCAGCGCCTACAATTGCGCCTTCACTACAAAAATAGGGCCCAAAATGTCTTACGATTTTTAGTAAAAGTCTCCAGTGTTTTATAGTTTCCTTACAATAAATATACAGTCACTAATGTTTTGGTAAGAATTTATAACTGTACTTAGCATCCCTGACCTTTTAAATAATTTAAAATCATCTTGCCGTTATCTAACAGTAGATGTTAGATACTGTGTGTGTGTGTGTGTGTGTGTGTGTGTGTGTGTGTGCGTGTGTGTGTGTGTGTGTGTGTGTGCGTGTGCGTATGCACATCGCTCTGGCTCTTATCACTGTTCTGACCTGTTAGGAGGAAACAGGAACTGCCCTGCATTAACCTCAGCACAGTCAGAGGGAGGAGCTTGCTGTATGTGTGACTGACAGATAGCAGTGGATGTGTAGGGCTTCTTGAACCCCAAAATGCAAGTCACCTGACATTGTGGAATTCAGAAATTGTGGATTTCACAAAGCCCTGCCACCAAAACAGGACTGACACACACCAAAATGGCACCCCGACAAGTGTTCATAAGGGGTTTGTATCTGTCTGCATGACACAGCGGCAATGGACGAGGTGTCTTTTACTGTGAAGAAGCAGCCAGCTTGCCTGGCAGAGGAGATTTCTATCTGATTCCGGGAGTTTTTTTCTGCAGGGTCAAAACAGTGGCGGCAGGCTGACCAAGTTGACTTTTCCGTCACCGTGTTAAACTGGAAACTGAATGTGTTAAAGGGTTACATTGCAACTGTATCCTCCCATTTCTCTGCAATTTGTATGTATGTCATACAAAAGTCATCTTTTCATTATCGGTAATGCTGGATTGTATGCTTCATGAATTCTGTTTGTAATACATAGTCGCGTGTAATTGCGTACATTTTTCAAACGGCATATTCTGTCCCATCATACGCCTCGGTTCACGTTCAGTGCGTTATTTCTTCCTGGCTCTCAGCTTTTTTTCATGCACTTTCCTACAGTTGTGTTTTTGTGGCCGCATATTCCTGCCACTAGACACACTAATCTCTTTTGTGTCTTCCCAACAACCCTCAGTGTTCAGTCTCCCCGCTTTTCTTTTCGTACATTCTCGATTGATACAGTTTATTGAATTTATCGTCGCGTGAGCATTTTTTAAATTGCCGCATAACCTTTGACCTTGGCTCGCTCGTAGCGGCGAACTCCCACAGAATCCCATAGGGCATTGCAATCGATATTCAAAAGGCATGCTGGCAACTCAGGGGCTCGTTTACTCGACAGCACCCAAGGACAGTTGACAGCGTCCACCTTCAAGTTCAAGTTCAAGTTCAAGTTTATTTATAGTGTAACATCACCCCGAGCAGTCTCTTTGACCCTTCCTGATTTATATGCTCTTTGCAAGAAAAAAAAGAGTATTGTGGATGTTTGGCCCAGGTAAATTGTGGATTCTAACTCAACACCTGACAGACAGGGATTTTGAGTTTATAGATTGGTTTGGTTTGCTTAGACAGCATTCCAGACAAAAACAGTTTTAAGTGAGTGTAAGGGTGTCAGAGCTATACAGGCTTTGACCTATAGCATCACCTTGCTTTCCAACAGACACACACACACACACACACACACACACACACACACACGTCTTTTTAATTTCAGACAAAATTGAATTGCTCACCAACTGGCAGGTCAGTGGTGTGCGCTGTTAAGGATTCCACCGTTCTCTGAAAAAGCTTTTATCTCACATTCAGCAGTGTGTTTGTAGAACACGTTTCCTGGTTAGACGATTAATACATCGCCCTTTGCCTTTGTCTTTAATCCAGGACAGGGACTGCAGATCCTTTGGCATGTGGGCCTGCCTCGGAAGCAGAGGGCTGGAGATAATAACACGCTTATGAGGCAGGGAAAATGCACTGTCAATATTCACTCTGTGCGAGGTTGCTTTTCTTTAAGGAGATAAACCTACACAGACACGTCACCTGCATGGCTCTGCGGGCGACTGAAAAAACGGTTTGTCACAGATGTATTTGCTTAGTGACGTTACATTAATTACATGACATTAGGCAATCCACAAAGTAAGGCCTGAGAACACTGGAGATATCCCAAATAGGATGTAACACATCAGAAACAGGAAGCAATACATTAAAAGAAAGAACAAGTGAACAAAAACAAAATTAATAAAAGAGATAGAAAGACAAATTCTGAAATTATTTGATTCAGATAGTATATGTTGTGAAATAATTTGTAAAATGGCAGGTTTCTCTTTTAAGTTATTGCAAGTGAGAGTAACAACCATTTTCTATATTATATGCATGTCAACTTTGAGCAGATCCTGGTAACCTTGTGGACACTGAGACTACCATGCAGTCAATTAGACAATTTTTGGTGTACCAAGATGGAAAAACCTGAAAAGAGGTACATGTATCCACTGTACATTTCCTGAAATTGTGCATTTTAGCATTTTTACCAGGGTGTCATTTTTTACGAGCAAAGTTACAGCAGTATACGTGCATCATCGTATTTTGTCAACACCCAAGAGCATTCATGCTTCACGCATAATGTAATTCCTAGGATGCAATGGGGACATGAACCAGTCTGAATGAATCACAGGTGTGTTGCTGTGGAGTGTGGGAAAAATGGGTAGGCCGATGGATATACTGTAACTGTGGGTGCAGTTAAGTTATCGGAAAGGACACCTTACACCATCAGCGTCCCATTTAGAGAGGGCATCCTCCCTGGCGTGGGGTTTTTACCACGGCCTTCATAACCTCGCTAATGGCATGCAGTGGTGAGTAGTCGAAAAAGTGCCGATGACTCACGGTTTCTCAGGAAGCGGTTCCTATCTCTCTCTTTCTCCCTCTCCCTTTCTCTCTGACCCCCCCTCTCTCTCTTACGGTGTGTGGTGTGGTAATTCATCATCCCATGATGTCAGAGAATGATCTCTGTGTCCCCCCCCCCAGAGACGAGAGCTGTAAGTAGGACAAACTACAGCTCATACAAGCCGTCGTGTCCGTTACAGCTGCAAACTGCTGTTGCCAGCAGTCGGCCTTACTGACATTTCCAAAAATTGTGATGCCGTTATTTTAATATTACGACAATGTATTTATGTATGAATTTGCACATTTTCCTTTATAGGAAAAAACTGTATTTGAATACAAATGCAAACAAAGAGAAAGTACAGATGGGGTAAAAAAAAACCCCGATGGGGCTAATAACAGGACCTCACCGTTCAAAAATATTCACAAAATGGCAAGTAAAAAGATACATGTCATTTTCCATAACGAGGGTAAAACAGGGTACATCCACATCCAGTAACATTAAATGAGTACATCTGATCATCTCTTGATAGTGTCTGCATTTTGATAGTGTCTGCATTTTTATTACATTATTACTTTTGGCAAAAGGCAAAGTTTGTGTTTGTCTAGTTGTGCAGATTGGAATAGTGTCACGCAAACGTATTAATGAATAGAATTGCATGGCAAATGTACTGGAAAGGCACGTAGTAGCTTCCCACTGATTTAAATGTTACACGATTTGTGCTCTCTCTGGTCTTCTTTCCGTGAGAAAAGAATGGTTTTTCTTTTTCCAGAAGGACTTTTGTCTGGAATCAGTCAATATTTGTTTTCAACTTTTATTCACAATCTAATGATAGCTTTTCCTTTTTTGCTTTTGGCAGTTAAAAGATTAACTCATCAGCCTGTGTTTTTGAAGAAAAAAATTCCACTTGAATTGAATTTTAATTCAGAGTTGAGGAGAGATGTGGATTGGTTCCAGGCCTCGGACACGTCCGGGGACACTTTATTGCAGGAAATAGGAAGTGGGCTGGCTCTCTCAAATTGTGCAGTGAAGTGTCACTACGCCGATGCTTCTGTGTCCGACACAATTTAAACACAAAAGGAAAGGAAGTGCAAAAAAAGGCTGTGTGTTGGGGGCACAGAAGATGTGCACTGATATACAAGTGGGCAATTCTGCCTTGGCAACCGCAAAAAACCGCATCAGCACCATTTCCACAGTGACCGTATCAGGCAGTTCCATACCGACAGGAGTGAAGGTCAGGTTTATTTATCAACAGCCAGGACGGCGGTAACTGCCATGGTAACCTCTAGACTACTATCCATGTGCCGATGAAGCCCTGATAATACACAAACAGGAAGTGACATGATGGAAGCAGTCACCGTGTTGTCTTGACAAGCATCTGATATTCATTCATTACTTTTTTTCATGCTTTCTCCATGCCTTTGTGCCATTGTTGTCTCGTCTATCTGGTCTATGCCGGTCTTTGGGCCGACAAATATGTCAATCCATTTCACACTTGCAAGATTAATTTAGCAAATATGACAAGAGAAAACATAACTTTGTTTAACAGAGATTAAAATGTTGATGGCGGTACGGATTAGAATCGGGTAAAAGAAGGGGAAAAAAAGGTGCGACATTCACAAATTGACGGCTTGTGTTTCCAGAGCAATTTGCCTTGAAACAGAGGGCCAATCTGTATAGATCTGGAGGAATTATCTTTGTTCTGTGTCGGGAGCCAAGATGCTATTGCACTGTGTGGAGAGCAAATGGCTTTTGGATTAATGTCACAATGTGCCAAATCAAATGCCACAGTGATGGTATAGTAATATCCTTGTGAAATGTTGTCTACACAGACACACGATCACAGGCAGACATAACCGCGTGCACATACATGCGTGCGCACACATACACACACAAACACACACGCACAAACACACACCTAAATCCACGGCTGTGATAACTTTGGCAGGGGTTATTCAGAATGGAGCTGTTTTCTGTTTTCATTTAGTTTTTTGGGGGTATTTGGCTGCTGATGAGAAGTCAGGCCAAAGAATGTGAGTGCCATTCCCAGCTTGTTTATGTCATCTTTTCTCCATGTTTCCCCGTCTTTGGTCATTTGACCTATTCCAGGGTCCTCTCCTGCTTAAAGTGAACCCCGATAACACACATTACACATCACAAATGAAATAGTGACCAGACCAGGGGCTAAATCTCAACTCTGTACACACAAATAACAAGCCTTTCTTCCCACATTTCTCAATGGTGTATCATATTATTTCAAATAATATTGGGACTAACTCATTATGCATTTTACTCTGAAAGAGTACATTTTGTCCCCACTGCACTTCAGTGTACTGTCGGGTAAGTGAGGATTAGGTAAAATTTGTATTATCTGAATCCAGCGGTTCCAACAGTCAATGCCCTTGTTAAAACGTTCTGCACTCTGAATACTGAACACAAGCGATATTGCGTGCTAGAACCCCTCACTTAACCTACATTCAAAATAAGTTTTACGTGATTTAATTTAATAATTATTATTAAAAATTACAATCATCAATTAAATCGCCAAATTCGTTAATAGGTAAGTCGAACAGTAACCTGGTGGATCAACCAACAAGCCAAAACAAAGTCTAAATCATAATAATTTTATTAAATGAAAAACAGTCAATTAGAATAATGACTGGAAATCATACATTCACTAAGGAATGTAGGCTGACTACTTATAATTTACCAAAGGGAAGACATTAAACCAGACATTAATTAGAAGATAGCAGTAAAGAGAGAGATAAGCCAAAAATTGCCAATATTATTTACCCTCCAACTGAACAGGAACAAAAGGAAACGCACAAGGAACCAAAAAGGATGACTTCTTCCCCAAACAAACTCCAAAACTGACTAACTTCCTTTTCTGCGGTACACTCATAAAATACCTTGACAGGGAGGGGATCCAAGCCCTGATTGGGTTAAGGTGTGGGGGAGGGGGGGTAGAGGGGTCATTTATGACAAAGACTGGCTTATCTTTGATGTTTGTGGGGGTAAGTGAGTGAGAGAGAGACAGAGAGCGACAGAGATAGAGAGAAGGGGGGGGGGGGGGGGGGGGTACTTTACTTATATATATCTAAATATTAGATATCCTACAGTACGTTTAGTGTTCCCTGTGTACATGGTCTACTTTCTTACATATTATCAATCTACAGAGCCGCATGTCTGATGAACATATGCCGGTTATTTACTCTACCTGAGTAAAGGGTGCAGAGACTGTCTGGGATATACAAATGCAACCCTCTGGCTACAAGCCCAGCCCCCTACAGCGACCATGCGGCATGTCAGGTGTTTATGCTCCAGAAGAAATAACAGCTTCATAAAGGAAATCTGTGAGCTGATTCGCAGCTAAAGCTTGGAGTTTTTATAATGTTGTGTAAACATTTCAGATTGCGAGGAAAATGACATGATTACACACTCCCCAGTCAGTCACCACACTGGCTCGCTGAATGTCTAAGACTGTCAGAATTATTCAGTGCACTTGTAATTATATTGTAACAAATGACGGGTTAGATTCACTGATATCTATGCACCTAGCCAGGCCAAATTATATTTGTTAAAACCGGTACCGGGACCCAAGACTCCTGCTCATAAAATATCCCTAATGAGGTGGGTGGCACCCCTCCCTATTTGGGTCTGTTTAAATATAAATGCAAATATGATTTATGCAAGTTAAGTAATGCAATTTTGCACGCAGTGTAAATAAGTAGCGTCTTTGTAGAGTGAAAGATGGACCAGTCACCCTAGTCATTAACGGTCTCTCTAAACATGGCCTGTAGCTCCACGTCTGGATTCTCACCGATTCATTTCTCGAAGTATGTGGAAGGGACATGAAGATGTCAAATTAATTAACCCAAGGGATAATACAATAGGATTCGATAAATTGAAACATTGCATAAGGGATAATGTTACTTCTGTGATGTTCTCACTCCCGTCCTTTTGTTTCCCGTGTTTTCCCTCTCCCCCTGTCTCGTGTTCGTCTCTCCTTAGACCGTTTCCCCTTGCTGCAGGTTGGGCGTGGTTTTCCCCTTTGTGTCTCTCTGTTTCACTACACTTCTCTCAGCCTATCCCATTTCCCCGTTTTGCATGCATTCCACACTCTCCGCTCTGTTAATCACTCTCGCATACATTCTCACGCGGCACCTAATTGATACCAATTAATATTTGCATTTAGTCACCCGGTGTTCTCTGTCCTGTGCCAGTTCATTAATGCTCTTTGTCTGAAACCTCTGGTCTTGTCTTGAGTCCTAGTATCCAGTCTAGCTTGTAAATCTAAGTCTTGTCCGGCACCGGCGTTAACTCGCCTTGCTATTCCGTCTAAGTCAAAGTCTGCTCCTGTCTGGAACGGCATTTCCCGCTGTTCATTATCCCTGCCTCGCTATACTAACTTTGTCTGCTTCAGTCTGCCAACCTGCAGTTGTTTGTATCCCTGCCTGTGTTGCGGTTTCCCTGCCATCCATCTGACGTGTATGCATGCAGCCTGGGCTCCTGTTCCTCCACTCTGCGGCGGTGCCCGCCTACTGCCAGTGCTGCGGTTGCTGTTGATGTGCTGTTGCTTCTGCTGCTGCTGTCGCTCTGCTGTTGCCGTGCCGCTGCTCTGCTGCAACGCCTGCGTCCTGCCCGCACTCCGCTCCACTGTCCTGCACCCCTTCTGCCACTCCACTCCGCCCTGCTCCCGCTCATCCCCTGCTCCACCTAACTGGTTGTCCGTCTCCATCTCCTACCCTGGCCTCTCCTGCTCCCACTGCTCCCCTGCTGACTCATACCTGGACTGTCTGTATTCTGTGTTCTCCCTATGCTTCAGGAGTATTGGTCGAAGCATAATTTATTAGAGCTACACGCTCTGTCTGTCTGTCTTGTTGAGTCCAGTTCCGGCTTGGAACTTTAACCACCTTTTGCCTTTCTCCCCTTGCTCAGGGCTACCCTGATCAAGCAATAAAGTATTGGCATTCCTGTGTTCGAGTCGTGCATTTGGGTCCAGTCCATTTCCGGGGTCGTAACAACTTCATTAAAATAAAAGTTATTCATTTTGGATGTATTTAATAATGATAATGTATGCACTGTGTTGGGGTCACATATTGGGGCTTCTTAAAAAAAGCTATTTACCAGCTTGCTATATGTTATCCCTTACTAATGAAAGTGCTCCCATTTATGTCAATCTTGTCTCAAAAGTTTGTTGATAATCTGTGGTTCATTTCTGTTTCAGCACATGAGATTTAACCTCACAGAATCAGGCTGAGCAGCAAATCATGCCAATTATTCCTGACAATGTGTAGGATATAAATAAATACATTTTTAATTATTTGAGACTGGTCTGAGTTACGCTGTATGCTTAATGCTCAGGGCCTTGCTCTGAACTGCTGTGATGGAATTGAAGATCAATACAAAATGAAGGCTGTCATCACTCCAAAAAAAGGGATGCAGAGCTTTAACATGGAGCCCCAAACAGTGGGCTGAGTGTGACACGAAAACAGTTAAGAGTAGCTAATTAGTTTACAATCAAACCAGCCAAGTCTGGTCATTTCCTCTGCTGCAGTGGTATGTTGGCACACACAGCAACAAGGCCATAGAGTGCCCTCTAGTGGAAGAAAGACCAAACTCTATTTTGACATTGAAATGCTTATCAGGCAGTTTGTTGTTTTGATGAATAAGCATTTGTCTGTTATTGCTTCGTATTGGTGCTGGCCTCTTTATTTTTCATTTGGTGCGCGTGACGTGCTTGAGTGGCGCAGGTGGCAGTAACCATGGCGATCTCCGCGAACAGGCGAAGCGCCTGAGGGCAGTGCCGATGAAGACAGACGGCGTGATGATCTGTAATCGATGTGAATGGAATCCAAATTCTCACCTTGTCGATCTTGTCTCCCGCAGGTTGTGTACAAACCTTGGCTGTGCTCCCAGTACTTCCAGGTGACGCAGATGCATTGCAGCAACAAGATCTCGTGCAAGCAATACTGCCTGGAGGTCCAGCAGAGATGTCCGTTTATACTGCCGGACAATGACGACCTCATTCACGGAGGAAGTCCCAGTTTTATATGTACAGGTAGGTCCAGTCTTCTGATGTGCATGTATATAATGAAGGGGTTGGGGGAGGGGGGTGTTCATTCTACTGCAGTGCAGCCTGTTCCTAACTATTAAAAATATATCTAAGTACACATTATCATCTTTTTTTATACACTTACACATTGTGTTTGGTGTTTAAGTTCCTGGAAGAAAGTGAGTGTAAGAATGAATAATGCTAAATGCTAAATATAAATGCTATATTTGCTCAAATCTAGAAATCTAAAGACAATGTGCCATAGATTGCGGCAAGATTGATTCCCCTGCTTCGACGCATGCAGACACAGGAGCAATGAATGCAGGAGGATTCGCAAAGTCAACACACCAGGACAAAGTGTACAGAGGCGCTTGCTCCGTCTGCCATCTAGTGGCCAGCTGTGGAATAACATGGCAGACATCACAAGCCTGGTTCACATTTCCTTTACATTCCAGCATCTAAAAGATGCTCTTGTGCAAAGTGACTTACACACATTTTTTTTTAAACAAACAATCAATTTATACATCTGGATATTTTACTGAGGCAATTCAGGTTAAGTGCCATGCTCAAGGGTACAACAGCAGCGCCCCACCAAAATCGAACCCACAACCTTGAGTTACAAGCCCACTTTTGTAAACATTGTACTACACCGCCCTCTGGATTGGTCTCTGGATCACTGAATAATCCCAGGGACTGATGCTGATTAGTACAGAGAAAATCATGTGTCTCCTTCATGACTGGACTCTATTAGCCATACTTGCATACATCAGCCATTAGAGTGCCAACTGTGCATTAAATCAAACCAATTAAAGAGATACACGTATTGCTGTGTTGCTTAACTGCTTATGACATAAATTATTTATAAAGTCTCATTATATTCATGGAACAAGAGTACAGTATGTCTTTGACAACTTGGTTTAACTGTGATGACGGCATACTTTTTTGCATTAAAAAATAGTTTTGTGATAGGTTATTTTTTTTCTTATATCGCAGGGCTTTTTCAAAAACAGTCGACCAACACGGAGACAGAGTGCTGTGATGTCCGATGGGACTTCAAACCGGACAGCCAATCCAAAGGGACTTTAAAGAGGACTCACCCCTCTTGTCACCACCGGACGTCGGTGACGACCTCCGCGGCGGCCAGATTGTGCAACAGCAGGCTCAAGCTCTGCGTTCTGGTCCTGGTCCTCATACTGACCGCAGCACAGAACTCAACAGGGCTCGCCATTGGATCATTCTCCACAGTGGAGGAGAGCTCCACCAATGAGGAGTGAGGGGAACGCCCCGCTTTTGCCGGGATCAGAGGAACGTGTCAATCACCCCCCCCCCCCCCCCCCACACACACATACCCCCCCCCCCCGCGCGGGCTCCCCCAAATGCGCCACCCAGCCTCGGACTTGTAGGTAACATCTACAAGGTCTTCTGGGTAATGGGAACGGGGGAAGCAGAGTGTATAACTGGAAGCGAAGGACACACAAACTAAAAAAAAGTGACAAGAACAAGAAAACACCGCAGCCTTTGTTGAATACGAATGGCTACTTCAGAGCTGAGTTCTCTCACAACATTTTATACGTTGTGTTCTACTGTTTGAATTGTGTTTTGCACTAGATAACTACAGGATTTTACGTATGTGCTCACTTGTTTGGTTTGTTGATTTGTCATTGCGCATGAATGGAGTGGCTTTTGGAAATGGCTATGTAATGAACAGGAAAGTGTGTGAACGAGTCAGCTTGTGTGCGTGTGTATGTGTGTGCGTGTGCGCGCGTGTGTGCGCATGTCCACCCAGCCGTTTCTTTTCTAAAGTTTTGTTAACGTGCGACTGAAGGTACATAGAAGCAAAAACACAGATGCTACTTTACCATGATGTGGCGAATGAAGGTTCCTGTCACCAGTGAAATCATCACGCACTAAAGCACACAGACTGCACAGCCTCACTTATGACAGAATTACTAGGCTGACCAGGTGCCGCAGCGCTCTCTCCAAGGTTATTACACTGCGGGCCAATTTTTTCAGTCTCAAACACATCGTCCCGTCTTTGGGGGAGACTGAAAATTACGAAGACTATTGTTTAATACCATGTAAGACGAGAATAAAAAAAACGCACATTTGTTTAAAATTGTTAAACTTAAAATGCCACACTCACAGCAAAATTCTAATTTTGCTGCAGTATGTAATATATAAGCTAAATACTAAATTCCTAAGAACAAACACAACTTTATGACAAACATGGTCGATTCTTAAATTAATTTTGCCCCCCATTTTGTTGACCGTCTTAATAGCTAGCTATTATAAATAATGTAGCAATTATCTCAAAAAATGTAGCTGGGTATATAAACCTTTAATGCAATTTTATCATTTTTGCTGAGCATTTTCCCTAAACCGTCTAACTATGGATAGTTAGATAATAAATTAGTGGGTAATCTGGTCAGCCTATATAATCATGTTTAAAGTGAGTGTCGGTCAGCTTCCTGTCTCATGAAGATACAGAGCATGTGCATGCATGCAAGATCTTGTTATTTCACTTCCTGTCACACCAGCCAGGCCAGATACACACTGATACATGCTGCTATAAAACTGGGCCTTGAAACAGGAAGTAATTAGTAAGCGTGCCATGCTGTGACTCAGAGATGGGTCAATGAAGCCCCTTGGTAGCAGTCTGGGGCCTCCATTGTTGTCCCATTGAGCAGTTGACCAGCTCAGAAGCAGCTCCATTACCCCCGTTATGTTTACTGTACCAAAGCCACTGTATTTGTCTGCTGTGTATATTAATGTCAAGGCCCACATATTACAGCGATCGATTTACTGATTTAAACTCTATTTTACCTCTGAATGGCCGAGGCTGTTTTTTTTCTTTCTTTTTTTTGTTGATCCAGCAACATATACATTGTGTGACTCATAACAACAAAGTAATTTCCCCGCTACACAGTGAATGAAGAACAAAAAAAGTGTCATAACTGTTCCCTCAGGGTAGGTCAGCAGTGTCAAGTGAAAGTGTGCAAAGAATATATCTATAAAAAAAAAAACACAAGAATGTCAGATACGCATGTCCTTGTTTTTGCTGAAGTACATTTAATTGCATCGAGTAAAGGGCTTACTAAATGTTTACCCACACATACACACACACACACACACACACACACACACACACCCGTAAACACACACTCGCTTGCTTATAGTACAGTATTTGCATTGCATATGAACATGCTTAGGGTCCGTTTAAAGCGCATGCTTGAAGAGTAAACCTCAAAGGGAACGCATGCTTTCTAGCCATTTCATTCCGCGCTTTAGAAAAAAATTATTAGTATTTATTTTAAAGTACCAGCAGACGCAGAAGTCCAGAGAGGGGCTTTGTGTGGAAGGTTCCCGGTCTGCGATGCAGTGCTTTCAGTGAGAAGGAAGGAGTCATAATACTTATATTAAACAAAGTTTCCTTCCATTGGTACTGCTCCGCAATGGCTGGGTGTGCTGATGTGGAAATTGTGTCGGAGCACAGTGCACACACACACATGCACACGCACATGTGCGTGCGCCATGGCCACACACAGGTGAGCACACACACACACACACATACAAACACACACACACACACACACACAGACAGACAGACACACATACACACACTTATCATATTCCCACCATGTGGTGTGCCCGACTTGCAGTTTGGATCACGCTGCCAGCGAGGTTTTTCCACAAACTTTTCAACAGCCACTTAAAGCCAGAATTCCTCCTTTCATCTGTTACTTTAAAATTGTCTAAAACATAAAATTCTGTATCATATAAAATGAGGACAACTTAGTTGATAAGATAGAGATTTATCCACCAGGACTGACCATTCCCATGCCTCGTCTACGACTAAATCTAAGGCTTTACCTCAGCGCCAGCTAGCTTTACCATTCAAGCCAGCGCTCCACCACCCTACCACTTTGATCTACCACTCAATGGCCACTGATAAACAAAATGGAGGAATAGGAAAATAGACAAATAGATTCACTTCATCTGTCTTTGTTAGGTCAGAAATAATTTGATATTGATGGCTCCGAAAGACCACAGGGCCAGACATATCACTTAAGAGCTGACACAATTAAAGATCTATTCCACATCTGCGATTTCTGCTGAATGTGTATACAGTGCCTCAACCGTCAGTCCCCATCCATCAAAATCTGAACTGGCTGTCAGATTTTCAAATGTAGACAGGGTAAGAGAAACTGCAACAACATGATCTGAAAGTTATGCATCCATAATGCATTGCATTTCCAGACTTCTTATTATGACGTTCTGCAAGTCAGTCATATGGTATAGCCTATATTTGTTGGGTTGTTGGAGAAAATATTTAATGCATGCCGTTTTGTTTCCGGTGAATTCTGGGTAGCAGTAGCCATGTTACAGTAAACAGATGATCCTGTTTCACTCAGCTCTTTCCAGAAACTGCATTATAGACATTTTGTTTCTCTTTTTTTGTCATGGGTGAATCATGTGTGAATTGAGACACCCTGCCTGTGTCAGCAGCTTACATTTACTCGGTTGGAACGGTTTCTGTTTCGAGTTCAAGATTGAAGGGAAAAGACGTTACTGTGTTACACACCTCATCCCCCGTAAAGTCTAACCCCCTCATGTTCGGTTGAATTTTTTTTTTCTCTCCATGCAACAGCAAATATACTTTGCTTCTTCGTCTAATCTCCCAAAATAGGAAAAAGACACACGCATACAGTACACATGTACACATAGCTGCACTGTGCGTAAGCACATGGAATACTTCAGTATAGGTGGAAGTTACCACAAGCCATTAAAGCAGGTAGATTGAGGATTACACTGGCAGTATTGGATGGTTTTGTGTGAACGGAAGCTCTACATTTCAGATTCCCTCAATAATACTATTCTGGATGCATAAAACAAACAGTCAATTCCCTGAAAAAGGTACTCTCTTCTCTAACCCACCATCTACTTATTAATTATCAACATTTAATAGAATAAGATAACTTTTATATAACCTGGAGATTAAAATGAATAGTGCATAGTGCAGTTTAAGAAACTATTTTTGGAGAAAAAAAAAGTATTTTGATATTGTTACACAAATTTACAAACATTTTGTTTCAGCTGAGATTTCTGTATTTTATCTATCAGCGTACAACAGATGATAATGCATTAAGTACAAAAAAACCTGTAAGATCACCTTTTTAAAAAGAAAATATTAAAAACCATTAATGCCAAACATATGAACATGTTAGAATGCATGATCGAGCCGGGAATGCTAAAGTTACAGCCAGAGTGCAAGAGCGAATGTTTAGAATAGGCTTGCCTGATAATATCATCATGTCACATTATGGGTATGTCTCTTGTAGGCCGACTGCTGTACGGAAGCTACGACAAAAGCATGTGAAATCTCGAAAACTTTCCCATTGTTACGCACAGTTGTGGCTGTTTTGCTTATCCTGCATAGATTAATGAATTTGGGTCTACTGCTGCGCATGACGTCGCAACCACTCAACTGCATGTCTGAAATGGAAGCATCCAGGGTATCCTGAGGCCTAGTGCTTAAAACATCGCAAGCTTATAAATATCGCCATTGGATCGCCACTATGCTTAGGTTCTGTGGATGGAAGGACAAGGAAGATGTGGAGTACTTTATTATGCTTGTGATGCTATGCCATCACTAGGTTGGTATAGATCTTTGTCATATACCTCCTCTCAAATTATGGTTTTATGGTTGTATGTTTAAGCAGGAAGTATTTGAACTATCATCTTGCAATTCCAGGAAGTCTGTGAATTCATGACCTGTAAGAGGGGGGAAAAAAAGCTGTACCTGCTGGAAAGGCAAGAATGTTCAGTGACTGTTTCCCCTTTACTCTTGAGAAACATACAGGTGCCATATCATGCTTACCTCGGAAAACCAAAGTGAAGCAACAGATTCCAAACTAGCCTCTCAGTGTCACCTATAACAGAGAATACAGTAAGACGACAAGAATCTGGGAAGAGCTCAATGTTCTCTATCCTGTATAATATCCACGAGAAACACAGAAATCATCAAAAGCTATTAAATACTTGGCCTAGATTACACATAAATGCCGCTGTACACCTGAAATCCTGCAGTCGCTACAAGCTTGGTCCAGTGTGAAGAGAACGACAGGAAAGGCTAGGTTTATAATGCACTTTTTTAAATGGAGCGAACACAATTTACACTGACTACACCATATGCCAGGGCCTGATCAACTGAAATAGAATATCTCTAAGCATAAACTCATCTAATTTATGTTAATACATTTTCAGTACTATTTCCACATTTTCTCTTAGATATCCAACTAATTTTCAACTGTTTGTGTATCACAGCTATTATACCATTAAATAGGTTGTTTATAAATGTCCATTTTCACACAAATCTATAAGCTGTAAAGCCAATATTTAATTCAAAACATTTCCCACACACATTAATGCACATGAAAGATAATTACTTTCTGTTGCCATCTAAATACAAATATATCAACAAAAGTGTTGCAGAATAGATTAATCTGGCATTGTCGATGTCATGAACACACTATTTCCAGTTTCTTGTGCAAAAAATAAAAATAATAAAAATACTGAGACACACACACAGTAACTTTTTAACTTGATTTGCATGTTAGTCCTGGCCATTCCTGTGTGTTTTAATGTTCTGTATTGTAGTAACTTAAAGCCATTACATTAGTCAAAACAAAAGGAGGAAATGTGTGAAATTAGTTTTTCATTAAGCAGGCATTAGTTTCTAACACGTGAGTGAGCGCATGTGCTGTACATGAGTACAGGCTTTGTGAAAATGAACACAAACTACCCAACCGTGTGCACAAACTACATTTCCCAGCCAAAATGATTTTTATTTCAAACGAATGTTACATTAGAGCACTTTTATGTATCGCATTGAAACTTTGCCTGGAAGAACTGACACAATGTGAGGTTTTGCAGAAGTGAATGTCACTGAGCTAATGCCTACTTAATGCAGATTATGACCAAAAATACAATCAAATATATATTCTTTATTTATGCTATTTTTACCACCGGCCAAAATGAAGACATTAGTAGATCCCCTGTGGCATTTTCAGTGGATGTACGGATTCTGGAAACTGTTTAACTGTTATTTTATAAATCCTGTGGATCTATGCAGTTGTAACCCTTGTCTTTTCTGTTGTAAATACGTCACAAGAACCCTGCAAGTTTGTCTCCTTTGATGTGTTTTTTTTTATTTTAAGAGGTACATTTTTTATTTTGAAAGTGCTGAAAATTAAGGCTGGGGTTTCTGCGGAACTATATGGACAGCGGTGTCATGTGACCAGTAAGAGTGTCTTCAGATTCTTCATCCTTCAGAAGCGGTTGAGGGAACAATGATAATGAGGACCACACTTTATCTTAAAGGCCTGTTTATGTTGTTAACTAACTAGTGACAGATAGTCATAAGTGACCTGTTATATTTATTAAAGAAGGAAACGAATTGACAACTTTTTTCATCTCAGTTCATGACATTTGTTGCTGTGACCTGATGTTCATTCGAAAATCAAACATGCCAAAGTGTCTCTTGTGACTTGTTATTAATTGGCCATCTGTGGTACGTAAAATTGATTTTTTTAAAAGTCTTAGCAAATGTATTTGCTGCTAAGCAATATATGCAGTCCTTTAACATAACAAGTGTGTCCTATAAAGTAAGAGACATATAGAGATTATTATTATTATTATTATTATTATAAGTATATTGTATTATGATAGATGCTTTAGTTGAGTAACTATCTTTATTTTTTTTTACAAACAACTTTGATGAAATTATTTATAAGCCAACTCACAAGTCATGATCTTTTCAACAGTATGAACAACACAGCTACGATTATTATGTTCTGATAAAAATAAATACAAAGATGTTAAATAATTCTGCTGTCTCCTTTCTGTTCTTTGACATTTCATGTAGAACACACAAGCAACGAAGGGATTCTGTCTCAGTCTCTACAATATATAAGAATACAGAATATATGCACATGCATTCACATACAAGCGTGTGCACACTGATGCACACATACACACACACGCACGCACGCACGCACGCACGCACGCACGCACGCACGCACGCACGCACGCACGCACACACACACAATAAATGTGAAATCTAGCTTCCAAAGATGTTTTGTAAATAATAAAAACATTTACCTATAACTTACATTTATGTTTATAAGACAGATATTAAATGAAAAAAACGAAAACAAATCATAAATCTTGGTTTCAAAAGTAAATCCTTTCCAAAAAACATTGGGATGGCAGGTATGCCATCCGCCAAGTTACGGCTTGGTGGGGCATGCCCCATACCTATACAGCACTGAGAGTTTGGTACTTTTCAGGGTTTCCTACAGAAGTAACCACAATGACCATACACTCTCAGCCCTTAAAAACATTAACTTCTGTATGTTCTGACCTCATTTAACCACACAGCATTCAGATACAACTTCACACATCCACACAATAAAGCCCCAAACTTGGGTTATTTTGCCGTTTTTCTCCTTCCTCTTCCGCTTCTTCTTCTTCTTCTTATTCTTCTTCTTCTTCCCATTTTCCTGCCAAACTGCCTGCCTCCGTCGCGATGTTATCCAATGGGGAGAATTATTATTTGAGGGTATGGTCCGTATACCTGCTCATCAAGCTTATCGTCCAATAAAAATGCTTCATACTAATGTTTTTTAAGGTTAATGTAGCTAATGGCTTCATGCTTTCCAAGAAGCTACTGTGGTTTAGTGGTTAAAACTGCAGTCTCTCACACAGTGGATAGTGGGTTCGAGCCCAGCAGGGCACATGTGTATTTTCCACAAAAACAATGTGCAACTGTTAAATACTTTTCAGTTCTTAGACTGTTATTATTTTCACATTGACACATTAACATATTTTTATTGCAAAGGCAAAAGAGGTTTACAATATTAACTGTTCAATGTTTCACTTGTATTATATCACACCCTCCCCAAACCAGACGCTCGCTTTTGTCTGGTTTGAGGAGGGTGTTATGCTCTGCTCTTGCGGTCATGACTGACTGACTGTGGAAACCCCTTGCCTCGGCCAACATTTCTTTATTCATTCATTTCTTCACTTCAGCTCTGTTCACTTTATCCTTTTCACACATAACACAAGGTCACCATAAAATTAACTACTAGGAAAATTAAGAATTTACGATAATAGCCTACATTAAGAATTGAGGATAGCCTCTTTTAAGCTGCAAGCCTTTAAGCGATCGGATTTATAAACCGCCAATTCCCCAAACATATCTGATTCATGGTTAGTCACTTATAAATAAATAGATAGCCTCCGAATGTGTCTCTAGTCTACGCTACTCTGCTGATAATGTAGCTTACTGCAAACACTTTTATTAATAATAATAATAATAATAATAATAATAATAAGAAGAAGAAGAAGAAGAAGAAGAAGAAGAAGAAGAAGAAGAAGAAGAAGAAGAAGAAGAAGAAGAATCTCTGGTATGTACTTTCTTAGTAGTATCTACTGTTTTCTTTCTGGCTAAGATTCCTGGGAAATATGCGTTGTCCAATTAAGCTTGTTCGCCAACGTTACTTCCTGCTTCTCGTCAGGAAGCAGAAACAAGCTAGGCTACTACGAAGCGAATCAACATGCATTATAGCCTTCATTCATTGCACTACAGAAAACGAAACTAAACCTAGCTGTCCGGTACCAAAACATTTCCCGCAGGTAATGTTATACACTACCGGAAAAAAAACTCACTAGCTCGCTCGCTAGCTCGTAGCCCACACATGGAAGGTTGGAGTTACGCATCCGGCAATCCAGTGTTGAATAGCCTAACTGCTGTGCTTATGAACTCACTAGCTCGCTCACTAGCTCGTAGCCCACACATGGAAGGTTGGAGTTATGCATCCGGCAATCCAGTGTTGAATAGCCTAACGTTAAATGTATTTCATAGAATACTAATAGCCCTATTTTAAAACTGTATTTCCATATTTTACTGATGCAAACTATTTAGGCTGAACTAGCTATTTAGGCTGTATGTCTTTCAGCTAGAATGTTTGCGTCTAGCCCATTGTGCATGTATGTCTCCATGTAGACTCCATGGTTAATTAATTTACATGCTTCTTCATGATCCATAGCTCAGGTGGTGCTGTTCATTGTATTTCATTACACATTAAATACTGCTCATCTACAAACTCTTTTAATGTAATTGTGTGCTGTCTGTAATAGGATAACTGTTCTCATTCTTGTCAATAGAGGGCGTTATGGTTAAGCAAATGTCCGCATACATTTCTTTGGAACGCATGTCTCTCTCCGTGTTTATCTTCATGTATTATTCATCATTAGTTAGCTATAAAAAATAAGTGATATCAGATCAAAAACATCGTTAAAAAAAAGCCAAGTTACTCACGCATAGCCTACATAGCGCTGTCCATAAGTTCTTAATTCCAACTTGCAAAAACTAAGCCTGCCTTTAAAAGTCTTGATATCAAAATGTGGCCAAGTTACAACTAACAATATTGCCTATCGTAGCTCACACTAAATAAACTAGCTCTATTCCAAAGCAATGCTATCCAAACTTTCCTAAATTATTTGATGCAACTTGGCCCTGTGTTTCTTCATCTTACCATCTCAAGAGAACGTGGTCAATGAAACTGAATGTGCCACATCAAACTGCAAAATGAAAATAATGTATAGTGGAAATACTCTGATTCAGATGTGTTACACTTAGAAATTAAACCGAAAGATTACTACACTATAGGGCATGTTTGAACAATTGTCTGCATCCACTGCTTTGGGTCTATGAAAAGCACAGAATGAATAACATGTATTATTATTATTATAATTATTATTATTATGTATTTATTGATTTATTTATTTGGATTTCTATCAAAACCTGTGTGGTCCTACAGAGCATAGATATCCTTGTGTTCACAAAATTCGGTTTGCAAATATCATCATCATTTTTATCTGCATTTATTTATTCATCACCCCTTTCTCTATTGTACATGATGTTTCTTCATATAAATGTCTGTTTGTGAATTGTAAAGAATGCTGTAGCAGCAGTTAACATTTTAAAACCTGTACATTTTCTAAAGTAAACCTGCCAACAAAGTACAACCATATCCTTTCTGGAGTGTAATTATTCATCAACTGTTAAAAGCATTCATTGAAATCATATGTTGTTCCATGAGGCACAATCTCTTCACATGCAAAGATGAAGAAACACAGGGCCAAGTTGCATTAAATAATTTAGGAAAGTTTGGATAGCATTGCTTTGGAATAGAGCTAGTTTATTTAGTGTGAGCTACGATAGGCAAGATTGTTAGTTGTAACTTGCCAAATTTGGATATCAAGACTTTTAAAGGCAGGCCTAGTTTTTGCAAGTTGGAATTAAGAACTTATGGACAGTGCTATGTAGGCTATGCATGAGTAACTTGGCTTTTTTTAATGTCATAGACGTTTTTGATCTGATAAACATTTACAGTAACATACCTAACATGTTGTCGATGGCCCTGTTACAAAACATTTTAGCAGCTCCCAAACTCATAATTCTGGGGCAGATTCATTTTCTAGCTGAGGAAACCTCACTCTGACAGAACTGGATCGGCTGCAATTTCTGTAAAACACCATCTGTGCCTCTTGCTGGCAGCATAATTTTTTCTGTCACTTTGACGCATGTCTTCTTTATTTTGAGTTTAAACTCAGCATGAAGTGGGTAACTCAGCACTGTGGGTGGCGCTGTCGCTGCGCAGTTACGATGACTCGGATTTAAAAATGAGCCTTTTCTGTTTGTGAATACAGCCTGCGTGCATCTCTGTCCATCCATTCTTGCCATATTTGCTTACCTCCTGCGTATTCGGATACATTCATGAACTATGAAATTTAATCACGCACACATTGCTTTGATTTTACAGTTTCCATTACACCAGTCTTTCACATTTGATTCCGTCTATTCTGTGGAAAAACCTGTCCTGTTGACTGTTTTGGTGCATGTGCTCCTCATACTTACCAATAGATGGCGCTGCCATCACGTCAATCAGATTTTGAGAATGCATTGTGCGTGTATGTATATTCGGTGGCCACTTTATTAGGTAACCCTATCTTGTTCCAGGTAGGTTCCAGGTACCTCTTTTTGCCCCCGGAACAACTTGAATTCTTCGCGGCATGGATTCAACAAGGTGCTGGAAAACATTCTTTAGGGATTTTGGGCCATCCTGACACAGTACCATCAGATTTTTCAACCACACTTGTATGCTGTGAACATTCCGTTCCTGGTCATCCCAAAGGTGCTCTATTGGATTGAGATCTGGGCACTGTGCAGGCCGTTGGAGTATACTGAAGTCACTGTCATGTTCCTTGAACCAGTTTAAGATTATGCATGCTTTGTGACAATTGTGCATTATACTGCTGGAATTATCCATTTGAAAAAGGGTTGACTGTGGCCAAAAAGGGATGCACATGGTCAACAATGCTTCAGTATGTTTATGGAATTCAAATTATGCTCAATTGGTATTAAGGGGCCTGATGTGTGCCAAGAAAACATTCCCCACACAATTGAATGTTTTTCCAAAACTCACTCAGCCCACTTTGAAGGGGCTATATGTAACGTTCAGAAAATTCTATTCATTACTGACACCGGTGGCCATAAGTGAACTGCAGCCAGTTCTGTGACTGCAGGCTGCAGCAACAGAGAGAGGGAAGGCACTCAGAAGCGCACTTAGACACACATCCTTCATTCACAAAATTATTTTCCCGACAAACCCGACCCAAATTCCATACGTAAAATTCAACCCATAGGCTCTTATACGCAATGGAGAAAGTCGGGGAAGGTCTCATTTTTTAAGTTATGTTACAATTTGTTCATACATTGGCAATTGAAAGCGATTAATGCATGTAAAAATCTTACACATAGCCCTTTTAACCAATTTTCAGAAAATCAACATTTTTTGTTTATTTTAAATTAGTTTTTTGATTGAAAAATCACATTTTAAGCTTAAATCCCAAGTAATAATAATAATAAATATAGCTGCAAGCAGCGACTATACGGGGTCCAAGCATAAGGTTTGTAATTTTGTTGCAATCATGTCACATTGGTTTCCTTTTACGATCGAGTCTCAGAAGGTATACGTGAGACACGTAGCTGCATGACGTGAGTGTCTAAACATGAATATGTATAAAAGGTCAAACTGTTTTCAGACCACCACCTTCAGTTAATTCTGGGTAAACTGAATAATTTGAGAAGACATTCATGAAAGAGACCTTCAATCTGAGGCAATGCCTAGATATTAACTCAAAAAATTTATTTTAGTGTTTCCTACCCCATTAATGTGAAAATAAGAACCCGGGTCTCCCGCATCGAAGGCAATCGCTCGAACCACAAAGCCATCACGGATGTTGCATTGTCTGGGGAAAATTAGTTGAGGGTATGGAGCATTTTTGATGAAGAATTTGGCAGGAAAAAGAATAACTTTATTAAAACTTTGTTTCACTCATTTAACCTCTACCAAGGGCAAAATATACCAATTCTCGCCTGTTTTTACTAGTGACAAACAAAGCTGTTTATCTCAAAAACTGTAAAGGCTACAAATATGGTTCATAGCTTTTATTAAAACAGAGAACTGCACTATTATGACTAAGTAGTCATAATGCATATACATACACTTCTTGCTACTTAACTACAACAATTTATGTACAGAAATTGTGAAAAAACAAAAAACGGGTACCTAAATTCAAATTTCAGATTTTTTACCTGATGGGCTACAATAGCTATGGAGGAAATAACTCCTCTTTGTGATTCCTCAATATGCTGCCTATCTCTGCTAAAGATATGGTGTCAATATCTCAAATCATTCAAATTCTACAGAGCTTTTTTTCAGGTGAACCATTTTGGTTACCAAAATTGGCACAAATTGTGCCAAATTGCGCAAAATGGCCCAGGTTCCAGAAAAGTCTCAATATAATTTATTTTTCAAGTTTTACAATAAAATCTGATAATTGGCAATACAAGTTAATTTAGATGTGTTTTTGGTGTGTTTCATATTACACAACTAACTAGCCTAGCCGTGGTCCCCAAAAAGCTCTGCCTCATTAGCCAGAAATTAGTCCAGGTATATAAAGTCAAATGTCCACCCTAGATAAAATAAACCCCTGCATAATAATCAACAACAACAAACTCATCCTCATGTTATCTCTCCCTCGTGTTAGGTCATGCATAAATTGCTCATTTGTTTACCTGCAGAGCCTGCTGTACTGCTTACAGAACAATTTACTCATGTGGAACAAAACAAACCCTTCAGACGCCATTGCATTCAAAAGAAACTCGGAACAGCTCGTCTCAGACACAAATAGATAGCTAGCTGCTATGTGTAATTTTGCTGGCTAGCTTGCCATTGTTACAATATAGTAATGTTAGCTATATTCATTTAATTCAGAGGGATTCGTTGTATACATAACAGTGAATTCGCACTGGTATACCGGCAAAATAATCTGTTACCTTATATCACTCTGCGTCACTGAGACCGCAAAACCATATTTCTACTAGGACCTGCTGCACGGAGAAACTCCTGAATAACCTAGACATAACTAACCAAAAACTGTATGAAAGAGACTGTAAAGTAAAAATATAAACAGCGCATTTACCTTATGAATTGTGCTTTGCTAAACAGAATGTAGTGAGCCACGCTACAAGGTAAAAACACTGCGCCATCTCGGTTTGATAATTCCTCTTACACAGGGCTGCATTTACTTGTCTCAGACACAAATAGATAGCTAGCTGCTATGTGTCATTTTGCTGGCTAGCTTGCCATTGTTACAATATAGTAATGTTAGCTATATTCATTTAATTCAGAGGGATTTGTTTTATACATAACAGTGAATTCGCACTGGTATACCGGCAAAATAATCTGTTACCTTATATCACTCTGCGTCACTGAGACCGCAAAACCATATTTCTACTAGGACCTGCTGCACGGAGAAACTCCTGAATAACCTAGACATAACTAACCAAAAACTGTATGAAAGAGACTGTAAAGTAAAAAGATAAACAGCGCAGTTACCTTATGAATTGTGCTTTGCTAAACGGAAGGTAGCGAGCTATGCTACAAGGTAAAAACACTGCGCCATCTTGGTTCGATAATTACGCTTGGTTGCCTCTTCCTTATACGCAGGGCTGTATTTCCTTGATTTACGACGGCATTGTGTTGAATGAGGGCTTGTTTGAAAGATAAGAGTCTTGGCTATTGGCTGGAATATTTGACAGACAGTTTTAAGACGAGCAAATAATACTCGGAGTGGAGGCGGGTCGAAAACAGTTTTTCCCACTTCAGATAGGCCTATTGTGCTATCAGTCAAAGAAATACACCCAATTGACGACGGTTTTGCATAAATCTCTGCAAACAAGTTCAAAACCACTCTGGCTAACATATACTAAGCCACGGGATTGGTACTCCAGAAACTGGCTGAGATTCACAACGTCAAAAAAGCACAAGTCGGTTTAAAATTGGAAAAAAATCATGTACAGCCGTATGAAAGTTATAAAGTATTTTTTCTTGAAGCCTAAAGGTATAATGATTTTTTCAAACCAAAGTTTTGTGAAATACAATTAAGCAGAACAGTTTACCAGCACATTGTTTATGGTGTGACATCAAGCTGCAATACATGTTTGATAATTAGGTCAGAGTTTCCAACGTTATTTTAAAGTTTTATCTCGATGTTTTGGGCTTAAAAACCACTTTCCCAGAAGGAATGGATATATCTTAAGGATATTTAATCAAAATATTGAGGTGAGCAGTTTATTATATATTATTAAATTAATGAAATGTATAATTTAATAATTTCCGTAATGCCCGCGTTACCGCTAGGGGGCGTTTGGCAGCAAGAGGTTAAGTACTAGTGAAACAGTGAATAGTTAATATAGTAAAATCTCTTCGCCTTTGCAATAACGTGAAAAGAACATTATTAAGTGTGAAAAGCATAACAAACTGTGCATTATTTTCATCGAAAAGAAAAGTAACCTATGGTGGGGATTGAACCCCGGTCTCCCAAATACCAAGCCATTGCTCTTACCGCTAACCCATAACAGATAACCAGTGGCTGCACATTGATTGATCACAACACATAATTTTCAATATTTACAACACAACAGTGATTTTTCATGAAGGGAAATGGAAATAGCATTTCCAAAATAGCGGCCAATACAAGATGGCAGTGACATATATGGGAAAAACGTATGTTCCAGATGAGGAAATTGATCACTACAGCAAGTTTTAAATGTCAAAAAAATAATGGTGATTTTTTATGAATTTAAAAAAATATATTATGCTCTATAGCGCCACCATTTGATTCTATTGAGCCAATATTTTAGATTTTGGCTCAGAACGTCAGTCCAAGTATAGATACCAAATTTTATTAATATCCATTGAAGAATTGAAGAGTTATTAGCGTTTTTGTGACTAGCCACGCCCACAACAGTATTTATTTATTGGGTTACTGCGATCAGGATATTTAGGAAATCAGGAAAATCACTTTGTGATTCTTTAGATAATCATCCCATGAACAAAAGGGTGTGAATTGCATGTTGATATGTCAAATGGTCTCGGAGAAGTTGGAATTTATATGTTTTTCACAAAATGCAAATTTGCAAAAGATCCATTACGACAGACCTCATTGGTCCTGAAGGCAAATTTATTTTCCACAAACTAATGAATTTGAGGCAAAAATAATTTTTAAGATAGGCTAAACGGTTCAAAAGTTATAGCCCAAAAAGTTTATAAAAATTCACTTTTTCTCAATAGAGCCAACATCAGGTCAATTGGGTTGTAATTTGCTGTACATGTGTCGTGTCACAATGTCTACATGTTTGCAAAGTTTCAGCAAAAGTTATGTGGTTTTGCTGCAATTGTAGCAATTGTGGGACAGAGGGAGCCAGGGCCAATAGTAGAGAGGGCATTAGAGATAGAGAAGGCACTAGGAGCAGAGGGGGACATGGCCAATGGGAGAGAGGGCATTAGGGGCAGAAGGAGCAAGGGCCAATAGTACAGAGGGCATTAAACATAGAGAAGGTATTAGGAGCAGAGGCGGACATAGCTAATGGTAGAGAGGGTATTAGGGGCAGAGGGAGACAGGGCCAATAGTAGAGAGGGCATTAGAGATAGAGAAGGTATTACGAGCAGACGCGGACATGGCCAATGGTAGAAAGGGCATTTGGAGCAGAGGGGGCCAGGGCCAATAGTAGAGAGGGCATTAGAGATAGAGAAGGCATTAGGAGCAGAGGGGGACATGGCTAATGGTAGAGCGGGCATTGGGGCAGAGGGAGACAGGGCGAATAGTAGAGAGGGCATTAGAGATAGAGAAGGTATTAGGAGCAGAGGGGGACATAGCCAATGGTAGAGAGGGCATTAGGGGCAGAGGGGGCTAGTGCCAATGGTAGAGAGGGCATCAGAGATAGAGAAGGGATCAGGAGCAGAGGGGGACAATGCCAATGGTAGAGAGGGCATTAGGGGCAGAAGAAGCAAGGGCCAATAGTACAGAGGGCATTAAACATAGAGAAGGTATTAGGAGCAGAGGCGGACATAGCCAATACTAGAGTGGGCATTAGAGATAGGGAAGGTATTATGAGCCGA
Source organism: Synaphobranchus kaupii (assembly GCA_029718625.1). Taxonomy (NCBI): domain Eukaryota; kingdom Metazoa; phylum Chordata; class Actinopteri; order Anguilliformes; family Synaphobranchidae; genus Synaphobranchus; species Synaphobranchus kaupii. Next base: position 10,109,896 of record CM056383.1, on the reverse strand, counting down.
GGCGGACATGGCCAATGGTAGAGAGGGCATTATGGGCAGAGGGGGCCAGGGCCAATGGTAGAGAGGGCATTAGGGGCAGAGAGGGCCAGGTCCAATTGTACAGACGGCGTTAGAGGTAGAGAGGACATTGGGACAGAGGGAGCCAGGGCCAATAGTAGAGAGGGCATTAGAGATAGAGAAGGCATTAGAAGGAGAGGGGGACATAGCCAATGGTAGAGAGCGAATTAGGGGCAGAAGGAGCCAGGGCCAATAGTAGAGAGGGCATTAGAGATAGAGAAGGTATTAGGAGCAGATGGGGATATAGCCAATGGTAGAGAGGGCATTAGGGACAGAGGGGACAGGGCCAATAGTAGAGAGGGCATTAGAGATAGAGAAGGCATTAGGAGCAGAGGCAGACAGAACCAATGGTAGAGAGGACATTGTGACAGAGGGAGCCAGGGTCAATAGTAGAGAGGGCATTAGAGATAGAGAAGGCATTAGGAGCAGAGGGGGACATAGCCAATGGTAGAGAGGGCATTATGGGCTGAAGGAAACAGGGACAATAGTAGAGAAGGCATTAGAGATAGAGAAGGCATTAGGAGCAGAGGGGGACATGGCCAATGATAGAGAGGGCATTAGTGGCAGAAGGAGCCAGGGCCAATAGTAGAGAGGGTATTAGACATAGAGAAGGCATTAGGAGCAGAGAGGGACATAGCCAATGGTAGAGAGGGTATTAGGAGCAGAGGGAGACAGGGCCAATAGTAGAGAGGGCATTAGACATAGAGAAGGCATTAGGAGCAGAGGGGGACATAGCCAATGGTAGAGAGGGTATTAGGGGCAGAGGGAGACAGGGCCAATAGTAGAGAGGGCATTAGAGATAGAGAAGGCATTAGGAGCAGAGGGGGACATGGCTAATGGTAGAGAGGGCATTAGGGGCAGAGGGGGCCAGGGCTAATGGGAGAGCGGGCATTAGGGGCAGAGGGAGCCAGGGCCAATAGTAGAGAGGGCATTAGGGCAGAGGGAGACAGGGCTAATAGGGCTAATTCTACAGATAGCATTAGAGGTAAAAAGGACATTGTGACAGAGGGAGCCAGGGCCACTAGTAGAGAGGGCATTAGAGATAGAGAAGGCATTAGGAGCAGAGGGGGACATGGCCAATGTTAGAGAGGGCATTATGGGCTGAAGGAGCCAGGGACAATAGTAGAGAGGGCATTAGAGATAGAGAAGGTATTAGGAGCAGAGGGGGACATGGCCAATGGTAGAGAGGGCATTAGGGGCAGAAGGATCCAGGGACAATAGGGGCTAATTCTACAGATGGCATTAGAGGTAAAAAGGACATTGTGACAGAGGGAGCCAGGGCTAATAGTAGAGAGGGCATTAGAGATAGAGAAGGCATTAGGAGCAGAGGGGGACATGGCCAATGGTATAGAGGGCATTAGGGGCAGAAGGAGCCAGGGCCAATAGTAGAGAGGGCATTAGAGATAGAGAAGGCATTAGGAGCAGATGGGGACATAGCCAATGGTAGAGAGGGCATTAGGGGCAGAGGGAGACAAGGCCAATAGTAGAGAGGGCATTAGAGATAGAGAAGTTATTAGGAGCAGAGGGGGACATAGCCAATGGCAGAGAGGGCATTAGGGGCAGAAGGAGCCAGGGCCAATAGTAGAGAGGGCATTAGAGATAGAGAAGGCATTAGGAGCAGAGGGGGACATAGCCAATGCTAGAGAGGGCATTAGAGATAGAGAAGGTATTAGGAGCAGAGGGGGACATGGCCAATGTTAGAGAGGGCATTATGGGTAGAGGGAGACGGGGCCAATAGCAGAGAGGGCATTAGAGATAGAGAGGGTATTAGGAGCAGAGGGGGACATGGCCAATGGTAGAGAGGGCATTATGGGCAGAGGGAGACGGGGCCAATAGCAGAGAGGGCATTAGAGATAGAGAAGGCATTAGGAGCAGAGGGGGACATGGCCAATGGTAGAGATGGCATTATGGGCTGAAGGAGCCAGGGACAATAGTAGAGAGGGCATTAGAGATAGAGAAGGCATTAGGAGCAGAGGGGGACATAGCCAATGGTAGAGAGGGCATTAGAGATTGAGAAGGTATTAGGACCAGAGGGGGACATAGCCAATGATAGAGAGGGCATTAGGGGCAGAGGGAGACAGGGCCAATAGTATAGAGGGCATTAGAGATAGAAAAGGTATTAGGAGCAGAGCGGGACATTGCCAATGGTAGAGAGGGCATTAGGGGCAGAAGGAGCCAGGGCCAATAGTAGAGAGGGCATTAGAGATAGAGAAGGCATTAGGAGCAGAGGGGGACATAGCCAATGGTAGAGAGGGTATTAGAGATAGAGAATGTATTAGGAGCAGAGGGGGACATAGCCAATGGCAGAGAGGGCATTAGGGGCAGAGGGAGAATATGTACTCAATGCCAAGTTAAACTAAATGGCTGTTAGCTGAATTAGGCTACTGGAGACTTGACTATCTCGATCTGCTCAAGTTGATGTCCAGCAAATATTCAGTCTGACCTACCTGTAGTGCATGTACATGACAAAACACAATACGTAGCATTAATGAATGTCATGTGAAACTGAACGGCTGTTGGCTGAAATGCATTACCTATTCACAACTGTGTGTTTACTTGCTAGCTAGCTATCCAAATAACTTAGCTTAGACATAATGTTAATATAACCACAGAAGGGCTTGTATCACAAAGCAGGATTTAGTTACTATAGGCTAACAGGAACAACAACTAACTTAACAATAACAATTGTCAAATAGACATAGCCATGGCTTCTCAGGCATGTATTTAATTGGGGGCCGTAACAATTACATAATGCATAATATTGTTCTTTTCAATCTGAGGCAATGCCTAGATATTAACTCAAAAATGTGTTTTAGTGTTTCCTACCCCATTAATGTGAAAATAAGATTTGTAGATGTGAAAAGCATAAGAAAGTGCATGTTGTTTTGTCAAAAAGAAATGCAACCTTTAGTACCTGAACCCAGGTCTCCCACATCAAAGGAGATCACTCTAATCACAAAGCCATTGCAGATCTTGTATTGCATGAGGAGAATTATTTGAGGGTATGGAGCATTTTTGATGAAGAATTTGGCAGGAAAAAGAATAACTTTATTAAAACTTTATTTGTTTCACTCATTTAAGTACTAGTGAAACAGTGAATAGTTAATATAGTAAAATCACTTCGCCTTTGCAATAATGTGAAAAGAAAATTATTAAGTGTGAAAAGCATAACAAACTGTGCATTGTTTTCATTGAAAAGAAAAGTAACCTATGGTGGGGAGTGAACCCGGGTCCCCCACATACCGAGCCATTGCTCTTACCACTAAGCCATAACAGATAACCGGTGGCTGCCCCTTGATTGATGACGACACATCATTTTCAATGTTTAAAACACAACTGTGATTTTTCATTAAGGGAAATGGTAATAGCATTTCCAAAATGGCGGCCAATCCAAGATGGCAGCGACATATATGGGACATAGATATGTTCCAGATGAGGAAATTGATCACTACAGCAATTTTTAAATGTCTAAAAAATAATGGTGATTTTTTATGAATTTATGCATTTAAAAAAACATATTATGCTCTATAGCACCACCATTTAATTCTATTGAGCCAATACTTTAGAGTTTGGCTCAGAAGGTCAGTGCAAGTACAGAAACCAAATTTTATTAATATCCATTGAAGAATTGAAGAGTTATTAGCGTTTTTGTGACTAGACACGCCCACAACAGTTTTTATTGGCTTACTGCAATCAGGATATTTGGAAAATCAGGAAAATCGCTTTGTGATTCTTTAGAGAATCGTCCCCTGAACAAATGGGTTTGAGTTGCATGTTGATATGTCAAATGGTCTCGGAGGAGTTCGATTTTATAGGTTTTTCACAAAATGCAAATTTGCAAAAGATCCAATATGGCGGACCTCATTGGTCCTAATGGCAAAGTTATTTGCCACGAACCAAGGAATTTGATGCAAAAAGAATTTTGAAGATAGGCTAAACGGTTCAAAAGTTATAGTCCAAAAAGTTTATAGAAATTCACTTTGTCTCTATAGCGCCACCATCAGGTCAATTGGGTTGGAATTCGCTGTACATGTGTCCTGTCGCAGTGTCTACATGTGTTCTAAGTTTCATAGTTGTCAGTGTTGTGGTTCGGCCAATACCGGGGACAGAGTGAAATGGTAATAGCATTTCCAAAATGGCGGCCAATCCAAGATGGCAGCGACATATATGGGACATACATATGTTCCAGATGAGGAAATTCATCACTACCGCAAGTTTTAAATGTCTAAAAAATAATGGTGATTTTTTATGAATTTATGAATTTAAAAAAATATATTATGCTCTATAGCGCCACCATTTGATTCTATTGAGCCAATACTTTATAGTTTGGCTCAGAAGGTCAGTCCAAGTATAGATACCAAATTCTATTAATATCCATTGAATAATTGAAGAGTTATTAGCATTTTTGTGACTAGCTATGCCCACAACAGTTTTTATTGGCTTACTGCGATCAGGATATTTAGAAAATCAGGAAAATCGCTTTGTGATTCTTTAGAGAATCGTCCCCTGAACAAAAGCATGTGAATTGCATGTTGATATGTCAAATGGTCTCGGAGGAGTTCGAATTTATAGGTTTTTCACAAAATGCAAATTTGCAAAAGATCCATTACGGCGGACATCATTGGTCCTGAAGGCAGATTTATTTTCCACAAATCAACGAATTTGAGGCAAAAATAATTTTGAAGATAGGCTAAACGGTTCAAAAGTTATAACCCAAAAAGTTTATAAAATTTCACTTTGTCTCTATAGCGCCACCAGTTGGAATTCGCTGTACATGTGTCCTGTCACAATGGCTACATGTGTGCAAAGTTTCAGCAAAAGTTATCATGTGGTTTTGCTGCAATTGTACCAAATGTGGGAATAATCATAATAATAATAAAACCAGGAATAACAATAGGGTTCCAGCACTACGTGCTTGGACCCCTAATATTTGTGACACTCTCCATTCCCGTCCCCATTGTGCTCCTTGTTTTACCCTTTTCCCTCACGTTTCTTGTTATGTTTTCATGTTTCCTGTTTGTCTCCCTCATGCTGCAGGCTGGGCGTGGTTTTCCCTCTTTGTGTCACTCATTTCCCCTTGCATTTTCTCCACCTATCTTTCCTTTTTCCCCGCTTGCATTCCTCACGCTCTCTTCTCTGTTAATCAGCTCATTAACTCTCATATATATTCTAAGACAAGACAAGAGTTATTTCAACAACAAGACTTAACGAACTGGCACAAGACATATATAAAATAACTCTTGTCTTGTCTTGCCTCGTATCTAGAATTTAAGCCTTGCCTTGCTTTTTGCTGCTTCTAAGTCTTGCCTAGCCTAGCGTATTAACGCTACTTATTTCGTTCATGCCTTGCTGTGTTTGACGCCTTGTTCTGCTCTGCTTGTCTGCCAGCCTGCAGCTATCCTAGCTCCACTCCACGCAGCCCCTGTCTCCCGCATCCCGCTCCTCCTCTGCTACACCAACCCAGGATTCCGCCACCATCCAGCCCCTTGCCAACTCCCACTCCCATTCTACCCCCTGCTAACGCCATTCCAGGATCCAGTCCCTACCCTTATTCCCTCCCTATACTTCTGGAGTTTGGACAAAGTAATAAATTATTGAATTATTGCAATTCCTGTCTCAGAGTCATGCATTTGAGTCCAGTCCCTTCTCGGATCCATAACAAATAATAATAATAATACTGTAAAAGTAAAACTGCATATAACCATTTATCATATAAATTATACCCAAAAAAAATATGGTTTATAAAAACTGGAGTTAATGAGCTTTGGAAAAACGCTCTTCAATTACACCACGACCAGCAGCTTACTCCATTTACACAAGCCAGGATCGATCCATGCTGTTTACGCCAAATTCTGAAGCCTACCATCTGTATGTTGCAGCAGAAATCGGGATTCAGACAAGGCAATGTTTTTAGATTTCTTTATTGGTCATTCCTCAGTACTGTCATACATTAGAACGAAATGTCGTTTCTCCCAGTCCAACATTGGACATATAAATGTATTAAACAATCTACTATAAAACAGTCTTCAAATTCTTTTTAAAAGTGTATTAAAGATTGCACATATAAAAGGTAGCAAACTATTGTCCTTTCTTTAAAAAGTGTATTAAAAAATTGCACATATACACAAGAGTGTATCCCAGTAGCAAACTGTTGTTCTTTCTTAAAAAAGTATTAAAAAAATTGCACATATAAAAGGTAGCAAACTGTTTTTCTTTCTTAAAAAAGTGTATTAAAAATTGCACATATACACAAAAATGTATCCCAGAGTGTTTATAGTTGGACAACCTGCATAGTCACCGGAGTAAGTGACTATGCTGAGGGGGGTTCAGAATTGAGTAAGGGGGAGGGGTGGGCGTGCTTGTGGGCAAGGGGGGCCCAGTGTGTTCATAGTCCGGGCAGCCTGCGGAAAGAAGCTGTTTAGCCGCCTGGTGGTGTTAGCACGGATGCTCCTGTACCTTTTCCCAGATGGCAGGAGGGAGAACAGACTGAGGGAGGGGTGGGAGGGGTCCGTTATGCTGTTGGGGGCTCTGCTGGCGCAGTGCTGGTGATAAATGTCCAGCAAGGAGAGGAGAGGAGAGGGGCCAATGGTCTTCCCAGCTGTCTTCACTATCCTAACCAGTTGTTTTCGTACAGACACTTTGCAGATCCCGAACCAGGCAGTGATGCAGTAGCTTAGGACGCTCTCAATGGTGCCCCTGTAGAAGGTGATGAGGGCCGGAGTGGGGAGACTTGCTTTCTTCAGCCTCCGGAGGGGGTGAAGCCATTGTCGGGCCTTCTTTACGATGGCCGTGCTGTTGGTGGTTGAGGTCAGATCGTCCGCCAGGTAGACCCCTAGAAACTTGGTGCTGCCGACCCTCTCCATGGCGACGCTGTCAATGGTCAGTGGGGGATGGAGTTGTGTGCGGGCTCTCCTGAAATCCACAAACATCTCCTTGGTCTTATTGACGTTGAGGGAGAGGTTGTGACTCACACCACGTTGTCAGCTGCTCCACCTCTTCCCTGTATGATGATTCGTCGCCGTTGCTGATGAGACCCACCACTGTCGTGTCATCAGCAAACTTGGTGATGTAGTTGATGCTGGATCTGGCGGTACAGTCATGGGCCAGCAGGGGGCTCAAGACGCAGCCCTGCGGCAATCCCGTGCTTACTGAGATGGTACTTCATGTGTGGCTGCCAACCTTGACTGTCTGCTACCTCTTTGTCAAGAAGTCCAGAATCCAGTTACAGGTACCAGTGCCCACGTCCAACAACCTCAGCTTCTCCACCAGCTGTTGTGGTATAATGGTGTTAAACGCAGAGATGAAGATAATTCTGGCATAGGTGTTCTTATTTTCCAAGTGGGTCAGAGTGAGGTGGAGTGTGGTGGATATTGCATCCTCAGCGGACCGGTTAGCTCGGTATGTGAAATGCTTTTTCCAATCATCCAGTTTTGGTGATCACATGGCCCACTCATGCCACATCTTCCTGTTCTGCTGCTGTAGTCCGTCCGCTAAAAGGTTTGATGCACTGTGTGTTCAGGGATGCCCTTCTGCACACCTCTGCTCTTTGAGTGGCCTTTCTGTTAGCCTGAATGAATCTGCCCATTCTCCTCTGACCACTCCCATTAGCAAGGTGCTTTAGACCACAGAGCCACCGCTCGCTCTGATGCTTTTGTTTATCGCGCCATTCTCTGTAAACTCTAGGAGGGCCGCTGCTACTGAGATGCTGGAACCACCACACCTGGCACCAACAATCATACCACCATCAAGCATCTTGCCCATTTGAATGTTTGGTCGAACAACAACTAAACCTCTTCACCATGTCAGCATGCTTTATATATTGAGTTGCAGCCACATGATTCGCTGTTTGGAGGAGCAAGCTATTTGCGTTAGCGAGCAGGTATACCGAATAGTGGCCACTTATATCATTCCGATTCCACACACATTTCCTAAATTTTCCTAAAATAAAAGTAAAATACAGATGTAATATAATTTCAGGCAAAAGGCTGGAGAGTTCTGCACAGTGCAGTGGTGTTTTCCCACCTCTGCCTGAACCATAAAGATATTCTGCAAGAGCTTACTAGCATACTGCTCTACTGTTTTGTATAGTGGAGCAGCTGCCTAATCAAAGGTCTGTGAGCAAGGGAGAGGTGAACTGTGCAGTACACACACACACACACACACACACACACACACACACACACACACACACACACACACACACACACACACACACACACACACACACACACACACACACACAGAGCCAGAGCATGCCCTATATATGACAAAGGGATCTATTGAGAGGTGTGAGACTTGAACTCCGTCCACGCCAGTGCGTGGAATGTGGACTTCACCTCTGAACCCAAAATGTTTAAGACACAATCGGTGCTTCATAGCAGCTGTGCTATTGCAACTGTCGACCAAACTGAGCAGAGACTGAGAACTCTCTCTCCCACCCCCACTCCCTCTCTCTCTCTCTCACTCTCAGACTCTGGCCACCACAAGGATTGGACACATACCAGCCTTGGTTTATTTCTTGCAGAAGGCGCTACTGACAACAGCCTGGAATCAATTAACATTTGTGCCCCAAATAAAAGTGTTTTACACTTTTCATTAATTTAGAATTTTTTAACTTGCCTGACTTGTTTGTCATAAAAAAATTAACACATGAATTAAAAAAACAAAAGAAAAGGACATTTGCATTTAATTGCGTATCAACGCTGAATAGATTCTATTCCACTCTTTGTTGATGTAGCTTGACCATCTTTTGCTTGTACCTTGTCTGTTAAACGCTATCAAGCCACCCAATACTAAAGCGATCTTTCTGTTCCAGGGTGATGTTTTACTTGCTTTGAGGAACAGGACCTACAGCACAAATGCATTATGGAAATCAATACTCCATTTCAATAATTCCCATAAATGGCTGCTGACTAAGAAACAAACCTTTTAAATGTATAGAAAATGCTATGACGTATTATTCAGGCTACTGTAACCATTTTTGGTAGATATTACCTAATTTTAACAACCTAATATATAGAGTTGTTATGTAACATCGCCCTGTTTTAACATGCATTTTTTGTTCTTCACATTTAACCTAAATGTTGTTTGATGCATGATGTAAATTAATGTTCTTACACAACTAATACCAATTTAGTAATTACAGCTTATATTGTCCCAAAATAATGTTTAATACAAAAACCATTTGAAGCCATTTTTCTTTTGACAAATGTCATTTTGAACCAAATTGTTCTTATCTAAAAAGTAATACTGCCTTGACCCAAGGAGCTACGTATATTCCTGCATGTGTGTGAGTGTGCATGTGCATGTATGTGTCTGCATGTGTGTGTGTGTGTGTGTGTGTATAAATTCTCAGCTCTGCCACTCTGGCTTTGGCTTTAAGGCATTTTTTGCATTTCCGTACTGTGGCCAAATTTACTCGGAGGTTTTATTTATAGATTTCCTTTCATTGTCCTCAAGTTACGGTTGGGTTGCAAAGCGAAATCTCACCCCTTACTGAAAAACTGAGCCGTAAAACTGCAATTGTTACGACTTTTAATGCAGAAGATAGCCGTCTGCACGCACACTATTTTCGGTGGTTTTTCTATTTGTTTTTATTCTCCTTTTTACCCAGTGCAGACATTTCCCATCAGCCTCTTGTCCTCCTAGATTATCACACTCTGCAGGATTTGTGAAATCCTCCTTCATTAGAAGTTAACTTAATTTAAAGAGATAATACAGCTAAGGGCATTCCACCGTGATGTTTCATTACAGCAGATTCCTGGTAGAAATGTTCCTGAGTTTCCTTCAATTTGAAAAATGTTGCCACATTTTTCTCCACAGAGGACTTGCAGAGGATCCATTACACTTGTTTCGTATTCTTGTAATAGTGAAATATAAATTTACTTTACATTACATTACAGTCATTTAGCAGACGCTTTTATCCAAAGCGACATACAATTAGTGCATTCATCGAAGCAACTACAGAACAGATAAGACAAAGCACATCATTCCCAAGATGTAGCAGCTATCCCTAGTAATGAACATTGAATGTAGTTCACAGTAAACTGTGGCTAAATAAGATATACTATAATTGTGATCTAAATACTATCATAAACTATAACATCAAACAGTTAGATAAGAAAAAAAATAAAAAATAAAAATATTATACAAGTTCATTACAGACAAGGAATTTCATGAGAGAGACCAGGGCTGGGTGAGTGTATTAATTTGATGTAGACAGAACAGCTGTGAAGTGTTTTCTGGGACTGATAATCCCATAAGATTACAACCAAGTTAGGTGGTTAAATCGCATGATACGGCGCTGGCTCTCAAGTCACCGATTGAGCTTTTCAAGCATGCCCTTCCGTTCACCCATCCTACTCTAAGAAAACGTACAGGCGAGGTTCGGACTGGTCCTTTCCGATCTCTTACCAGAATCCCTCACTGTCGTCAGCAGTGGAACTCTACATATATCTCTCTGTGAGTCTGTGAATTGGCCACATGCAAAATTTTTGCAATTTACTCCATTGCCTGCTCATTCCCTGCAATAATTTGATAATGGTGTATGTTGCTTATCGTCCGCAGCTGTTTGATGTGAATATTGATATATGGAGGGAGAAAAGAGAGGATCACGTCAGTTGCATTATTGCTGACACAAGCCCCTTTTAGATTTACTCTGGGCTGTTCATGCCTGTCAGCGCGCTGTATAACGGAAAGATGAGAATGGATGGCCTGGTTTCTGTAGAGGCAGATATTACTGACAGTAAAGGCCTGCGTTCAATCAAAATACACACAAAACTTTCAATCAAAATTAAATTCAAACAGTTTGAGGAGTTCAGAAATCAGAAAAATGAACAAAAACAGTTTATGAAGACAGAAAGAGATATGAATGCTCACTTTAATTTGTAAGACAAAGTTAAGAGTGAAGTATTGATTGAATCCAGGCTTCCACGCAGGAAAGAGGGTCTCCATGAATCACAGCAACTGCCTATGCATTACACTTTTGCATTGTTTTCTTATTAACCCTCCTGTTGCCCTCAGGGTCAGAAATGACCCCTTCTGAGTTTAACAGCAGTGAAAACCCCCTAAATTTTAATCTTTCAGCATGAAATTCGATGACTATTCCTGGAGTGACCCTAACTTAGGAAAGGTAGGAAAACCTACCTTTGCCCTTTTCTACATTTTTATAAAAGGCGGTACGCCACCAATGCACAAAGATTGTCTTATATGAGTCTTTTTTAACCTTGCAGTTGTGAAATCAGAAATATTCAAATTTAATCAAATTTAAGTGCCACACATGTATTACAGTAAAAATATAAAATAATGTATGATGTGTATTTTGTAGTAAAAATCAGTGGCTGGCTGATGAAAAGCAGTTTGTCTGGACTGTGAAGTAGGAAAGCGCTGTTATTCACCAATTCATTGATGAATGACAGGTTCTACATAAAAAATAGATTCAGGGTTTCAAATTTAATGAAGCTTTATCACAAGGGGTCTGGCAGGGGCGGGTAATTTTTGGCTCTGTGACCATGGGGTGCATACATAGTATGAAGACAACACGAGGGTTAAGTCTGAGTTAGTGCCCAGATACTTGTGACCCAGCTTGTGTGAGATGTTTTACAAGTTTTATTTTCTGAAAGCTGATCAGCAGTAAGGTGTCTCTAGTCTTGTCATGCATGGAATAACTATGGCAGAAAACCTGGCACATCTCATTCCTCTAAAGTCCCTCCAGAGCGTTTTTACCTGCTGGGGTGGGCATTAAGGAATGAGTCATTCTGTAAGTTGTGAAACAGCAGCGGGACTGTGTCCCAACCGCTCAATGTGAAGAATAATGCAGTGGTCACGGAAAAACATCCCCCACAAGCGGGGAATCAGAACTGACCACGCAGGAGCTGTTCGGGTCAGTGTAAGCACCGGGGGCATAGGCAGGAGAGGTGTCTGAGTGAGTGTGAAGATGGGTCACCGCACAGCTTCGTGTGAAGATCTCCTTATCCTAAATCACCGCACAGCTTCGTGTGAAGATCTCCTTATCCTAAATCACAATTAAGTGGTGTGGTGACCGGCAACGTGTCAGTGCATTCTTGTGTAGTCAGCCTTGTTTATAGTGGAGAATGGGCTCCACTTCAACAGCCAGGTTCCTCCTGAGATTTCTTCCCACTGAGGAGATTTTTCTTTACCTCACTTGCTATTTTTTTTATTTTATTTTTTTTATATACTACAGGCTCAGTCTTTCCCAATCCTTCTATTTCTTGTTTTCCTGTAAAGCCGCTTTCTGACAGTGTCCCTGCTAAAAGTGCTATACAAATACAATTGGATTAAATATGCTGTATCTCTGGCAATCATCCGGTTAACTGCGATAGATGTGTACAGATTAAACTGAGGAGATGCCTGGACCCACAAGCAACACAGATTCTATAAACCCACCAGATACTCAGCTCAGTATCCTTAAAACCGTTAGTGTTGTCTCCCTACACTTAAAGCTAAAGCATTCTGAATGTGTGTGCATGTTAGGAATATTCATGTAGGAGCGTGATCAAGGACAATATTGTGGCAATGATGCCAAAATGGTGTTATATAGGGAAGGAACACAAGAGCTGGTCATGTGGTCTCTTAGGTCTCACCCTTAAGTAATGAGACGCCTGTCGATTGAGCAATGCAGCAGGCGATTTTGGTCTTACTTTAGCACCCGAGGTCCAGGGGACATAAAGTAAAAGTCCTCCCCAGTATTTTGCTCCAATCACCTGGATTCGCTAATTAACATAATTCTTCAGTGAGGAGGTAGAACTAATTAGTGAAATCAGCTGGCTGAGTCTATGGGTGGAAGAAACACATGGTAGGACTTTTACTTTATGTCCCCTGGATTTCCACCTCTGTTTAGCACATGGTTTTCACACAGATTTTGTTGGCCGGACTGGCGCGTGGCTGACGGTAGATGGGTGGAGAACTGGCCGCTACAGAGTGCAGGCTCATTCCTCTGTGATGAAACACAACATCCAGAACGTCTGCATATGCTCAGTCGAGAATAGGACAAATTCGGTTTCCACACAAATTCGAAAATTGCAACAACGGTTCGCCACGCCGTAGATGTAGGCTGACACTGGGGGTATTAAGGAATGTGCAGAAGGATGCCTGTACTGTCAGTACAAAACTTAAACACAGGGAATTATAAAAAATAATAAAATAAATACATAAATGAAATACATTCAGTCAAGTGAAGTACAAACAATTGGAAATGTTTCAGTCCTTGTGAGACTACTGTCACTGTAAATAGAAGCTCAGTAATTGCAATGAATTACTACATAATATAATGAGGATGGGGAATGTGTTGAATGGTGAGGTGGTGGCAGTTTAAATCTCACTACATGGAAATTCTACTGCCAAAAGTGCAATGACAAAAAAGGTTGCTTGTTTTTCAGGCTCTGTAATGCTCATTACTGTGTCTGTATGCATTTGTTTATTTTACATGCTGCAAACAAGTTTCCCCTGTGGGTAATCATTTTTTTTGTCTTTTAAGATAAGCAGAAAAACACATTTGGCTGCACATACAAAAGTTTCTTGAGAAACCTCCTGGGAAAACCCATTTGGTGACTCACTTTCCAACCTTACCAGCAGAGGGCAGAGCAGCCCTTTTAATTATCAGCATTCTTGGGACTGTGGGCATCACAAAGCAACAATGCTTCATAAATCCCAGCCTTCCCAAAGGAATCTGTCTGGAGACATTAGCTTAGCAATATCCCTGTCCCCCGCAGCCAGCATATATCATTTATTTTATTTAAACAACAGGAAAAGTATCATCTTCTGCTCAGTTTCTGCAGAAGCGAGGGACGTATATCTGTTTCAGTGTGACTCCTTTGCTGGGCTTAATCTCACATAAATAGGCTAAGAGTGGCCAGCCTCAGTGCCATAGTCGCAAAGCAATCTCCCTCGTCCCTTACACACCTCTCGGTCTTTGTTTTCTCTGATCTCTGCGCTGGCACATGCACAGCACAGTCGTGGATATTTATTTTGGCGGAGTGCGGTGCGTTCCTTAACTTTCTGACTGATTTCCTGGAAGTGAGACTTTGACTTTTTGTACAGAATATTATTGTATATCATCAGCATGAGAGTTTTGAGTAAATCTTAGGGTGAGAGATGCCTTGCGGGTGTACCAGATGCTTCACCTCAAAACATCTCGTAAAAATATATAAATCTATATAAACCTTTCAGATTTAAAATTATAAGCATTGTGAATCACACTTGATAAGTGTGTACAAATAGTGTCATGCATTCCCTTGTATAAAGACTTTATAGACTGTGAGGATATTCATTCTAAAAATACAGACTAGCTGAATCTGTGTGTTGTTTTAAAATGAAGAATAAATCACGCTGATGCTTGGGCTAACCAGAGACTGACAAAGCTCACCACAGCTCTGGTTTAAGGGTAAAACATATCTGGCAGACCAACTGTCTCTTTTCAAAATGCACAAAACTATTATGTTAATTCTGAATATAGAACACAATATAGGCTACTGCCTATTATGAGCACACAGCAAGCAAACGTAAATCTGTTAAATAAACCATTTCCTCTCCTTCACAAATTCACAGAACATCCTTCTACCCAATCCTATAATGTGCAAGAATATTTCTTCCTTACTAAAATATTTCCTCTTTTCTAAAAACACTGCATTAATACTGACATCATTCCTGCACAGACATTATAACAGCATAAACAATCTCTCTGTTCTGAAACATATACAACAAAGTATCCCAATCATTGTGTTGAACATATCAAAATGATCTACGCTCTCTCCGTCTACAACCTTAATTAATGCCCATTCTGATGGCTGACAGGTAAAAGGGAATAGCTGTAAGTATAGATTTCAGGAGGTAGGGGTTGGGGGGGGGGGTGGGGGGTGGGGAGGAGTGGTGGCGGGGGCGGCGTGCGGACCGCTGAACGAGGGACCTCGGGGGACGCGCGGGGCTGTCTCTTTCGCCACCCGTCAACACTTCAGCTGCCGTATTGATTTTAGACTTCGGGAACTCAGAGCGCTTGAAAACAGAGCGAGGACGCGGTGACCCGGGTTGTCCGTTTCCATCCGCTCAAATGGGGCAAGGTCTGTCACAGGCAAATGAGCGGGGTCTCGCTGAATGATATTGCCAGCGAACAGTGTGTTCTCCTATTCTCCTTTTTAACAATTCGAAACCGCTTCAGCTTAAATCATTCAATGACTGCCCAGGAGGGTGGCGTGGGCTCTCGTGGCAATTATAATGTAATTCTATGCGACTAAATCAGGTCTCGTTGAATCCACAATTTGAAGGCCTCTGGCAGGCAGGCGACGCACTTAACGGGTTCAATAACTCACTTCGCTAACATCGCCTTTGTGCGTCCGTGATCATCATCTCATTGCTTTTCACGTTTAAAGAAAGGAATCGGACAAATGAACGAGCTCTCACTGAGTTACGCCTTGAGAAGGGACACGCTCTGGGAGCGTTTGAACAGCTCAGATATGTCCGAGTTAACTCTTATATAAGCCGACTGATTTTAGCTGTTTCTCTCTGATGGTGCGCTGTTATGGCAGACAGCTTTTTGCCACAATGGCAATTAAGACCCCTGTCTTTAGCCCGCAGAGGTGGTGTGGCGCATAACCTTTCACGGGTTTCTCGAGAGCTTCCTGCGGTTCTTCCGCATGTGATAACATTTCTATTCATAGAGATCCTTATCTCAGTCACGCTGACGATAGCCCTGACGTGGTTTCACGTGGTCTGTCGGTATTCTGACTTTCACATATGCATTACACTTCACTCCCGGTCATCTACCTACGACATACACGTGGCCAGGGGAAAAGACTATGCAATGGCGCTGAAACACAATCACAATCACTCACAAATGTCATCAGTTACTCACAAAAAAAGTATTATCTGAACCTTTCAAAAAGCAAATGCTAAGAACTGAAATGCTCTTTATGCATGCTTTTTAGATCCTTGAAGAAGCTTTGAATACTCTAAAAATGCGTCTTTCTTTTCTTTCTTTGCTGTCCCTTCATCTCCTTGTGAACCGGAGGGGGCTAACAGGGTGCACCAAAAAGGGAACATTACATTTTTTTCAACAAAGGAAAGGAGGAAATGTGATCTGTCTTTATTTGACGCCTTTTGTGAAGAATACAACAGTCCTTTGTGGGAGCGATTTGGGATTTGGGCTATACATCGCTGCATGTTCCACAATGCTTTGCTTCAAAACATAATCAAAAAGATAACAGAAAAGTTGATGAATAAATGTAAGGAGAAATGTTAATGTAGGGTGCAATGACTGCAGATCGTACAGAGTACGCATAAATACATGATAACCTGAAGAAATAGGTTATCAATTTAACAACAACAAAAAAAAATCCTTCAATAAAATTTGATTTGTTACAGCACTTTTGTAGATCATTTGCACTATATAATTGCTGCAAAGAGATATTTGTAATCAAAGTCATGTTAAAACACAAGGGTTAGAGCTCATTTGTGGTGGAGGCTTCATCATCACTCAGCAGAAATGTTGCCTCAATGACACTGTAGTTAACGGGGATGTCCAAATTCCTGTGGGGCGCAGGAAAAAAAAAGGTCCCTGGAGAGTAATTAATTTGGTGCAAAGAAATTTTTGAATTTAAAAGAATTGTCCAAAACAATATAATTTGGCCTGAGTAATTTCATAGTTTTTAATGGACTTCAATTGAGAAATTAGCTTTTTGGCACCAGAGGCTGTAATACCTCCGGTGACCACTGGAGTTTGCAAACTTCAAGGAGAATTTAAATCACTGGTCCCCTGGTTCAGACGGAATCAAGGAATGGACGCATGCTAAGGGAATACGATAAATATTTGAGTCTCTGTTCTCTGATTGGTTGCCACAAGCATTATACAATGCCTTGGTCACATGACAGGGGTTGTTACTTCATTAAACCGTGTAACAGTATGATACTGTATTCTTTGCAGTTCAGTCCTCATTCAAAGCCTCTCCACAGTGAAGTGAAGGCTTCCCTTCACATTTCCCCAGAAGGCAATTTTCAACAAGTCCTTGTCATTCTCACTGAATGGACAAATCACTGTGTCAAGATTTAGAAGCACTTGGATAAATACACTAACACTGGATATGGGGGACCCTAATGGTGATCAGGAACAGTGATAGAAAGCTGCAGGATAAGAATAATACGCACAGTAAGAAAAATACGATTTTCACACCATCATACACAAACACACACGCACGCACGCACGCACGCACGCACGCACGCACGCACGCACGCACAAGGAGAAATCCCCTATTTTCATATTCTTAGTTTCCCTACTGGGTTATTATGGTATTTACCTTGTCATCGACTGGCATTGGCCAATTAAGGGTTAAAAGCCAATACGGCTGTGCACTGCAGTCCATTTGAAACAATGGAACTTGTTGGGCAAGGAGCTGGCCAGAGACGCTCTGCAAGAGGGAAAGGTTTTCAAGCGTTTCAAACATCTGATCAATCATCCTGAACAATCAACACCCAAAGTCCGTCTGACGGTTATCATCATAACAGCAAGAATATTCAGTGAGTAATTGCCTCTACACCTGTCACCATGCATAACCTGCTTGTTTCACCCTCAAACGCGCTTAAGTCCATCTAGGGAGCTTCTATTCTGAAGTGTGCTTTTCTCTTTAATAATTCAATCCACCGCACGCACGCACGCACACACACACACGCACACACACAACCTGTTGGCACTGTGGATTGGTTGTTTGCTTGTTTGAAATGTGCGTTTTCCCTTGACCCTGACAGTGGCTGAAGTGGGAGCTGATAGGCCTGAATAGGCCTGAATGTGCAATAACAAATACATGTTTTACGGGCCATGATCCATAAACAAAAAGCAGTAGTTACACAATTCAAAATAATCCCTTCAGTAAATGGCTCCCTCTGTTTACTCTTAAATCATCCCCTCCGACCCACAGCAAACATGCATGCACATGTCATGCACACACACATAATGTGCATACACACACGCGCATACACACAAACACGCATAGTCACGCATGCACACATACAAACACGCACGTACACACAACTCACACACATTCGCATTCTGTTCACAAATTCACGCATTCTGCACCCCCGTATGAAGTGCACTACAAGCAACTTGAGCAGTGCTAAAATTTACTGCCATGACGATGGATTAAACATTGAAAGTACGTTATTTTTTCATACGCCTTTTTGCCGAAAGACACAGGAAAAATGTAACCCGTCTCCCGATCCACCTGCGGCTTCCAACTCGCAGTTTTCTTATTTCCTCCCAGTCTGTGCCTCGATCAAGTTCTCTCATTATTCTAATTCTTCGAAAGAAAATTGAGATGGATAAAATTTGAGATAACTTCATATTTCTAACTTCATATTTCCAACAGGGACATACCTCCGTCTGTACTCAGAGCCACTTGGCGAGTGAGAGACATGCGTAACCCAGGAGACAGCACTCAGGCAACAGTGGCTTCGGCATGTGCTGGATCGTCCCCTCCGTGTTGCACTGGGAGAGAGAGGCAGGCGTCTGCAGAATCATTCAGGGTTTGCCTAATTGATTTTTGCCTCACACTTAAGCCTTGTTAAGATCTTTTTCTTCGCCCCACTGGCAGCATGATCAATGGAGTAATTGATTTCAAATTTGGCCACAAGCAGGGACTCCGTGACAACAACCGCAGAGCTATGGAGCAAGCATTAGGACCATTTTGCCCACATGGATTCGGACTGTATGAACACCATCACGGATATGGATTATTATTTTATAAGTAATGTACAATGCAATTTCATGTTTTGGACCAAATTCAACGCAATGCCAGTATTCATTAGTCCATAACTTTGAGCCACAAATTCAAGCAAGTCTTATTAGTTTTGAACTTCAGAATCTTTAGTAATTTCAGAACCTCCATCTGTTCTTCCATGGGGATAAGGGCTGACTATAATTTTTTTCTTTTTTTGGCCTTTTATAGACGTTGGTAGCCATGGATTTCTAGCATTAGCATGACCCCCTGTAGTGCATAACTTTTGGAACTGCCTTACGTTTATATCCATTTGTTTTGTTAAAGGCAGTTCAATAACTGAGTACACAATGACAAATATGCCTCCTTATTAGACAGGTGGGATGCTATTGGCATTTCCAGTAGCAATACACTTTTTTCAGTCGTATTAAAATATGGTTAATGGAGTTAAAAATAATTTTTAAATTGCACACACATTGCAAAGAAATGGCTTTATTTTTTTCCAAAACACAATGACACTCAAAGGTAGAGTGTGCGCGCGTGTGTATATCATGGTATTGGGGTTATGTAAAATTTAGCTATCAGTTTCTCTCAGCCAAATTTTGAGAAACCTGTGCTGCTGTCAGAATTGGATGTCCAGCTAGATGTCTCTGCATTTCATTGTTCCAAAAACTCCAGTGATGCTGGGACATTAGTTTAATTATGTGAGCTTTTCTATAATGAGTGTGTGCATTAAATTTGGCAGAGAAATACGGAAATACGCGAACGTGGACGCTTCGATACGCAAACAGTTTTTCTTTTGCCATGACATTTGTGAAAGTCAAGCCAGAGCGTTGCAGCGAGGGACGCTATAGCAGGCAACAACAGTAAACAACTTTCTTGTTCGATCTGTGCTTTCCTCTGGCTTGTCTTTCACAAATGTCATGGCAAAAGAAAAACAGTTTGCGTAGCTCGAAGCATCCATGTTCGCGTATTTGCATGAGGTATGTTTCTGGCCTTAGGGCCGAAACATACCTCACGCAAATACGCAAACGTGGACGCTTCGAACTACGCAAACAGTGTTTCTGGTCCAACGACATTTGTGAAAGACAAACCAGAGGAAAGCACAAATTCAAGCAAGTATTATTAGTTATGTTTCGGGTATGTTTCGGGTATGTTTCGGCCCTGAAGGTTAGCTAATGTTAGGTAATGTTAGTTTAGCTATAACTATCAGGCAACTCAAAAACACCGGCTGTATTTAGTTATTTAGTTAAAAGTAAGGGCCGAAACATACCTCACGCAAATACGCGAACGTGGACACTTCGAGCTACGCCAACTGTTTTTTTTCCCATGATATTTGTGAAAGACAAACCAGAGGAAAGCACAGATCGAACAAGAAAGTTGTTTACTGTTGTTGCTGCTATAGCGTCCCTTGCTGCAACACTCTGGCTTGTCTTTCACAAATGTCATTGCGAAAGAAAAACTGTTTGCGTAGCTCGAAGCGTCCACGTTCGCGTATTTGCATGAGGTATGTTTCTGGCCTTACATGGAAACACGTGCTAAATTTAACAGATAATGTTAGGTACAGCATAGTCAGTTTACTAGATAGTTAGCTAACTCAAAATACCAGCATTATCATTTGATCGGTAACTTCAATTTAACAGGTAATCCGCACAATGTAACATTACGTAAAGGCCAGTTCAGACCAAAGATTTGCGACGCAACAAAACCGTTTTAGAATGTTGCAGAGAGGATCTGCAGTGACCTACCACGTCTCAGAACGTCCCATGTCGGGGCTTGCCGTTGCAGCAGGCGATTCACCTCGTCTAATCACAGGTGGCGAGTTTTAGAACAGAACGTACGTCAGTGCTAGGTTAGCTCGTTTCTTTTCTAGAAAATCAGCACACAGTCTTTCCCCAGAGCTGATGCTGTCTCTGTAATTCGTATTTTGTCTCTGTAATTCGTATTTTGTCTCTGAATCAACGATGACATCAGCTGTTCACAATCGCTACTTTCATGTGTCTGAGATTAATATCGCAACCAGTAAGTAACTACGCTAACTCAATAACACTGACGCGCTGCACACGTCACTCTGGGTAACCCGGATCAAGCGTAGTACAAAGCAGCAGAAATAATTTGGACAGACAAACCGACAGACCGACCACAGAGTGATTATACTAGCTGCTGGTCGCAGCTAAAAAACCCTGAACTTATTTAGTCAAATTTAAGGAAAAATGTTGAGAGAATCAAAGCTAAAAATTTACTTCTCAAGAGCAATCATGTTTGCCTATAAGGTAATTACCATAAAAGCCAGTTAGTGCCACACACCGATCAGCCACAACATTAAAACCACTGACAGGTGAAGTGAATAACATTGATTATCTCGTTGTTATTCTGATTCTGTACTCTAGCACTTTGAGTTTGAAAGGATACAATGACAATAAGGTCGCGGTGCAGACTGTCAGCTTTAATTTGAGGGTATTTTCATCCATATCGGATGAATCGTTTAGAAATTATAGAACCTTAGTACATAGTCCCCCCCATATTTTGGCATCAAAAAATATTGGACAGTTTAAAATAATGTAGAATAAAGTAATCATTATTATTATTTGGTCGCATATCCTTTGCATGCCATGACTTCCTGATGTCTGTGATCCAAGAACATCAAGACACTCTTGATATCTTATTTTCTGGTATTCTTACAAGCGATACTATAACGTCTCTGCATTTGAATGGATCTCTATGGGAATTGGGGGGTGGGCCTAGATTCAGCTGTAAATTACACTGGAACAGTATGGAGTACATGGTTGGTAAAATGGCTGTAAGTCATCAAGGGTCTGAGGTATCAAACAAGCCTAACCCATCACTCTGCTGCCAGATATGCAGTAGATATGGATGGATAACTTTAAGGGTTGTTTCTCCTGACAAATTTTCCTATTGAACTCTATGGAAAAATAAGTCAGGAGAAGAAACCCTTCAAGTTATCCATCCATATCTACTGTATTTCTGGCAGCAGAGTGATGGTTTAAGGCTTGTTTGATACGTCAGACTCTTGATGACTTAGAGCCATTTAGCCAACCATGTCTTCCATACTGTTTCAGTGTAATTTACAGCTAAATCTAGTCCCACCCACCAATTCCCATAGAGATCCATTCAAATGCAGAGAGGTTATAATATCGCTTGTAAGAGTACCAGAAAATATGGTTGATATGGTTGGGTCACAGACATCAGGAAGTCATGGCATGCAAAGGATATGCGGCCAAATATAAAAAATTCTACATTATGTTAAACTGTACAATATTTTTTGATGCCCAAAAATGGGGGGGACTATGTACAGAAGGTTCTATAATTTCTAAACGGTTCATCCGATATGGATGAACATACCCTCAAATTAAAACTGACAGTCTGCACTTCAACCTTATTGTCATTGTATCCTTTCAAACGCAAAGTGCTAGAGTACAGAACCAAAATAACAACAAGATAATCAATGTTATTCACTTCACCTGTCAGTGGTTTTAATGTTGTGGCTGATCGGTGTATATCGCCCAAGTAGGATTCTCTTCTGACAAAAGCCTTTCAAATAATGTGAAACATTTTAAATGATGTCTAATTAAAATAAGTAAAATTGGGCATTATTTTAATTGGAATGTAGGTCGGCATTCTTTTCATTTATTCAATGAAATGCCAGGTAAAATACGACTGTAACATGTAGATGGGACACAGATTTAACAAAATACTCGAACTGTAACATATAAGCAGTCTGAAGCTGCTAAAACAACACCTATAATAATACTTGCTATTATGAAATATTCAACAGTATCAACACCACCTCATGGAAAATCAATCATCAAAGTAATTCATTTCATGCCTATACACACTTACTTATACATCTAGACTTGCACTGACACACACATAAATATAATTTGTGCTTTATTTATTCTCTATACTTGAACCACTGGCTATTATAATCACAGAAGCATTGAATTGTTGTTGTGTTGTATATCAGAGTATATGAGAATGTGAATTATTTCTTCCATTGCTGTATGAATGGGAATTATTTGCTGATTTACATCTAAAATGGTCGAAAGAACTATAAACAGCACATCACTTTCTTTATGGTGCTGAATTTTTATGTGCAACAGAGGGAGACTGAATAACGTGTAATCCTGAAACAGAGGAACTTAGTTAGCCGAATACACTAAGAAACAGAGGACATTACATTGATAAATTCCAGAAAAAAGCCGCGTGTCAATAATTCCCACCGCCATGGGGCAAAGCTGTCGACTGGCAAATAGCACCTCCCTGAAGCTGTACGTCTTTTTTATGGAGCTGTCCCCCATTTTATAACACCTGAATTTGCTTAAACCGATAAATATCACCTGAAAGCATGTGATATTTCTAGCCTTTTAAGAGCAGAAACACCCAGTGCTTATCTATAAGAATGGCATATACCATTCTTGACTGAGCAGAGGCAATTCAACTCACCCTTTTGCAGAAGCGCATTATTTAAAAACAGACATCCATCAGGACACTAACACTTTGGTTACCACTGCAGAAAATTTCTTAATGGGAGATGGACTTGTGAATAAATTTCTATAATTCTTTGTATGAGATTATACATTTGTATAATAGCGACTGAGAAACACTGGGAAGCTGTACATCTAATCAGTGTAGTGAAATGTTGGTTGATTAATATTTTTGAGGGCATGCTTTTGGTCTGTCTGTCTGTCTGTCTGTCTGTGTACGTCTGTGTATGTGTGTACATGGCTGTGTATGTACGTATGTACAGTGCTGCTCGAAAGTTTGTGAACCCTTTAGAATTTTCTGTATATCTGCATAAATTAGATCTAAAATGTGATCACATCTTCATCTAAGTCCTAAAACTTGATAAGGTGAACCCAGCTCAACAAAGAACACAAAAAACATTATTCTTTTATAATTTATTTATTGAGCAAAATTATCCAACATTAAATGCTTTGTTGGAAAAAGTATGTGAACCCTTGGATCATACGTATTTTTAAAGTATCATATTTAATATTTGGTCACATATCCATATGCATGCTGTTACTTCCTGAAGTCTGTGACCCATCAATATCAAAAGACTCTCAATATCTTATTTTCAGGTACTGTTACAAGCAATACAATAACCTCTCTGCATTTGAATGGATCTCTATGGGAATTGGGGGGTGAGACTAGATTCAGCTGTAGATTACACTGGTACAGTATGGAACACATGACTGGCTAAATGACTGTAAGTCAGCCAGGGTCTAAGGTATCAAACAAGCCCCAAACCATCACTCTGTGGCCAGATATGGAGTAGATGTGGATGGATCACTTTAAGGGTTTCTTCTCCTGACTTTTTTCCCCATAGAGTTCTATAGGAAAATGAGTCAGGAGAAATAACCCTTGTAGTGATCCATCCACATCTTCTCCATATTTGGCAACAGAGTGATGGTTTGGGGCTCGTTCGATAGCTCAGACCCTTGATAACTTACAGCCATTTCGCCAGTCATGTGTTCCATACTGTACCAGTGTAATTTACCGCTGAATCTAGTCTCACCCCCCAATTCCCATAGAGATCCATTCAAATGCAGAGAGGTTATAGTATCACTTGTAACAGTACCTGAAAATAAGATATTGATTATTTTGATATTGATGGGTCATAGACTTTAGGAAGTAACAGCATGCAAAGGATATGTGACCAAAAATTAAATATGATACTTTAAAAATACGTATGATCCAAGGGTTCACATACTTTTTCCAACAAAGCATTTAATGTTGGATAGTTTTGCTCAATAAATAAATTATAAAAGAATAATGTTTTTTGTGTTTTTTGTTGAGCTGGGTTCACTTTATCAAGTTTTAGGACTTAGATGAAGATGTGATCACATTTTAGATCGAATTTATGCAGATATACAGAAAATTCTAAAGGGTTCACAAACTTTCGAGCAGCACTGTATGTATGTATGTATGTATGTATACCTTTCCACTGATTGGATTTCTGAGCAAAGATGTTGTGAACAGATACTGCAGAGTGTCAATAAAATTGCCAGACATAATGGAAATTCTAACTGAACGTGGCCTGTAGATCACTGCTAATGACCTTGATTTGACAAGTTAATGAGAGCACAACTGGTTCTTACATTATGAGCAATTGTTCTTATGAGCAATGGCCAAAAATAAAGCACTCCCTTCCATTACCTTTGGAACTGATACCAGAAGCATTAGCCTACATATAAATCTGCAGTATCTCTGAACTGAAATATTTGGCTCCAGTTTTTTTAGCACTGGCAATGAGATGTGTCTTTTTAGCCATTGGAATAACAAGCAGGCTAAAAGGGATAAAAACGATGCAAAATGAAGCAGAAAATTAACTGCTACTCCATGTCAATACCTTTGCATGTGTCTGCAATATATATACAGTATATATATATATATATATATATATATATATACAAATAATTGTGAATTGCCACAGCAAGCATTCACTGTTTTTACTGGTTATTCTCTTATTTTAATTTTACTGCATCTGGGTCAACACCCTGGGCTTAAATGCAAATGATCTCAAGTTTTTTTTTTTGGTGAAAGGTGCCAAGGTGCATTTCTGAAACTGTCTCTTTAAAAAAGGACCTGCCACCATCCCTTAGCTGGGATAAATGTGATGCAGGGAGTGCCGCGACAAATGGAACAAAAGCTGGCCACACTAAACACTTCAAACAAATCCCACAGCTGTGGCACAGACCATGGGTAATCAACAGCTTCATCCTGGACAATGAGAGAAGACAAACAACTATTTTTTCAAATATTTAAGAAATTAGACAAGAAACAAAGAAAAGAAAAAAAGAACCCACTCCCGACTATAGAGAAACAGACATACAGACTATAGAGAACCAGACATACAGACTATAGAGAAACAGACATACAGACTATAGAGAAACAGACATACAGACTATAGAGAAACAGACATACAGACTATAGGGAAACAGACATACAGACTATAGAGAAACAGACATACAGACTATAGAGAAACAGACATACAGACTATAGAGAACCAGACATACAGACTATAGAGAAACAGACATACAGACTATAGAGAAACAGACATACTGACTATAGAGAACCAGACATACAGACTATAGAGAAACAGACATACAGACTATAGAGAAACAGACATACAGACTATAGAGAAACAGACATACAGACTATAGAGAAACAGACATACAGACTATAGAGAACCCAAAACAACACCCAGAGAGAGAGAGAGAGAGAGAGAGAGAGAGAGAGAGAGAGAGAGAGAGAGAGAGAGAGAGAGAGAGAGATTCCCCTATTTGTGTGGGTGTTCCTCAGCCTTTATGTGTTGGGGATGAAAGTATTAGGCCATTCATCTCTCTCATAGCTGGTGGGGTTGCTGAACACATTGAAGGGAAATGGTTTCCTGGGGTCAGTCCTTCATTCTGTCTCAATGAGACAACAGAGACCCACACCTCTTAATCAAGCACACACACACACAGACACACGCACACGCACACACGCACGCACGCACGCACGCACGCACGCACGCACGCACGCACACACACACACACACAACCTTTTGGCACTCTCTGTTTGCTCAAATGAATATTGTATGCTTACACAAGAGAGATTGGAGCACTTACAATCATTGTCATTGTTTAGGACAATTTTCTGATTCCACCACCAAAGCCTTGTTTGTTATTGGGTTTATGCTGATGTACGTGCTTCTGTGGAATCCCCACCCTACTGACTCTTGCTGAACCCCCAGAATCATGGTTTGTTTTGTCAGCATAATGAAGGATGGTGATACAGCGACATCCCCGGCCAGTCAGCACTTATTCCAAGCATGAAGGATGCATGCGAGGTTGTAGATATACACTGGTGTGTGTCAAGAGTTATGGTTCTGCTTCTCAATGAATTTTCTATCTTTCTACAGACAACATTTTTTAAAATAAAACTAAGAATAATTTTGTCCAGAGACACTGTTGGGTGTTACTGTTTGTGGATGAGATCATGTGTCCTCACAGAAATCAGAGACATATAGAGGCTTGATGTTGGTTAAGTTTAAGGTAATTTCAGGCAACCTGTCACTGCATGCACATGTGGTTGGTTGGCTCCCTCCGCACAAGTGGGTGGGTACATAATAATGATAATAATAAGAAGATGAAGAAGAAGAAGCTTTATAAATCCCTCTTTATTGTGAGTAGTTCACTTGACACACACTACATTTGACACACTTAGCTCCAATGTACTATAGAGGGGAGGGAAACATTGGTGCAGTGATTATTGCTACTCAGGCTAGTCAAGCTACCTGTCCACAATTATGTTATTCAGACCAGGGGGAGTAGGGGAGTATTTCACAAAACAGGATTACTGAGTTAGCTGGATAACTGCACTGAACCAATGTTTCCCTCCCCTCTATAGTACATTGCAAATCTGGAACATGGACTGATGTAAAAAGAGCTGTACTGGGTTTTACTCAGTGCAGTTATCCAGCTAACTCAGTAATCCTGCTTTGTGAAATACTCCCCTGGATTACTGAGTTAGCTGGATAACTGCACTGAGTAAAACCATCAGCGATTTGAACCAAACCAATCATAGTGTTTTGTTATGAATATAGAAGTTTTTTGATTGGTTTAGACACAGTGAGTGACGGAATATTTTAGCTCCACACATTATGGAGTACATGAAGGCTCACCGCCCCATCACTGTTAATTTTTATGGTTTGGAATTCGAGCGGTGGAAAATAATTGTATAAATTAATGATTGATTTTGAACAAGTGTTTAAAAGCCAAATGCTTGGAGTAATCTGACCACATTGGTCTTTTCCCCACAGGTAATCAGTACAGACACTGCTTCCCTGCAACGGCTGAATATTTGAACAGAGCTGAAAGGTTTTTGAACCTCTCAATGTTTTTTGGTGTTGCGTGAAAACGATTTGCTTAAACAAGATTATGCCCCCCCCCCCCCCGTTTTTTACAAAGTGTCTAATCAGTTTTGGAAACCCATATCAAAGACCGATTAAATAAAATTACAAAAAAGTCTCATACTGGCTATATATCTAGGACATGATTGGTTCATGCAACTCAAAGCTTCTCTGTTGCCTTAATCATCTCTCTGATGATTATATTAGCATAAGCTGCCATTAATCACCCATATGCCATCATAAGATGGAAGAAAGGGTTTTAGATTTAAAACAAGAAATTCCCTTGAGGCAGTACTGCCAGCTACAGCTCACAAATTCACAAAAATAACTTGCATACGATATGCTCTTCCCTCAATAGTCCCTATTTGCACATTAGTGAAAATAAGTGTTGCTTAAATAAATACAATCTGTGTTCACTTTAAGTTGTACAAACACGGATGAAACGTTTTTGTTGTGAGAGAGCATTAGTCACAGTCTGTGGTTTGCCAAGCTGCAGCAGGATAATCATGGCAACATATTGTTGAATTTTTGCATTCTCCCAGAGGACCATCACCGTACACAGATTTTTCTGCTGGCAGCTCTATCATAAATTCATACGATTCACACAATGCGCTTCAACCCAGCTCAGTAGGTCACATGTTCTGATAAAGAATTATGAATTGAATAAATCAACCACTTTTGGGCAGTTTTACTGTGAACAGGAAGCACAGAAACTCTCAAAATTGTATTTTACAACACATTACACTACAGGCATTTAAGAGAGGATCTTATTCAGAGCAGCATGCATAGCTTGTTGCATTTTTACACAGTATCCATTTACATACAGTAGCTGTATATTCACAGAAGCAATTCAGGTTACGCACCTTATCCGAGGGTACAATGGCAGTGTCCTACCTGGAAATCGAACCTTAATGTTACAAACCCTGTTTCCTAACCACTATACTACACTGCCGCCCATGAACACCATGAACAGCCTGTACCCCATAAGATCAAGATGACAACTTTTCATATTTTATTACTGAGAATAAAAACAGATGTGACTCTCACGTGTATTGGGAAGAAACAAATGAATGTAGCAGAAGACATCAAAGAAAAAAGTAGAAAATAAGTATCCGTCATGAAGTGTGAACTGTGGATATATAGAGCTCCCACGGTGTCTTGGTTTGAGAAGTGTGAGCGTATTAGCAGTATATACATTGCAATTTTTATGGATTACTATTAAATTGTAATATTACTATTACAACTATAGTGTCACTGCATTATATTGTGTAATATAACTCAGTGACACTAAGATATGAATTGTAACATTGAAATCCGTGTCTGTGAAGGATTATGTTGATAGCAAATGGCAGCTCTAGTATTTCTGCAGTGGAAAGAGCCTGGTTTCCTGTATGGTAGTTTGGGAATGTCTGTATGGAGCCTGATCTCCTGTACTTTTCTGTGTTCTTACATACAGACAGTTGACAAATGAAAGGAACAACCAACATAAAGTTTCTTAGTAAGGTGTTGGGCCACCACGAGCCACTAGAACAGCTTCAGTGCACCTTGGCATAGATTCTACCTCTAGTCTAGCACAGATTCTAGTCTCTGGAACTCTACTGGAGGGATGGAACACCATTCTTCCAAAAGATATTCCCTCATTTGTTGTTTTGATGATGGTGGTGGAGAGCGCTAACACGTCGGCCCAAAATCTCCCATAGGTGTTCAATTGGGTTGAGATCTGGTGACTGTGACATCATTATCATACTCATCAAATCATTCAGTGACCCCTCGTGCCCTGTGGATGGGGGCATTGTCATCCTGGAAGAGACCACTCCCATCAGGATAGAAATGTTTCATCATAGGATAAAGGTGATCACTTATATTGTGATCACAATATAACTTTGTATTGATTTGCAGTGACCCTTCCCTCTAAGGGGACAAGTGGACCCAAACCATGTCAGGAAAATTCCCCCCACAGCATAACAGAGTCACCGGACCCCCTCACTGTAAGGGTCTTTCCTTTGATTTGTCACCCGTCTGTACATTCCAGAACACAGTGTGATCACAAGTTAATTCAGGCAAGATGCAGAAAAGCATTCTTGTATGTGTTTGTAGTTATTGTAATAATGATAGCGAAGCATGGAGAGCACTGAGCTGTTGTTGGAGTTGGGAGGAGAGCTTTCTCCACCCCTCCCTCAACTGAGGAATTAAATTTTCGACATGTTCAGGGCCACTTAAGTGCATGTGCCTAAAAAAGGCAGGTTTGCCAGTTTCCGTCTGAGATGACAAACGCTAATGTGGAAACCCTATTATCGAGAGACCCTATTATCGTGATGTAATTTCTGCACATGTAACACGTGATCAAAGTAATAATGAATACTTAAATACATTGATCGATCGTATTCTTTGCCATTAGTCAGTTCAATGTCATGGGGGGACTTGTTTAATCCATTCCTATTTATATAAAGAAACAAGATTTGACTTAAACTGACTTCCAGATGTTACTGTTTATATGTTTGGGGAAAAAAGGGGGTAATGAATGTGACACTGACTGTGTTCATTCTTCAGGTAGCTGAAATCTTATTTAATTGAATTTAGGATTTTCTGTGGGATCAAAGCAGGGCCATAGTGAAGGGTAATGCTCAAATAACAGGACTACTATCCAAAGTGTGGCCTTGTCAGTCCACCCCTGGGTGGGTTGTTTAGCAAATTTGAATTTATTCAGTGCACACATGGACAGTATGAGAAATGTGCTCTATGCAAGAGACACTGATTAGACTTCTTTGGTTAAAGGTGTGTCCCATGCATATACATAATGCAATAACAATAATTACAGGATGTTTTATGAGGTTAATGATAGGATGTTTACGCGCCTTTGAAAACATTTGCTCAGAAAAAAATATTTGCATGGCTCTGGAAGGGAGATGATAATTAACTGTTTGCCCAGGCCTTCAGCACATTGCCGTTAAAAACAAAACAGAAGGAGGAAATATATTATTTCCAGTTTACTTTCTCGAAGCTTAATGACCACTCTCACCAAATGTTGAAAATTGTCAAAATGTATTTATTTTTATTAATGACCTAAAAGTACAACTTGAGGTTGTATAATTTGGCCCGTGTTCCACTTGCTGTCCGTGTTTCCAACTTTTTATTACTTTTTTGCACTTACATTATATTTTTCTAATGTCTAACTTTTCTCATATTTTTACCACCTCAAGAGTCAAACACAACTTTCCTTAGCACTGGAGTAATACATTTTACAAAGGGTAAATTAATGAGTGCTTGGAGACGGTATGCTGACTGACAGCTCCTTGAGCTGTTTGGGTGGCAAGGAAACCATCCTTAGCCTATCAGACAAATTGCAGCTGACCTGGAACAACTCAAAAATGGTCTCATTGCTGCCCATGATGTCCCAGCTCAAGAAGCCAGAACTGAACTCCAGCCACAAGGATACAGGAGCTCAAAGCCATTTGAGAGAGGATGACCTTTATTGATACCCAATTCCTCTAATAAAGAAGTCATATGTAATTTGACTGCCTGTTTTCCTGTGAAGAGTGATAGCCTTCTGTCAATACATCATTGATTCTGATGTACAGGCTTCAACCTGTGAACAGAGAGAGTTGCTGGGAAAGGATCTTCAATATTTAAATCTAAAACATCAACCAAACAACTTCTAAGTTTGAACAAGAACCTCTTACTATCAAGCATCATTCAGCAGGTTTATGAAATATTACACAAAGAATTTAGAAATAAAAGTATATTAGCTGCACTATTTCTGAAATCACGCAAATTACTCTTTTTGTTTATTTTTTGTTTGTGCTACATTGTATTTTTACAGTGTAAAAACGTTTTGTGTACAACACATATTCTAGGCACATCTGTAATTGCATGCTGTCAAAAAATATATTGATGCTGTCATGGTTTGGCAGCCTCTCTATTATCTCCACGGTCGTTCTCTCTCGGAGCCGTGTGAGGGCGCATTTGTGTTGCTTTTCCGTCGTCCGTGCCGTGCTCTTGCTCCACTCAGCTCTCATCCGACGCACCTGTTTTAGGTTCCTGCTGGCTACATAAGCTCTGTGCTTCCGTGTTCCGGTGCTTCTGTGTTATTTTCGCCACAACACTAAGCCGGTAAGGTATAGCACTTGGAGACTGCATTCCTTGTTGATACAAATAAGCAACGCAGTATTTCTCCGTTTAGAATCCAGTTAGGATTTTGATCATAGGATCTTTTCTGTTTCCTTTATTCACTCGTTTCTCAGTTTCTCCTTTCTTTGTCTTCTTCTCGGAGGAATTCCTTTGTTTATTAATTTTTTCAGTTACCTCGTTTGTCTAAGCCTTTTTGTAGTACTAAGGGCTAAAGTTAATTTATTTTCTTCCTTTCTGTTGTCTAAACACTCGAGCCTTCGAGTTTATTTTGCCCGATATTATCTGGGTCGCTATCATTTATCTTTATTTCTAATACCTCCGTCCGTGCTCTCCTGTATTGAGAGTAAGAGGTATTTTCCTCAGTTTCTCTGCTCAGCTCTATCTCGAGCCTCCGCCCACTTATTCTGGGCTTATTTTCTGTTGGCGCTACGCCGGGAGTTTTGTTTCCCTGTTCTTTATTTTTTCCTCTCCATTCGCGGAACCCTTCCGCTCTTGTGGTTTCTACACTGTAGATATCTTTCAGATTCCCTCTCGGTCACGTCCGGTCCTCCGAACCCAACTCCATGCCCGACTAGATGCAAAGTTGCTAGAAAACAACTCAACCAGGTGCATCACAACAGTTAAACTGACACTATTCTCTCTCTCTCTCTCTGTCTCTCTCGCTAAATAAATGCTAATATTATGCAATTACAATGTACAATTGGACTTGTTTTTTTTTTGTTTTGTTTAAACTGGCCTAATAGTTATGGAATTATTTTACTTATGATCAGAGGTTTACATAATCAAGTTTCTTCATGGTAGTTGAAACCTTGGTATTTTCAGTGCCAAAATCTCTGATGTCCAAAAACTGAGAGCTAAAATACACGGAGAAACAGAAACTCATGTTCATTGTGTTGTTTCTGGTGTATGCAGTTTACCACTATAACAGGAAGAAGCTCTTATAGTTAGACATGAAGACTCCTCCCCTCAACAGAAATACATTACAAATTCACTGCACAGACAATCCAGAGCGCTAACTTTCTTACCTGAAAATATGTTGAGAGCTTGATAATAAGAGCAGGGGAATGTTATTGACAGTAGACTAATGATATAATTAAAAAATAGGTTGAGGTTGTATGATGCTAGTGAGTCAGACGTGTCTATAACACTCCAGTAGTGACAGGCATAAACAAAGCAAATTACACTTGATGTAAATGGGAAATCTCCAGTTAAATAAATAAATAAAATCTGTGGTCAAATTCAACAGATCTTTTGGTGCAAATTCATGGGCCCTCCTGTTTGTACCTGAAAATCAGTGCAATCTGACCAGAGATTTTATTCATATAAAAAGGCAGAAAATGTATGCAATACATATGAAAAAACTTTTTTGTGATCTCTCTCTCTGCATGTGTGATATGATGTAATTACAATGTAATAGATCAAAAGAAATAATTATTTTGCTGCCTAATTAAAAGTCTTAACTCATCTTTGAAGCTTTCGTACTGAAATGGAAACACTGACGTTGTTCAGAGACTACTATTTATCTCACAATCTTAATCTAGTTTAAACACGGCACTTGTTACGCTCAGTGAAGTGCACTTGCAGTTTTTTTATAAAGAAAAAATAGAAGTTCAATTCCATATTTGAACATGTTAGGTTAAATTAATGAAGGGGTGGGTCAGAGATAATTTATTCTCACATTAAGTGGATCAAGGACTCTCTAAAGTAACACTTCACTAGGGAAGTTTTGAATGTACCATATTCAAAACCCAGGACTCTTAATCAGGCAGAACAGCAAATGTTTTAATTTGCCTCAATGCAGTACATGACAAATTATTCAATTATAGTCTAGCAGTTGAGATTTGTAGAATCCTAATTGTTGAAAGTGAATGAATAGAAAACCTGCACGCTATGCTGCTGTTTACACCGTGTATTGACAACGTTTCGATCGATTGTGGACCTTCATTTTGACCCGAGGAAGATCCACATCGGATTTAACGTCGTCAATACATGGTGGAACTTGGAAGCAGCAGTGCAGTGTGTAAGTTTTCTAATCGTTCATAGGTTTGATCAAGAGCCTGTCCCAGTGCTCCGGGGGTCTTGAGGACTGTGCTGTAGCGCTGTTGCATGCAGGTGGCTACAGCGATACGCCGTGAGGTAATGCTGTGCTCGGTGCCATCCATCCCAGCCGGCAATCATCACGGATGGAAGCCATTGCCTTTCCTGCAGCGCGTCTAATTGATGGCGACTGGACAGAGACTAAGCGTGTTGCAGGAAAAGCCTTTCTCACCTCGAGCCCCATGAATAACTAGTGGAACATACCGCGAGTGTGAGAGCCGCAGGGAAAAGAGCATTTATGTGCCAGACAAGGAGGTGGACCACGGAGAAAAGACTAACAAAGATAGAAAAGACTGAACGTGCCCTACAAGGCACAAAGGTTACACAGTGCAAAAGTACAGTGATTCATTCCTTAATGTTCAAATGCCACCAGAGCACTCTGCTAAGCTGTATTTGCACATTAGAGAACATAGAGAACACGCATGTTCGGAAATCTATCGATTGTTTTAATAGTGACGTTTTTTTATAGATGTACAGGTCCTCATTACCTTCGTCAGAGAGGAAATTTCCATTTCTATAAAACATGAAACATGGCTCTCAGTATCACTGTGCGTGAGTTCTGTGGGCAGTATAATGCAATCTGTGCAATTATGAAGGACTGGCCCAGAGCGCGCATTGGCAATTCCTCTTTCCTGCTATGTTAATAACCCCTTCGGGCCGCCGTTTGCAGGAGTCTGCTGGCTGCAAAAAGATGCACCGTCTTCTAATGCTGAAAAGGTTTGGATGGCCTTTTGTTAGGGACATGACTTCAGTGATGTTACATGTGAATGCTAAGGCTAATGTCTCATGAAGGATGTGAACATGAAAGTGCTTGTTATAAGTATGTGTCACTGGGTACTGTGGGAACAAACTTTAAAAGATGCATGAGAGATGAACTAAACCGTCTCTCTCTGGGGCCGCTCAACTTCAGCTGAAGGTACTTTTTCCACAAAGCACGGTCACGAGTGTTCTCATAAGTGCACTTTAATTTATGGCAATCAGCCGAGTCAAAAAATACACACAAAATCAGTGAGGTGAGGGAGCAGATGCATACTGTACTGTGTGTGTATATGTGTGTGTGTGTGTGTGTTTGTTTGTTTGTGCATGCATGCATGGAAAAAAAATTACTAACTATATTTTTACATCAATGAGTGAGTGCTCGCCCATCACGTAGTGAACCATTCTTAAAAGGACTCTCTGAATGGAAGGAAGCAATTTATATCGAGTTGTTTAAGAACTCAGTCTCCCATGACCGCATCAGTGGTACTTTGCACCTAGATCTATAGAACACCATGTTCTTCATGGGAGTAATTTAGAGTTTGTTGTTTAAAAGTAATTTTTGCTGGCTCATCCTGTTAAGGCACCATTGTAGTACATGGACAGGCCCCAGTCTGGTATCAAATCTGGACTGTGCCAGTGCCAACAATTGGTTCTAGCATCGCCCAGGAGATCGGAGGGTTTCAGTCGGCAAGAATGATTGCTTTTTGTGTGGGCAGTTGTGGGCACCAGTGACCCCTGCCAGTGACGCTTGGCAATGTGTGTCTGGGGGAAAGCCGGTATATGCTTTTCTGCACCTTCTCGTATCGATGACGGAGGTTGCAGTGATGGGCACTAATAAATAAAGATGGCATGGCACAGAAGTGTCAGTGATGCCGCTGTGAAGCTGATCTTATGCGATCCAAATTTACCTTGCGCCGTCCGTTGTTTTGGACATCATACCTGCAAGATGGCCTTTGAATGTTTTAAGTATACTTCACGGAAGTGCTTTTTTACAAAATACAACACTACAACACAAAACCAGGTGGTAATGCTCGCAATAAACCAAAATCTTTGTAAATCCCTCCCCTCGAGGTCTAAATTCAATATCACATACAACACACTGACTCAAGATTATCTGTTATAGAAATGAAGATCTGTATTTTTTCAGAAATTCATTTAACTTTGAATATGTTTTCCCTGGTGGAAGACGCCACCACTGCTGCTTCGGTTGACCCTTCATTCCGGAAAGGTCTTTCTGTTCATTACATCTTCAAATAGATTCAAACAAACATCTATGTGACCAAAAAAGGCTTTGTTGTAGATGTGTTGTGTTATCAGAATAAATGCATCAATGTTCCTTCGTCCCTCTCATGTCATTTTATAAACCGCCATACAAAAAAAATAAAAATCATCAAGGGCTGTCATAAATATTAATTTGGTTCAGACCCGTTTGACACATAATTGGATTAATTGGACCTTGCTAAATATGTATATACAATAAAACAGCTATTTAATCTTTAAAGAATTCCATGCGGCCACATTCATAGTCGTAATTGTAATTGGCGTCATACCTTTGATTGCTTCTCCCTTCAAGAAATTCTTATTGCACCGAATCTATTGCGCTTTTATTGATGATAAAATACTGCATTTGATTTCATATGGAAGAGTGAATATGAGAATGAATAAGGTGCAGATTGTTAGCTTTAATTTGAGAGCATTTGCATCCATATTGGGTGAACTGTGCAGGACTTACAGCCATTTTTATGCATAGTTCCCAGTTTCATCCTCGCTGCTCAATCTAGGATGAATTCATAGAATAAACAATTGGCAGATCCATGCAATCAAGTAATGGATCTAACCAAATGGGCTATAGCAATAGGAAATAATGGATGCGGGGAGGACAGTTTGCTCTTTTTCCTTCAAATGGTGATCCAGCAGCATAACCTTGGAATTAAAAAATGACAAGTAAGGAATATCTTAGTACAGTTCCTTGTTCACAATGTACATTCTAAGTTTCTATGGCTGAGAGCATCTGCCGCATGACTAAATCTAAATGAAATGCAAAATAAAATGAATGGTAGTGCAAAGTGCATGGTGCGCTGCATTTATTTATGGATGTGTATCTAACTGTTAAGTGAAGCCCCAGTTGTGATGCAGGGGAAGGGGTCGGTCCAAACTAGGCTCGAACCCACGACTGTTTGGACGGGTGATGAGGTCAGTAGACAGTGAGATGCACATTGGGGACCCCATTGAATGATGGTGTCCTTATTCTTGCCCCAACTGACGTGAGGATTGTGTTGGATTAACCAGGAATGTCCTAAAATGAGGGGATCGGCCGGTGAGTCGACCAGGAAGAACTTAATTCTTTCCGAATGACCACCGTAAAAAGGACACGCAGATAAGACCCGTGGTCTCTTTAACTCTACCGGTGCCCAACGGGCGACCGTCGAGAGCTGTAATGTAACGGGGTTGTGAGAGGAGACGAACAAGTATTTTCAGCTCCTTAGCCCACTGGGCATCCACAAAACGCTCAATCGCTCCAGAATCTATAAACGCGTCAATTTTAACTGAGTGTTGATTCCACAGCAATTGGACTGGTAACAGGGTACAAAAGACTGTTTTATTATGTCTCGCTGGTGTCTTTCGTTCCACTAGCGAGACCCCTCCGTTTACCACCAACTTCGGGCACTCAGCCTTAGTGTGTCCCTTGCGCCTGCAGTAACGACACCACTCCCTGCATTGCTTAGGTTCCTGTGCATGGCGGAGTGAGGAGCTATCGACCTGCATGGGCTTGTCCCTACTCAGCGAGCCACGGACGGAGGTGGAAGCTGAAAGTGTACCCGGAAGAGGGAGGACATACGGAGTAGAACGGGTCCTCCTCTTACCTCACTCTCTCTCTCTCTCGTTCCCTGACACGGTTATCAACATGGATGGCGGTTGTCACCAGGGCATCAAATGTGGCAGGCGGTTTGAGCACTGCCAGAGCGTCTTTGACGGGATCGGAGCGAGCATTAGCAAATAAAATTATGAGCGGACAATTGGCCAATTGGCCCAGCCTGACGCGACGAATGCGGGTTAGCCTCATAGCTGCTTCCTGGCCAGAAATGTTGTGGTCAAATACCAACGCCATCTCCTTCATGAGGCTATCCGAATTGTTCATGACTAGTGTTTGTGACCGTATAAAGGGATCCGGCAAGGTGAGAGCGGTACCGGTAAGTAGAGATAAAATAAGAGCTACACGTGAGTCTTGAGAGGCGAAGGGGCGAGGGTTGCGCTTTGAAAAAGATCAGACATTGCGATAAAAACCCTCTACACTTTACTCTCCGTCGTAACGGAGGGGGAGTTGGAGTTTTGGCTCCCTAACAGTGACTGGAATAGGTGGTGAAGGGAGACTCCCAGGGGAAGGTAATAGGCGAAAACTGTCAGCTAGATCACGCAGAGAGTCTTCCTGGTGGCATAACTGATCACACATTTGTTCTTGTTTGTTCTGCATGACCAGCTGCTGGTCTTGGAGAGTACGAATACCCCCTTCATGTGCGGCCAAGGCAGCGTGCTGGGTAACGATAATGTGTTCAAAACCCGTCGGGGTTGCTGGTACCTCCATTATGGCTTCAGTGTACTGTGATGGAGGGGAAGGGGTCAGAGAACCAAACGCGACAGTACGGGGATCAAAAAGCTACCCACCAAAGTGGAGTAACCACTAGTACAAGGGGGAAATCAGGAAACACAAACAGATTATCTCTCCTACGGGAGATAATCCCCGGCATATAAACCAACAGAAAACAACCCAGAAAAGAGGGTGAATACTAACTTGTAGACTCGAGCAGAAATAGAAAGAAAGAGAAAGAGAACCTCCAGCTCAATATAAAATAAAAGAGCTAAAATAAAGGAGGAACAGGAGAAAAGGGTAACAAAGGTTACAGTCTCGAAGAGGACTGAAAGAAAACCGAGGAAAGGACTTACATTTGAGAAAGAAAAAGGATAGAGAGAAGTCGGATATTTACATACACTTAGGTTGAAGTCATTAAAACTCATTTTTAAACCAATCCACAGATTTCATGTTAGCAACACTATTGTGTTGGCAAGTCAGTTAGGACATCTACTTCATGCATGACACAAGTAATTTTTCCAACAATTGTTTACAGACAGATTATTTCACTTTTAAGTCACTATATCACAATTCCAGTGGGTCAGAAGTTTACATACACTAAGGTGACTGTGCCTTTACATTTTTTATATTTGGTCACATATCCTTTGGCTTTGCATGCCATGACTTCCTGATGTCTGTAACCCAACAACATCAAAAGACTCTTGATATCTTATTTTCTGGTACTCTTACAAGCAATACGCATCTCTATGGGAATTGGGGGGTGGGACTAGATTTAGCTGTAAATTATGCTGGGACAGTATGTAATACATGACATGATTGGTAAAATGGCTGTAAGTCATCAAGGGTCTGAGGTATCAAACAAGCCTCAAACCATCACTCTGCTGCCAGATATGCAGTAGATATGGATGGAACACTTTAAGGGTTGTTTCTCCTGACAAATTTTCATATTGAACTCTATGGAAAAATAAGTCAGGAGAAGAAACCCTTCAAGTTATCCATCCATATCTACTGTATTTCTGGCAGCAGAGTGATTATTTAAAGCTTGTTTGAAACATCAGACCCTTGATTACTTAGAGCCATTTAGCCAACCATGTGTTTCCATACTGTTCCAGTGTAATTTACAGCTAAATCTAGTCCCACCCCCCAATTCCCATAGAGATCCATTCAAATGCAGAGACATTATAGTATGGCTATAAACTCTATAATCCTATAAACTCAAATCTACAGATTTTAGGCAGAAAAGATAAGTAGTCTTCCAGAGTCCTATGCCGAAATTACTGGCTAGAGCGTAAACAAAGCTCACACTGAAGCTCGGATCTGAGAACGCGCCCAGCTTAAGTAGCCGCCAAACACCTGAAACCAATCAAACTTAAATGGTCTCTGAAGGCGGAAAAAAAACAACAAGAGCCCCCTCTTGCGGTCCTGAGTAGCAACAACCGCAGAGAGGTAAAAGCAGGCTCCAAAACCATGACACCAGTATGGATAAAACGGCTGTCTTCTAAACTTTTCCTGAATTTAAACTGTGGTTCAATCTGTAATTGAGCCTTAATCTGTAGCCTTAATCTTAAACCGGCAGCATTTCTTCACATCTACACAACAGGGGGGACAGTGCAGGAATGATGATGACCAAACACAGAGTCTATGGACATGGATTATGCATGAGCCCCCTGCACCTCACAATGATAGGGGCATGCCCCCCCCCCCCCCCCCCCCCCCCCCCCATTCTCAACATGGAGGCGCACAGGCATAGGGTGAGCTTAACCAGTCAGTGTGATGCACTTAGTTGCTATGGGAACTGTCACATCCTCATTAAAACCAATCAGGAAGATGTAGAGGAACACTGGGTTATGAAGTGGGGAAATAAACTTTATTTGTTCTCCACACTAACACGGTTAACTTAAGCTCTTAAAAAGAGATGATGTTGAGGCTGTTTTTGGACAGTGCGTGTCGTTTTTTTTAGCTCTCAATTTACGTGCATTCCGTGCGAGCCAGATCCCAAAGGTATTCCTCTGTAAACGTTTATTTCCTTTCTGATATGAATCAGGGTCAAAAAATGTACACATATCAAAACCGGACATTCTTCAGCTTAGCTATATACATCTCAATCTACAACCGAAAGGAAAGTGTCGCCAAACATTCATCAAAGTTATCCTTAGATTGGAAAAATGGCCTTAAAATGGATAAAGTCCATCTGTTTCTTGTTCAGTTTGTGACCCTCCAGCAGGAGTCTAGTTATATCATGGCAAGCGTGGTCTGCTTTCTTTCCTCTCTAAGCCAAGGACACGCCTCCTGTAGGCAATTCCCCATGTAAGAAGTCTGTCTCTGAGGCCAATATGTCTGCTAGCCACACATTCCCTTGATCTTATCATTATTACAAATACTGTTGGTGCAAGAGTAGCATAGCGAACGTGAGTGGGAAATCAGGAACTACTCAAATCAACAGACGTGCTAATTCAATCACAGCAAGACGGCCAATACACTACGGCCTAATTGATAGGTGTCACAAAACACAAAACTGTCTACATCCTTCCTAGTATAGGGGTGTATTCAACACTCCGGATCAAAGTTGGGAAAGCAGATAAGAAGCAGTCATTTGAAACGTTCGTGGTTCAGTCTGAGTCTGCTGAATCCTAAGTGTCATTCGTGCGCTTTGTCACTGTCGGTATCGGAAATAAACTTTGTATTTTTCATCAAGGTCGAGAGACGTTCCTTTTTTCCTTACACCCATCAGCAAAAACAGTGTATACTCAAACACCTCAACAGCAAGGACTTGAGCTTGCCCACCTCACTGGAATAGGGGACAGGTGGGGAAGTGGGGATATTTAAGAATGCTTCAATACCTTTCTACCTTTCTGCAGATGGATTAAAACACAGTTAATAAATCACAGGGTGCTTTCTACTCGGATTGCTTAGGAACTGTTCAAAGCTCAGGGGAGTTTTATTTTGTTTGTTTCCTTGACATTGCATGTGCAAATTATACTTTGCAATCATGTTGCCATGGAGCCTGTGTCAAAAATATACTGTTATATGTCCCAATTGCATGAATTCTCGATACCACCTCCTCACTTCTAGTATTAAGTTTTGCAGGGCAGAGTGTCAACACTGCAGCAGCGATTTGAGCCAGTGGGATTCCATTAAATTATGCCCCTCAAAATCATCCTTAGCATAGAAATCATCTGCAAGAGTCAGAGCTCCAGTACTGATATAATGCAGTAATCCAATCAGTGCTTTACGGGTGCAGCAGTGCATTACATTTCAGCTTGCATTTGCAGTATCTAAACTTGGACTTGCAGTTTCTTGGGGATAACATCGCCAAAACATTTGAAGGTCTCGATCATGATGACCAAGATGATGATAGTGTTTTTAAAATCACATGTGAACAGATCCATTTGTTCTCTCCACAGTGTTTAATAAAAGGTGTGTTTTTTATTAGACGTTCCTTTCAATCTAAGGAACAAAAATGAAGCCCCCACTCCCCGGATGTTGAAAACATTTTTTAACATACTTTATTTATTTGACTCAAATATCAAATCCCAAAAAAAGCATAACATGTTTAACAGCAAAGAAATCAGGCAGGTAATATTCTGATGGATGGGTTTTCAAAATGAAATGGAAAACCAATTGGCTGATGGGAAGTTAAATATAGAATAGCTAAAATAATTACTGAAAGAAGGAGGAAAATATTTTTGATGGTAATAGCAGAAAGAGGTTTTCAAGACTGGACATGCAGGGAGATGCTTGCTGGCACTTACAGTATATGATATTTTCCACCCTAATTTCCAATCAACTGCTTTCAAAGAACTTGGAAATGCCTTTTATCAGACCCTGAGCATGTTAAAAAAAAAAAAAAAAAAAAAACAGCATATTTTGAAAAGTTTTGATTCAAAATTTGTATGTATCAATCATGAGCAGGGTTATTATTGCTACACACACATACACACACTATCACACACATGTGCGCACACACACACACACACACACACACACACACACACACACACACACACACACACACACACACACAC
The DNA here is from genome assembly GCA_029718625.1 of Synaphobranchus kaupii. Classification (NCBI taxonomy): domain Eukaryota; kingdom Metazoa; phylum Chordata; class Actinopteri; order Anguilliformes; family Synaphobranchidae; genus Synaphobranchus; species Synaphobranchus kaupii. The sequence goes on along the minus strand of CM056383.1, from coordinate 10,067,608 downwards.
ACACACACACACACACACACACACACACACACAGTAAGTATGGTTCATGTAATCATAACAGCCAATGCCACCTATCAATAAATAAATTATCTAACAGGCTATGATGGTGCACCCAATCAAGTGGAATAATGGTAAATAATAGTTATAAAGGGTATTAGTTAACACTGGGTCTTTTCAGAACTGAAAGGGGTTGACTGTGTAGTCACATTATGTGACTGATTGATGAAAATGTCATGCAAAAAAAGAATAGCCTTTGACCAGCTTAAATGAATCATTCATAATTCATAGTTTGAAAGGAAATGAATGCTCTCAGACGCGTGTCATTGTCTGATCTCTGTGACACGGACTGAATACCCTTTTCTTCAAGGAAAATATTCAGTGAAGAAACAGCCGGCTGAGTCTTATTCTTCCCGGCATGGGTGTCACTCTCATTGTCTAAAGTTATTTTGTTCCTCCGACTCCACTTCCTGATATTAGTTCTGATAAGAATGATTGCAAAGAATGTCTGCCCTCTTTGGCTCAGTAGGTTGATCAGCTCCACTCTTTAATTTCATCAGTGTCTGTCAGGCCATTCAACACAAGCTGCCAGTGGATATATCTCTTCACACAGACGTTACTCTCGCAGGAAAGATAGGCTGTGGGCTGCTGCCAATAGCAGCGCTTTTAAATTGTTTTTAAATCAAGACCAGGTGGCAGAAGTGTGGGTTTGGATGAACTCAGGAGAGCACACCTGTTTAATCCAGTATTTGGGTTGTGCTGCATAAAACATTTTTTTTTATTAGGCATTCCAAACCGCTGAGCTATCTGCCATGGTGTTTGAGGTACAAAAATAAGGCCGTTTGTTTGAAGCTGTGTTGGAAATAAACTTGAGCAAAGACAAACTTGAGCCAGAATTTACTAAAACAGCCCCATATAAGGGGCTGTCGAGTGTCTTGTAGGACAAAAGCAATGGTTCTCAGTCCTGTAATGCACCATAAGGTGTGGCATCAAACAGGGCCGGAGTGGGACTCATTTTCAGCCCAGGAGTTTCATGTCTCACAGCAGCCCAATTTGGACTGGGGGGGGGGGGGGGGTGTTCCACAATGAAAAATAGACCATTTTAGCTATTTTGATGGCCTTTTCATGATACATTTTTTTAAATATAGAACAATTATAAGATACGTATACAAGAGATAACTAGTAAAATAGGTATGTATAGTGGTGTTATTAGAACTAATTGTCTGGACTTTTTAGATTTTGCACACACTGTGGTACAGCTCTACCTGTGCTGTCCACAGCAGGGACCTTCTGGGCTCACAGCTTGGTCCTGGCACTGCCTCATCAATGACTTGGCCTAACAGCAGACTCTGCTCTGTCACTTAAAACATAATAGCAATTAAGAATAATACCTTTTATTTTTTATTTTATTAATACAGGGAAAAAAGATAATAGTACATACAAGTTCTAAAATCTTTGGGCCCTACTCAGTACATTACTGGTTTACAGAGGATTCCGTGCCCTACAGCATAGAAAGAAAAAAAGATATGAACAGAAAATGAGAAAAAAAATGAAAAGACAAGAGTAAAAAATCTATAGATGTGCAGTAATTAAAATGTGAGAAAATTCAGAAAGAAATAGTCGTATGAAAAAGTTTGGGCACCCCTGACAGTTTCCATTATTTTCATTTATAAATCATTGGGTGTTTGGATCCGCAACTTAATTTTGATCTATCAAATAGCTGATGGACACAGTAATATTTCAGTAGTGAAATGAGGTTTATTGGATTAACAGAAAATGTGCAATATGCATCAAAACAAAATTAGACAGGTGCATAAATTTGGGCACCCCAACAGAAAAATCACATCAATATTTAGTAGCCTCCTTTTGCAAAAATAACAGCCTCTAGACGCTTCCTATAGCCTCTAATGAGTGTCTGGATCCTGGATGAAGGTATTTTGGACCATTCCTCCTTACAAAACATCTCCAGTTCAGTTAGGTTTGATGGTTGCCGAGCATGGACAGCCCGCTTCAAATCATCCCACAGATTTTCAATGGTATTCAAGTCTGGGGACTGGGATGGCCATTCCAGAACATTGTACTTGTTCCTCTGCATGAATGCCTGAGTAGATTTTGAGCAGTGTTTTGGGTCGTTGTCTTGTTGAAATATCCAGCCCCGGCGTAACTTCAACTCTGTGACAGATTCTTGAATATTATTCTCAAGAATCTGCTGATATTGAGTGGAATCCATGCGACCCTCAACTTTAACAAGATTCCCAGTACCGGCACTGGCCACACAGCCCCACAGCATGATGGAACCTCCACCAAATTTTACTGTGGGTAGCAAGTGTTTTTCTTGGAATGCTGTGTTCTTTCGCCGCCATGCATAACGCCCCTTGTTATGACCAAATAACTCAATCTTTGTTTCATCAGTCCACAGCACCTTATTCCAAAATGAAGCTGGCTTGTCCAAATGTGCTTTTGCATACCTCAAGCGACTCTGTTTGTGGCGTGTGCGCAGAAAAGGCTTCTTCCGCATCACTCTCCCGTACAGCTTTTCCTTGTGCAAAGTGCGCTGTATTGTTGAACGATGCACAGTGACACCATCTGCAGCAAGATGACCTTGTAGGTCGTTGGAGGTGGTCTGTGGGTTGTATTTGACCATTCTCACCACCCTTCGCCTTTGCCTCTCCGATATTCTTCTTGGCCTGCCACTTCTGGCCTTAACAAAAACTGTGCCTGTGGCCTTCCATTTCCTCACCATTTCCTCAGAGGAGAGTCAAAGAGAAGAACAACTTGCAATTGGCCACCTTAAATACCTTTTCTCATGATTGGATGCACCTGTCTATGAAGTTCAAGGCTTAATGAGCTCATCAAACCAATTTTGTGTTCCAATTAATCAGTGTTAAGTAGTTACGGGTATTCAAATCAACAAAATGACAAGGGTGCCCAAATTTTTGCACAGCCTATTTTTCACGTTTGATTTAATTTCATACAACTTAATATTGCTACACTAAAAATCTGTGTCTGGAAAACACCCCAGTACTCAGCTTTTATTAGAAAATGAATGGCATGCCACTGTGATCATTTTCTGTGAAGATAGAGTAAATTATTTGCAGCCTCAGAGGGGTGCCTAAACTTTTTCATACGACTGTATGTAGAAACAAAGAAAAAAAGTAAAAAAGTGAATGTTTATGTTTATGGGGCAGACACAGCATGATCTGAAATTAATTATAGTTAGATTGACAGATTTGGTTATTTATAAGATGAGATTTGAGCTGTTTTTTAAAGTTGTTAAACTATATCATTAGTGATCAGTATCACTTTATGATCAGTGTTTTATCGCCTAATACTAATGTACAACTTCAATAAGTAGGCTAATGCTGTGCAATTAAAGCATATTGTCCTAACGTTAGGCATTTAATGTTTGGGAAAGTAACAAAGACATATTTTTCAGGGGTACTCAATATTAAATCGTTATTGAATCACGTACAATAGCCTATATATGACTCACTGGAATAATGTTAACACTGACTATTAATAAAAACTGCTGCAACTATTGTTTTTGAACATTAAGAAGTGACCGTTATCATAAGGCCTTTAATTGCTGTTTTAGTCATCGTTTTTCTAATTTAGTAAATAACACTCTTAACTTGGCAGATGTTCACGTTCGTGACAATGGCCAGAAAGATATAAAACGTCCATTCATGTCGGGTAACGTTAGCTCTCTGAATGTAACATTTAAATCTCCAGTAAGTTATCAAGTTAAACTAACTTAATTTGGCTGTTATCTTTTGCTAGATAGCTAACGTTACCTCACGGTTGAAGGGTGACATTAGACGTCAAATAAATAAAAAGTTAATAACGTTAGCTAACAAAACCAACAAGAAGCGACAGCAAGATACAGCAAGTAGCCTAGGCTATGTTAGCTAACGTTAGCTACATCTAAAACAGTGTTACTTAATAATTTACTTATTATTATTATAATACCTTTCATGGCCTAATAATAATAATAAACAAGAATAATAATTTCCAACACAATTAACTCCTCCCTCGCTAAAAAAAATATATTTTTAAAATCCTGGCTGCTCGGAGACTAGCCTATATAGCAAAATGCCTTTCACAATTAGATGATCCCATAATTATTTTGCATTTATCAAAGCAGTTATTCGTAAATACGCCAGTCATGTTTTAAAATTAATTGACAATAAACTTTAATTGTGGATGGCATGCAATGAGACTGTGCTTTACACGCCTATGACATCTTAACACTATACGCTACCTTTCTCATCATCAGCTGCGTTTGTGTTTGTGTTCGAAATATGTCGGTTAATTTGGCACATTTGGCTGCTTCTTCTTCCATTGCCTTTCTTTTTTTTAATCCTAACCTTTTCTGTTCCTCCTTTCCTTATTCTATTCTCCATTTTAGCATCTTCGTCTGGCACAAACTCGTAAACTAAGCTAATTACATCAGGTGATCAATCATAATCTAAAACAAACTTGGGTTCAACCAATTATGGAATTTTGGAGGGGCCACTCTCATCCCCCCCTATCAGCATCCAAGTTTCTGGTATGGGCGTGGTTGCTTTTCGTGCGTGTGTGAGGAGAGGGGGCCGAGTGATAACTTGATCTAAATACAATTATTATACAATTATTATAGTGTTTACCGATCCTCGCCACCAGCCCAAAAACCAGCGGCCCACCGGGATTCTCCCGATTCTCCCGATTAGCCACTCCGGCATTGGCATCCAAGCAATAACATGCCAAGGACTGGGCTCAGCAGTCCTGCAGATGATCAGTGGACAGTTGGCCATACCATTGTACCATTTATTAGGTGTGGTTGTGAAACCACACCTATTGTTATTCACCATACTTATTATTATTCCGCAGATTTTTGAGAACATATCTCCTCCTACACCATTCACACCATAGACACCATTCATACCTCATATTATACCGTCATACACCCTCCAGGTTGCTATTACTTTTTTACCTTTATACCATATACACTTTACAAAAATCCAGTCCTCCGGCTATACTCCTGGCTCAGTGAAACGTGGCAACAAAGACACACAAGCACCGGAAGGCGGAAACAGCGTGCTTAAATAGCACAAAGGAAACCAGGAACAGGTGCGCCAGGTAATGAGCGGATGGCGAAAAAGAAACCGGAACGCCAGCTCACGGCTGCAGAGAACCATAAACGCAGAGATGGAATGAATGATAGTAAAACCGTGACAGCGACGAGAAATTCCATCGCTAACGACGTAGCCTACTTCCGTCTCTGATCCAAATACAAAAGCAACACTTTGAGCAGCTTAGAGTCATCGCAACTGAACAACCCGTTAAGTGAACTGAGCCGCTCAGTTCGCCTACTTAACGACTTACCGTTTTGTGCTTTCATCACAATTCATTACTTCTTTGTATCACTTCCAGGTTCTTTAAACTTACCACAAAATAGGCTAGATCACCAAATTTTTACTTTCACCTTCACTAAATCCCTTTATGCCGCATTACCAGTTCATACCATTTCCACCTTTTATTTTCCACCTCACACTATAGCCTACCATATTACCATCTTTCTATGCCATTTCCAGCAATTTATAACACTGTGAAGCAACCACACCTACAATTTCTTTAGGAATTGTTAATCTAGTTTAACATATACGTACTTAACAAATTGTGAAAATAAAATGCTTACACTTTTAGAATCAAAGGGTTCTACAAATAGTAACTGAATCTTCAAGCAATACAAGTCCCACAACATAATATTGTTTTCATTACATGGATGTATGTTTTATTGCTTATAGTTATACTGCAGACCAAAGTGCTTCACAGAATAAAACACATAGGAGACAGTTAAACAAATACACAAACTCAGATGAATAAAACACAATAAAATAACAAATAGTAAGGGGATCCTCTGAACTTGCTGGTTCCTCCATAATTGATGGGGGTGAAAGTCTATAGGTTTGAGGTGAATCGGATTGCTTTTCTGGCTGGGTGACTTGACTCAAATTCCATACCTGAAGTCTTCTTACAATGATGTCTTCTTATATTTTGTGTTCCTTGTCATGATGAAGGTATGAATCACACTGGATAAGGCCATCTTCCAAAGGCACACCGGTCTATTTTTTACATTACATTACTAGCATTTAGCAGACGCTCTAATCCACTTTTTTTAACATTTTTAATTTAGCATTTTTACATAGTAACTATTCAGGTTAAGTACCTTGCTCAGAGTTCCTTGTCCTAACTGGGAGTAAAACCTGCAACCTTTTGGTTACAAGCCCAGTTCCCTAACCACTATCCTACACTGCCTCTCTTAGTGTAGTCTGAATGCTAGGAAATTAAAGAGCACGTGTAATCCTGAAAGGGCATTTTAAAAATTAATAAAACAGGATCAATGGATTGCAGCATTCCTAATAAGCAATGCCTCCCCTCCCTCAGCCTATACTGAACAAACATATGATCTTTTTTTTTTTTAAATGAGGAATCGGCATTTCATTTCCTCTGAGATGACAACGGGTCCGTAATTGGGGGATTAACATTAGAGAGGCTGGATCAAAGGAATTGTAACATGAAGGACTGCTTCGACCCCTGGGTATTAAAAACAAAGCAGAGGAGAAGAGAGATGACGAGCCATGGAACAGGAAGCGTGGATGAATTTCAAATTCCAAAAATAAAAATAGTCAGCCAGTCACTCTCTGTCAGTCAAAACCAAAAAGCAAGGGAATGTTGGAGTTAAGGAGAAAAGTGCACGCACAACAATCACAATTATTGCACAATTTTACTGCCAGCAAAGTACATGCATTAGCATTTCTTGGATCTTGTTCATCTGACACACATACACCCCGGCCGGCAGTAATGATGCCAGCCAGTGCCAGGCAGCCTGGGCTTCTTTTCTTTGTTTCCTTTCATTTTTAAGCCCAAAATACAAAAAAAAGCAACATAAAAACTCCAGAAAGATTGAGAAAGGGGTTCAGAGGGCTCATGTGAACCCCATAAAGACTCCAGGGAACCTCCCTCAAACAGATCAATTGACTGTAATCACGCTGGGTGGTAGCAAAATTTACAAAAAAAAAAAAAAAAGTTATCTCGCCATTCACAATCTTCATAAGGGTGCACCCATCACCCGTCAAAGAATTTCTGTGTCTGCCAATGCAAGATACTTACTGGACTCCATGTAGGGCTGCACGATTATGGCAAAAAATTATAATCACGATTATTTTAGTCAATATTGAGATCACAATTATTTAACATGATAATTCATTGGTTTTTGGAACATAATACTTTTATTGCACTTTAACATTTTGAATGAACAGCATATTTTCAAATTTTTTAACCCAACTCTCTACTGTGAGGGAGGTCAAATAGGAGTGCTTTATTTGATATAGAACACCAGAGAAAGTCCAGTAAAGTGAGAGTTTTCATTTGTAAACAGACTGTTCCTTCAAAATCGTCATTCTCGATTATTCTTGTTTAGTAATCGTGGAAAGGCAATATTGATATCGCGATTAAAATTTTATTAAATGTGCAGCCCTAACTCTATGGTTCTGTGGGTGACTTATGTTTTACTGACTGGCCTCTTCCTCTGAGGATGAGGATGTGAGGGGTCCCTATTGCCCCCTTGTGCATCTGCTCAATTCACGTGTGCTGGTTCTGGGACAGATTCAGGCATTCCACAGTCATGCCACCGCAACATTTAAACAGCACTATTCTTGCACTTATAGAGCAGCGCCGAAGCGCTTTCTGTAGATATGATGTCATTGTTCATAATCAGTGCAGTTCGGTGCTTCCCAAGATGCATATTGACTGTACCTTGGGATGTTCTTTTGTTATTAAAGTGCCGTGACGATAGCAGCAATGCTATTTATGAAACAGGAAAACACCTCAAGTGAGCCAAACGTAGCAAGCTAATTAACCATCTGTGGAACACCTGATTTCTAGATTTAAAATGCATTCAAAACAGCACAGTGAGCACTTGGGGAAATACTACTGAAGAAATGAGCTTGTGAGCTTGTAAAATGAATAAATGATAAAAACCCAATTAGATATATGAGTAAACTAATGCGCCCCTACTTTATGCTCCTCTTCATCACCACAATATGCATACAATCCTTATTCTCTGTGTTATGAGTTAACTGTGATGATTAATTTATTTTTTAAAATCATCATTTAACTATGAACTTGTTTAGCCATAAACTCATAAGATGCATTGTGTTATTCTGCACCAGTTGTCTCCAAGATGCCTCTATTTTGTTTAGAGACAATAAAACAATTGCCATTCGCTGCTATAAAAGACAGCCAGCCCTGGCATTTTAATGTGTGTTTAAATTGTTTAAATAGGGGAAATGCAGACATTATACCATGTGAGACAGGACTATAAAAATTATATTATTTGTATTACTGCCACTGGTTTTACTTTAATCACATTGCTTTTTCTTTATTAAATCGACATGTCATAAAGGCCCAAAACAAGTATGGCTGAGCAACACAATTCTAGTCTTCTGTACCAGTGTCCAATAGGGACAATATGCAGAGCTCAAAGTGCTGTATCATAGTTTATTTCCTACTGAATTTCTGCTGTGTTTTCCTTCTTGATAGGCAGATAGCCTTGTATATTACTGCCTATGGATATGACCGTTCTCATCACTGATAAAGTACCACAATTAGGATGTTTCTTATCTACCCTACAGGATTTATCTCAAAAAACAAATGTTTTGCTACAAAGAAAAATGTCTCTGCTCAATGAATAGTCCTGTCTGAACTGCATGATATATTTCATACTTATCCATATTTGAGAAATAGGTCAATTTAAAATAAGGAAAGTCCATGAGGTGGATTTTATTTAGGAGACAGAGTGATTTGTAATCCGTTTGGATCCTGCCGGAAAGTAACGTCGGCAGAAATTTAAAAATGAGTTCTGCATTTGGCATTAGTTGAATTTTAATAAATGGACATGAATTGTTAAGACAAATGTGGCTATTATGTGGAAATGGTAGAAAGGCATGAGTTTCTTTCGGTGCTTGTCCAAGCCCCCCCCCCCCCCCCCCCAATTCTGTCCAAATCTGAACATTGAAACGGAATAAGAAGTCCCAAATCACGTCATTGAGCCCATATCAGGTGAGGATGTTTAGTTTTCCATGTCATTCTGACTTAACCTTACCCACCTGTTTGATACAGTATAAATGAGGATATGAGGATAAAGCACTTATCCCAAACTTATCTGGGGATAAATCCCAAAGTACACAAGAGTGGTAGCTGCATCTGAGCCTTGGATATCCCCGAGTGCACACAAAGTCTCAGATAACAACAAACACAAGGCTTCTCCAAGGACCTGGCGTGTTCCTGTACAAGTCAACCTCTCTCCATTGCCCTGCTTCAAAGAACAGTATGTTTGATCTAAGGGTAGGAAATGGAAGGAACTATACTCTGTGATATTTGCGATTTTGTAATCATCACACAGAGTACTAAAATGCCCCATATATTTTTTCCCTGTACATTAATTTCGAATGAATTTTTAATGGTCAGTTTAATGGGTCTTCACGCACTGGTGTTTCATGTCATCATTTCGAAATGGCAGCATTAGAAGATCAGCGATAGGGCATTTGCAAGATGCACTGCAGATGGATCGTGCAATCCAAATGAATAGTGATCAGAAGAGCCTATAAGGCATCTCAGATGGTTTGCATTTTGTTCGTCCACATTTACTTCTAAAAACGCACTCTTCCTCCATCCGAGCACGACTCAGCTTCAGGCGTCCATGCATCCCATTTATGTGGCCTGCCATCTGTTCACATGAAGCCGACTTTGGGAAAGTTGGTAAGAACTCTGATTGAGAGAGAACACCAGACAAAGCGTAACGCTGGCACCGGGTCAGACTTGTGAGGCCACAGGAGATTCAAGAAGTGATGGACTCTCATCTACTATTACACAAAGACCAACATGAGAAATTCCTTGGCAAATGGCAGACAGCAGACGGTCAGGTCAAAGTAGTTTCGGCAAAATAAATCTGATTGCTGATGGGTTTTTTTTTTTTTAACAAAAAGCTTTTCTTAGGCATGATTAAATGTTGAAGAGCCATTGAAAGCCGCTGGAGCAGAAATGACGGGAGCCAAAAAAGCACCTCTTCAACACTTCATCCAGTCATCAACACCTGATGACTGTGAGTTTATTGATACAGTCAATATAGACCTGTGATCTCCCTCTCATGACTGCATGGTTTCTCAAACTCTGTCTTCATAGCTATGCAGCCATAGATTACTCCTGGCGGGGGCACTTGTCCAACCCTCCCACCCCTTCCCCACCCCTCCAGTTGGTGCTCCTGCTGCTCTATTACACTTTCCCTAACAGTTTTCTCTCTCTCTTTTTTTTTACATTCTGCCAGCGGGGCTTATGCCCCGCATCTTGAGAGTTGCAGTCCGGCTTCCTGTCCGTTGCCGCTTGCCCCTCCCTTCCTTACCACCGCTGCCAGCTGCTCCCGCCGCCATCGGCGCCCGGTTCCCCACCATCACTGCCGCCACATCTGGACTGTCATCTAGCTGCTGCAAATTATATTATCATGGACATTGGCTGTTTTGACCATGTTGGTCTTTAAGCCCTAGACCCTGAGCCGACCAGAGGAGGATGGGTTCCCCCATTGAGTATGGTTCCTTCCAAGGTTTCTTCCTAGTTACACCAGGGAGTTTTTCCTTGCCACTGTTGCCTTTGGCTTGCTCTTGTGGGGGGTTTAGGCTGGGTTTTGCTGTGAAGTGCATTGTGACAACTTGTGAAATGCGCTATATAAATAAATGTTGATTGATTGATTGATTGATCTAATCAGAGACCTTTATCTAACAAGAGAACGGACAAAGGGGTTTCCACTTTGGATAAGATCTGCGGTTTGATTTTTTTTGGCTTCAGATTAGCCCTGGTAATTACTGTTATGAGTTGGCTATAATTATGCATTTGAGCACACATGAACCAAAATCACGCATCAGCTTACAAGGCTAGATTCTGCAGTGTCTGGTACTTGTGAGAGATGATAAATGTTCTCTTGCCAGTGTTTATGTGTTGCTAATGACCAATGGAAAAACAAATATTAAACACCATCAAGATCGATGCACTGTAATATGCAAATAACCATAGTCATACCTACAGATGGTTAAGCATACTGCAAGTCATGTGGGGACCCAAGCACTTCCACTGTACCCATGTTAGAGTGTGACGAACACAAACTTGTTGTGCATGTGTTCACGTCTATACACTCTGTACAAAACTCGCATTAACTAATAAACCACAAACTACATTGCAATTAACAAATATCTCAACTGCATGTCATTACTGTAATTGAGCATTAATTCTCCACCATGCTTGGTAGGCCGTTGCATGCCGCGTTCACGTCATATGGGAGAGATGGCAGGCCATTTCCGCACTGGTTATGTCAAGTGGAATAAATTGGAGTACAAAAAAAATCCTGAGTTCAAAAATAGTACGACTTGAAAGCTGACCTGAACAGTAGTTACCATCTCCGCCATATGTCGTGAACGCAGCATGAGAAAAAGATGGCAATCTCCCTCTAGTGTGAGGACGATGGCATGAGCAATCGATCCAAAGTAGCTAAGGCTTTCTGCTTGATTACCGACATAAGAAAATAAAATGCAAATAAACGTTTTATTATTTTAACTTTTATTAAACCAGCGAAAAGTTTTTAAGTTGTTCTGTCATGAGTTCTTAAGATTTTACCCAATTCTAATTAACTTTCACCAGATACTCTTGTGTATCTGGTAAAAGTCTTATGAATTGTTTTTAGATTATGGTTTTAAATGTGCATTCCCTTTATGAACTTACATATCCTTAGAACAGTTTTTTCCCCCCTTTACAACTATGGTTCAAATGAGAGCATTATTTTAACTTGTCACACATGCAGCCATTGTAAAACCCTTAGGAATGTAATAAAAGTGCATGAGTGTACCAGACTCTAACATGACGGCTGTGCCGTCATGGTTTCTTACCGTTGTCCTATTTCCCACTCTTAGTCCTATTGCAGAACAGTTTCAGATCGTGTGCTGGGGTTTGGAAGCCTGAGGTCCTATATTTTCCAGATGGCGTAGCCTACATGGACCTACATACCGCCCAAGAGGTTCTAAGTTTAATTTTGGTAGTGGTGTGTTTTTTATGTAACGTCGTATTTGGTTGTTGTTTTGTGTGGACTGGTGTCCCCAACTGATGGTGCAGGTGTTACAGATTTGCGCGCATCTGAATGGGGCCGTGTAAGAACTTCCACCGGAGTGCTGCACCTACAGTATATAAAGAGTTATTCTGGGGAAGTCGGAGGCCTGATTCCTCTGTTGATTTGGTGCTCGCACGTAGGGATTAGTGGTTCCTGTGTAACTTACCTATTAAGAGTTGTTAATAAAAACACTTTGTGTGCAAACCAAGGTGTCGGCTTCGTATGTTTACGGTGGCTGTGGAGCAGCCGTAACAACACTGTTTGAGTTGACAAACATTAAACACTGAAGCATTTGAGAAGTTTTGGCTTATTTTGTTAAATGACAATTTTTTTTGGATATTGTTGAAAAATGTGTTTACACTCAGCAAAGAAAGGTATTAAAAAAGTATTGATTTGGCATTGGTATCAAACACCTGGGTATCGGTATCGGGACCGGTATTGAAAAAGTTCAGATGATAACCAGCCCTCCCATATGGAAATGTAATATACTGCAGTATATTTTAAATATATTGTGAAGATAATTTTGATATATTTACAATATACTGCAGCATATTCTTTTTCCATAGGGGCTAGTTCTGAGAGCAGGGAGTCAGGTAACCATGATTAGTTGATAAGTTTAATCAGTTACTTTAGAACAAAAGCTTTTAACTCCTTTTTGGATAAGGTTGGAAAACTTTGGTTTTAGACAGTTAAATCCCCATCACATTATGCAAGGTACAGTCCCTCCTCAGATTGGTGAGAAGTATACTGTACAACAATGAGATTTGAGCGAGTAACGTGATTGGCCGAGACGCGTTCCACCAGTGCTGGTATTTAGTATAACCTCGCTGCCATTGCGTAGACGCGTTCTATAGAGCGTTGCCTAGGATGTATAAACAACAACAATAGCAACGGCAACAGGGTGCTAGCAATTTGGTGAATTCAAAATAAAGAATGAGTTCATCAAAAGTTATTGTTTCAATATTTTTTTCATTACTTACTAAACGTTTATGTTAACATTGTTGAATAAAAGCAATAGATCACTCGAGGATTTGTGCGTTATTGGATATAATCACTGCGGAGAGTACTCCGCAACTTGACCTTCGGTCTCGTTGCTATGACGTCACTGCAGTGATTATATTTCCAATAATGCACTCCCTCTCGTGATCTATTGCTTAATTATAAAATCAGTCGGCATACACATACAGTACATTAATACTGATTCGCATTGCAATAACAGTATACTGGCATATTTCTTAAATGCACACATTGGAAATTCATGAGTTGAAATGTAATATCTTTTTTTTATTCATGAACCTTGATATTTCTGTATTTCCAAACCACGTCCAGTGTATCATGGGATCAACATTTCAAAAGTGTCACCAAATCATGACTTACTATACTGCCTTAGAAACTTAACTTAACCAGAGCCTATTTTTGTTGGCAACCTTAACCGGAGCCTATTCTTGCCAAGAGCTGCTGTTTCATGATAAATTAACTAACTATTAATAAGCTAGTAATCTGTGTGAATTAAGCATGACTATCTTCTGTTCCCTTTGAATATTTAGATATATTATGCCAGTTTTCTTGTGTTTTGCATTGATGGACGGGCTGCAATTATAGCTCTAACACAATGTGCTCTAGTGCAATAGAAATGCTGTTATTAGGAAATATACATTTTTAATAGCTTCAAAGAACTCTGATGAAAATTGTGGAAAATGGCACAGAATGACAATCTAATTGAGCATACAGCAGGTATTAACTAATTTTAAACTGATTTTGAAATATAATGAGCTCTCACGCCGTGATTAACCAGGCTACCTGGTGCATACATGCATTAGCATAATTACACAAGGGAGCCAAAGAGACTATGGGCACATTATTATCTGGTGCGCTGTTCTATTGAAATGTTCTCAACCAGTTCCGCGAGGATATAATTGTAATTATCTCATTTTTTTACTGTTTCAGTAGTTTACAAAGGCATTAGTTTTCTGATGATAAGCCCTGCATTTTTAGCATGAGATGTTGCATATATTTCACCATTAAAATTGGATGAGCGTCCTTTTACAAATTCACTCATTTGCATAAACGCAAATAAAGAAGTAACACAATAGATTCATATTTTGACCCAGCATAATGTATTTACAAAATGACAATATTATCCTAATATATCCATTATCCAAGCCATGTATACAAATAAACCCACATACACACAAACAACAATAAAAATGGTGGGCAATGACAGATTCTCACAATCAAGATCATGTTTCCTTAACTGTTCTGAATACAATCAAGGTGGTTATGATGACCTCCCATTTAGCCATGAGCCATTATGTCAATATATCTGAGGACAGCACTGTAGTAATATAATAAAACTGGTTTCAGATGTTTTTTAAATAGAAAGTCCCTCCATATCAATTATTTTCACAGCTTGAATTTTGCATCTTTGTGACAGCGGGGATGCCTGTATGCACAATAGCTCCTCCAGCCGCTGAAATGCTAACCAAAGTCTGGCATGTTGCTGATGATCGAGCTGGACCATCAGTTTCACTAAATCAGGGGTGTCCAATCTCATCCCAAAAGGGTTGATGTGGGTGCAGGTTTTTGTTTTAGCCCAGCACTACGACACCTGATTCAAGCTAATTAGCTAATAAATGTCTTCAATCAAGATCTTGCTAAGTAGAATCAGGTGTCTTAATGTTGGGCCAAAACAAAACCCTTCACCCACATCAGCCCTTTTTGGATAAGATTGGACAACCCTGCTCTAAATGCATGACATGCCAAGCATTGTAAGCACTCAGCCATTTTAGCTTGTAAATGAATATAGAGGTTTGCATTGGTATGGTAGGCCTGCGGGTCCCCCCACAGATGTTGGCAGCATGAGTGGCATTTTTATAGCGGCATTTTTTATAGGCATGTTTGAACCTCCGGGTATTAGTGTGCATGATGTATGAAGGCCCAACATTTTAAATTAATTTAGGAAATGTTAATTTAGGCTGGGTGTTTGTCACAGAAAATGTTGGCTAAATTCACAGAGCAGTCATGGCAAAAATCACAGAAAACTGAAAAATCAGTGGCAGAATAACATTTAATTATTTCATTAATAGATCTCATGTGCAGCAGTGGGGGACAATTTAAATAGGCTAAATGTGCAACTACAGTAACAAGTGAGTTTCAAAAGTGCTTGAACTTTAAAAAAAAAATCAACAGGCAGTTGCCGCTAGGATCAAATACGATCCGTCACAGAAAGAAAGAGCATGCTTTTTGGCCTTTAATTTGACAGAACGTTGATATAAACAGAGCATGCTCAAATTGCATTACTAAAATGGTAAAACAGGGTTAGGACTACCGTGTGTCCTTTTTTATTTCTTTAAAGTTTGTTTGGTGCAACATGTTGTGGGCTAATGATAATAATGCCTTGCATTTATATAGCACCTTTCTCACCAACCGGTGACTCAAAGTGCTTTACAATGATGAGGGGGACACTCACCTCTACCACCACCAATGTGTAGCACCGACCTGGGTGATGCAATGGAGACATTTTGCACCAGAAGAGGGAGAGAATGATTTTAGCCAATTAAACTGCCTAGGCTACTTTACAAGGTTTTCCATCTTTGATGAAGCACCTGTTTTCAATGACAATGTTACTACAAAGGGGAAGGCGCATTCGGCAGCAACACTGTTGACAGCAAGGACAGGAATCTTGATCGCAGTGCATTCCAGAATCTGTGTCACACTTTGTTTCTCCCAGCAGTTGGCAATATGGTTAAAATGCTAAGGCCTATACAAATCACCCTGTAGTCTATATAGGATACGGTAAGGTTCAGAGTTAGCCTACCATCCTAAACTGCCAAAAAATCACGGAAAGCAATAAATACCTTCCTTATGTACTTCATAAAACAGATTATTTAACCCCAACTGGAACAAAGACTGCATCTGCAGAACTGTTGTACTGTTGAAGTGCTAGCGTTGTGTTAAACTGCTGTTGAACAGTCTGGCTGTCTGCGCTTCCACTGTGAGCCCTGGTAATTCCTGTGCATTAATAACTCAACATGTGAAAAAGAGCTAGTGTCAGTGGACAGTCTAGCTGGAATACTACAAAAAAATTGTACTGTTAAATAATTTTTCTAAAGTCCTGGCTGATTTCCTGCAGGTTCTAGAGAGTAAAACAGTCTTTTCTTCTTCTTCTTCTTCTTCTTCTTCTTCTTCTTCTTCTTCTTCTTCTTCTTCTTCTTCTTCTTCTTCTTCTTCTTCTTCTTCTTCTTCTTCTTCTTCTTCTTCTTCTTCTTCTTCTTCTACTTCTTCTAGTTACTATTGAAATAATTTGTTCTTTGTTACCTTTCAGAAGCAACATTGTTGACCAAAAAAGCTTTTTACAAGAATATTTGAGTTCAGAAAATGCAAATGGAAAAAAAATAGTAATCATAAGAAATTGCATTTACAAAAATATTATACTTCACAAAGTAAACCTATTCTAAGAACTGATCATGTATATACTG
The DNA here is from genome assembly GCA_029718625.1 of Synaphobranchus kaupii. Lineage (NCBI taxonomy): Eukaryota > Metazoa > Chordata > Actinopteri > Anguilliformes > Synaphobranchidae > Synaphobranchus > Synaphobranchus kaupii. The sequence continues at coordinate 10,050,943 of CM056383.1, read as the reverse complement.
TACACTGTGTGAGTCAGCTAGGTAACGGAAATTAACTTTTTTATGAGTCCAGAAGGAACAATAATGTGTCCTTCCTTTTGTTTTCCATAAACAAAGAGAATGAAAAAAAGGTCAGAACACTGTTACAGAAACATTTCATCTGCCGGGGAGCAGACTTCAACTCTTTTTCATGATCGTTTTATTTTCTCACTCTTTGGACGAAAACATTTAAGCACATATCATGCAGTGATAGATCACAAAGCTAATAACATAAGGCCTTTGCAAGCTATTAAAACAGGCTTGGACTGACAGGAGCTTGCAAAATAAACACCTAAATCAAAGAAACGGCAATAATTTCTTTATCCGCTGTAATAGAAACAAATGAAAAGAAAAACAGGTAAGTGATACTTAAGTAAGGGTGTTAAATAATGCATAAAAATACATCTTCCGAGCCTTGGTTATAAAAATCCATCTTCCGAGCCTTGGTTATAAAAATCTACCTTCAAAGCCTTAGTTATAACTTGATGATAATAGCCACTGAATGTTCCATCAGGGTCTCTCTGTCAGTGTTTTTAACACCTTCCAGGATAACTGTTTTTTTATACGCAGTAACATGCTCTGTTTTAAAAAAAAAAAATTAAGTTAAAGGCCCAACATGAACCAACAGTTGTCCTTAATCTCTGATATTTGCCTCCTCTTTCTAAAAGATTACATTGCATAATGTACCAAGGTGACATTATTCTCCATGGAACTGGAAAAAAGACTGTTGGATACAATCAAAATTTATCCTTAGCTCTGGCTTGCAATTACATGACAAGTGTAGATTGCATTCTTCAGACACAGTTTGGCAAATGTGTTAATCAACAACATTAATTCACCAAACTGTGTTTGTAAAGAAATAAATGAGTACTTGCACTCAAAAACCAAGGTTAAGGACAAATGATGACTGACTCGAGGCCAAAGTTTTAACATAGACATAGAGGACAGATGGAAAATTGTTCTCAGTATATCTGAAACAGGGGCAAGAGCATTGGGTCAGAAGACTATTCCTGGAGGAGCTTTTGCCTAACCATACACTTAAAGTCTTGATGTGGAAAGACTAGTAATACAATTTAGAAGGACCAAACCTCTTAAACATTTAGGATGCTGTCAATTATTGAGACAAATGTCTGTTTCTTTCTATCCCAGACAAATGTTTTTGTTGCATGTGATGTTCCTCAAAATAATTTCATGGGAGCACAAAGATCAGTCATTGGGAAAGTTTTATTTCTTACATTTATTTGGGTTTTATTATTCAATGGGTTGTCTTTCGAGGACAGCAGTGAAATCTCAGAAGGAACCCGGGTTAGAGGAGCAGCGCCCTTCCTCTGCTGGCCGGACCGGTATCAGTAGTTAAAGTTGGGTTACATGGTAATAGGGGGGGAATGGGGATGGGCACGTGAACAAAATGGTTGAGCAGGTAATAGGTATTAAAGTAATCTGTAAAACACAGCCGACAAAAAGTCCTGTACATTAACATGCAGGTCAGAAGAGCATTTCTAAAATATATCTAGGCCTCCTGTTTGTGTTATGGCAAGGGCTTTAACCAAGAGAGGTTCAGAGCTGGAGCAGTGTGTGAACTCAGGGTGGGCGAAAGGGGCAGAAGGCCCAGGAAAAGAATACAGTATGGACACCTTGGTGAAAGGAAAGGAGGACATAGTTACACCAAGGTAGGAGGTCAGAGGAGGTGAATAAAAGCTAAATTTAAATAAATAATAAAAAACTTATTTTTTTTGAGATACAAGAATTCCTAACAATTACCCCGATTTATGGAAATGTTTTTTAAATAAATGGTTACACAGGCAGGTACACACACACACACACACACACACTCACACACACACACACACACACACACACACACACACACACACACACACACACACACACACACACAGGTGACCTTGAATACCACAGCTCCATTGTCTTGATTGGTTAAAACACCTATGACATTTTCAGAGTTGCCCTGATTTTCAAAACACAGACACACAACCCTTGGTGCTGTCAACTCGTACATTGGCCCACTGTAATCTTTTTCCAGCTCCAGTTACATTCAGCTATAACAAATGGTATTGCTTCTCAGAGACGCCTAATCACGTGTTTCTCTCGCTCTCCAGTATAGAACAATAGTCCGTGAACACGTATTTAACAGTAATGATAACCAAGGGACTTCCCTGATCTAATTGTTCGGCTATTTGAGTCTGATATGACTGTTGCTTTGGGAGAGAGGTGTGTAAGCTGTTTCAAGAAGCTGTGAAGTTGGAGAGAGTCTGAGAACTGAAATAATGAGCTGAATTCATGTCAGACATAACAGCAAGATTGAAAAGTGCTGGCAGGATAACAGTGGTAGTTCACTCTCTAAAATATCAATGAATAATTTGCAGACTGAAGTCACTGAAAGCACAGCCAATTTTCTGAACTAAAACTCCCATACTTCACAGGGGATTGCAGAAATAGAACATGTTTAATTACTAAAGAATTAGAAGTAATAAAGAATTGATAAAAAATATATTAATTAGAAATGAAACGTTTGGGTGTAATGTCCTTTCATATTTTTGTTTCATGAAGCGGGTCAAGAAAAATACAGATTTAGAGCCCCAGTCAGGATAGAAATTGAGGGTCCTCTCCATCTGACTTTCATGTTTCATTTTCTGACTCATTATAGTTTTAGTTGAGGAAAGAGTAGCTGCCCTGGTAGCTGAATTCACAGACAAAGGAAAATGTGTGTAGAAGCTACATATAAAACAAATAATAACAGAATTTTTGCTTATTGTTCAGATGATTATACGTTTCTTTCTGTGCATTCATTTCTCCACGCTGGGACTATTGCCAAAAGCAGATCCTTAGAACACCCAAATCCCTGTACCTCCCAACCATGTCATCCACCCTGCTTGACCTTACACTCACCTAGGATGACACTACAGTATGGCCCTCTTCATCTGCAAGGTGGTTCTGGACAACAAACTGCCCTTATCCATGTACATTGCGGCCGTATGTCGGACATGCAGATTCTGCCTGCGCAACATACGGAAAATCTGTCCCGTCCTCACCCCCTGCTCACCCATCTGGACTACTGCAACGCTCTCACATGTGGCTCACCCATTTCTCATCTCCCCCTACTCGCTGGCTATGTCAGTAGCATCAAATGTAGCATATTGGGCGGCTAATGGGACCACTCTGTTATATCTTCAACAGCTCGTCAGACCCTGGGGAGACGTGTGGAGAAGCCCGTATGACAGCAGACTTTTGAGCCGTATGCAATTCCCCCTGCGCAGGCAGCGGTTTGAATCCCTCCATGGTACATTCTCAGCAGTTTTCCCTTCTCTCCTTTCTACCTGTCTGAATAAAGCAAATACTATGAAAGGTGAGCAGACCGCTCTTTCAAAGAAAGAAAGATTATCTGACCCTACACACCAGGCAGACTTCTCCATTCTGCTACCTTCTGTGCATCTTTTTATTGATTATAAATGGGCCTCCTGTGCCTTCTTGGTGATTCCACACTTTTGTATTCCTGAGACTAACACTGATGATCTCGCTGGGTAAGATTGTCTGCTAAGTGCTTGTAATGCAATGTAATGTAACACAAAGTATCTTGAGCTGGAAAACCACGGCAGCCAGAGCTGAGACAGACTGAAATCTGGTCCTGGTGTAGGAAGTCTGCCTAAGTTTACACCATTAGCTCGCTGCAGGCTTGCACACATCAACAGCCCTTGGGCACTCGGAAACACTTAGAATCCCATGACTGTAGCAGTGGAAACAAACACCTGAAATGGGAGCGGGAATGAACCGGTCCTTCATATGGCAGGCAAACCTGGAGCGAGGGGGTGGGCACGCCTCCACATGCTGGAGAGGGCTACTGATTTCCCCCAGCGCCGCACCGTACAGCCAAAGCTCTCTGATTAATGCCTCAGTATTCCTCCACCAACATATTTATTAATGGAGAGCAGCCAGCTCGCACAGGAAACTGTGGGAACACGGGGAGGAGAGAGACGGCTGACCCTGGCTAATTCGTTGGATGTGGAGAGGGTGGGTGGTGGAAGTTGGGCCATAGTTTTTTGGTCACAGGAAGCATTCAAACTTCATTAACTTGTGTGTCAGTGTGGGAGTGAGCAAGGCTGGCATGCTGAGATGGTGGAATAGAGCTTAGGGACAGTGGAACGGAGGAGCTTAATTAAGAATGTCGACAGCAGTGTGCGCAGGTGAGAGAGATAGCACACCTCTTGCAAAAATGTTTTATAATAATAATAATTAAGATGAAAAAAAGCTTATGTCACACACTTGATAAACAGTTTCTATGTTAATCATGTCAGAAGTGTTCTTATTCTACCTGATAACAAGTTCCAAAGGACCAGTACTCCTTGAGTTTCACAGTACATGCATTTACTTGTTTGGAAAGTTCTTATAAACATGTGTTTTTGGAAATGGAGGTTACACATAAACACAAGTAGCTACTTACTTGGTATTTGAGATTCATCTCTGCTGAATTGTTCATGCGGCAGAGTAGGCTACTGTGATACTTCCCAAGATTATTACAAAATACAAAATTACAAAATACTTCTCATGTCCCTAATTAGTTAGTGATTAAAAACATATCGGTATGCACCACTGTATTATTAAGAAGTACCTTCCCATTTACTGAAGTCAACTGAAACAGGACTGTAAAAGGAAGCAATGCTTAATCCCATGGTTTTACTGAGTCCTTACCACATCCTGTCATGGTTATTGGCAGCCTCTGCTATTTCTGCGTTCGGTTTTCCTTTTTGGCGTCGTACGATGCTCTATCTGATTTTTTACGCCTCTGTTCCGGTCTTTGTATCTCGCCCGGCAATTATTCCCTGCACCTGTGTTGCGTTCCTGCCGGCTATAAATGCCTCGGTACTTCCGCATTTCCTCACTTCGATATTGTCTTTGCTATGTTGACAACGAAGTCGGTAAGGTATAGGAAATTTGGTCGCTGCATTTCTGGTTCGTATGAATAAGAAACGCAGCAAGTCTGGTTAGAGTATTAAGGATCAGATTAAAAACATCTACGACGTAAAAAAAAAGCCAAGTTACTCACGCATAGCCTACATAGCGCTGTCCATGAGTTCTTAATTCCAACTTGCAAAAACTAGGCCTGCCTTTAAAAGTCTTGATATCAAAATGTGGCCAAGTTACAACTAACAATATTGCCTATCGTAGCTCACACTAAATAAACTAGCTCTATTCCAAAGCAATGCTATCCAAACTTTCCTAAATTATTTAATGCAACTTGGCCCTGTGTTTCTTCATCTTTGCATGTGAAGAGATTGTGCCTCATGGAACAACATATGATTTCAATGAATGTTTTTAACAGTTGATGTTTAACTCCAGAAAGGATATGGTTGTACTTTGTTGGCAAGTTTACTTTAGAAAATGTACAGGTTTTAAAATGGTAACTGCTGCTACAGCATTCTTTACAATTCGCAAACAGACATTTATATGAAGAAACATCATGTACAATAGAGAAAGGGGTGATGAATAAATAAATGCAGATAAAAATGAGTAATATTTTTACCTAGAAAATAGTGTACATAAAGCATTTTTACAAACATATCCAGACATGTTTGTGGGTCAGATGGTGGCAAATAAGTAATAGTACCAATTTTCTTAACATAATAGTATTTATGATATTTGCAAACAGAATTTTGTGAACACAAGGATATCTATGCTGTGTAGGACCACACAGGTTTTGATAGAATCAGAGTATTTCCACTATAAATTATTTTCATTTTGCAGTTTGATGTGGCACATACAGTTCATTGACCACATTCTCTTGAGATAGTAAGATGAAGAAACACAGGGCCAAGTTGCATTAAATAATTTAGGAATGTTTGGATAGCATTGCTTTGGAATAGAGCTAGTTTATTTAGTGTGAGCTACGATAGGCAATATTGTTAGTTGTAACTTGGCCACATTTTGATATCAAGACTTTTAAAGGCAGGCCTAGTTTTTGCAAGTTGGAATTAAGAACTTATGGACAGCGCTATGTAGGCTATGCATGAGTAACTTGGCTTTTTTTACGTCGGAGACGTTTTTGATCTGATATCACTTATTTTTTATAGCTAACTAATGATGAATAATGCATGAAGATAAACACGGAGAGAGACATGCATTCCAAAGAAATGTATGCAGACATTCGCTTAACCATAACGCCCTCTATTGACAAGAATGAGAACAGTTATCCTATTACAGACAGTACACAATTACATTAAAAGAGTTTGTAGATGAGCAGTATTTAATGTGTAATGAAACATTCTAGCTGAAAGACATACAGCCTAAATAGCTAGTACAGCCTAAATAGTTTGCATCAGTAAAATATGGAAATACAGTTTTAAAATAGGGCTATTAGTATTCTATGAAATACATTTAACGTTAGGCTATTCAACACTGGATTGCCGGATACGTAACTCCAACCTTCTATGTGTGGACTACGAGCTAGTGAGCGAGCTAGTGAGTTAATAAGCACAGCAGAGTTAGGCTATTCAACACTGGATTGCCGGATGCATAACTCCAACCTTCCATGTGTGGGCTACGAGCTAGCGAGTGAGCTAGTGAGTTTCTGCACAGCAGAGTTTTTTTTTCCGGTAGTGTATAACATTACCTGCGGGAAATGTTTTGGTACCGGACAGCTAGGATTAGTTTAGTTTTCTGTAGTGCAATGAATGTAGGCTATAATGCATGTTGATTCGCTTCGTAGTAGCCTAGCTTGTTTCTGCTTCCTGACGAGAAGCAGGAAGTAATGTTGGCGAACAAGCTTAATTGGACAACGCATATTTCCCAGGAATCTTAGCCAGAAAGAAAACAGTAGATACTACTAAGAAAGTACATACCAGAGATTATTCTTCTTATTATTATTATAATTAAAACTGTTTGCAGTAAGCTACATTATCAGCAGAGTAGCGTAGACTAGAGCCACATTCGGAGGCTTTTTTTTTTTTTTTTTTAAAGTGACTAACCATAAATCAAATATGTTTGGGGAATTTGCGGTTTATAAATCCAATCTCTTAAAGGCTTACAGCTTAAAAGAGGCTATCATCAATTCTTAATATAGGCTATTATCGTAAATTCTTAATTTTCCTAGTAATTAATTTTATGGTGACCATGTGTTATGTGTGAAAAGGATAAAGTGAACAGAGCTGAAGTGAAGAAATGAATGAATAAAGAAATGTTGGCCGAGGCAAGGGGTTTCCACAGTCAGTCAGTCATGACCGCAAGAGCAGAGCGTAACACCCTCCCCAAACCAGACAAGAGCTAGCGTCCGGTTTGGGGAGGGTGTGATATAGTACAAGTGAAATACAAGTGAAACATTGAACAGTTAATATTGGAAACCTCTTTTGCCTTTGCAATAAAAATACGTTAATGTTTCAATGTGAAAATAATAACAGTCTAAGAAATTAAAAGTACAGTTGCACATTGTTTTTGTGGAAAATACACATGTGCCCTGTTGGGCTCAAACCCACAATCCACTGTGTGAGAGACTGCAGTTCTAACCACAAAGCCACAGTAGCTTCTTGGAAAGCATGAAGCCATTAGCTACATTAACATTATAAAACATTAGTATGAAGCATTTTTATTGGACGATAAGCTTGATGAGCAGGTATACGGACCATACCCTCAAATAATAATTCTCCCCATTGGATAACATCACGACAGAGGCAGGCAGTTTGGCAGGAAAATGGGAAGAAGAAGAAGAAGAAGAAGAAGAAGAAGAAGAAGAAGAAGAAGAAGTGGAAGAGGAAGGAGAAAAACGGCAAAATAATCCAAGTTTGGGGCTTTATTGTGTGGATGTGTGAAGTTGTCTCTGAATTCTGTGTGGTTACATGAGGTCAGAACATACAGAAGTTAATGTTTTTAAGGGCTGAGAGTCTATGGTCATTGTGGTTACTTCTGTAGGAAACCCTGTAAAGTGCCAAACTCTCGGTGCTGTATAGGTATGGGGCATGCCCCACCAAGCCGTAACTTGGCGGATGGCATACCTGCCATGCCAATTAGATTGGTTTTCTCGTTTATTTCCAATCTTTCTCTTTATCCTTTATTCTTGGAACCTGTTATCTTGTGTTCAGCTCAGCATTAGAGCTCTGGATAACAGGTTTTATTTTCTGTTTTTTTCCTTCACTCGTTTTATCGAGTTTTGTTTTGTTTCACCACCTCTTGTTATGTCTAATTATTTAGTGCGTGAGGTTCTTTTGTTAGTTATTCTAGCTGTTTATCGAGATCGCCTCAGTTTTTGGAGGTTGCTTTGCCTTGTGCTAGGGAAGTTTTGCTCCTGATCCTGTGTTATCTCAGTCCTGGTGCGTTTGTACTTTCACCTGGTGCGTTTCTGGCGTATCTCTGTCGATGCGCTTTTAGAAATCCTTATCGGTCGCGTTTGGTTCTCGGAACCTTACACTCCCCCTTACACATTCACTATAAGACTATTTATTTCCTTTCCAAACAGTTAAGGCAAATCTTTAAGTACACAATTACACTCAGGCTATAACAAATCTAAACCTTTGATGTTTCTATGTATTTCAGTTTTAGTTTCTTAGTACCTATTACCTATTTTATACCAGTGGTAATTACCCAATTGTGTGTTATCCTTACCATGTATTTAACTGGTACTTAGCTGGCTGTAAAAGGATGCATTATACCAAGAAATGTACGGCCAGATAACTTGTATAAGATTTGTGCTTGGGGAGAGTATTCTGTGTGTCTGGATCCTAACTGAAATACATGTTAGATAGACAATGAACGACCTGTTTCTTTGGCACTTGGGGAGGTGCAAGGCTATTAACATTTAAACTAAATCACATAGAAACCTCCGGAAGCTTACAGGTGCACCTGGTCGCGGCAGCGAGCTTTGATACTCGCAGTATTTCCGAAGACCAGCTTTCTGAAGACAGCAGTGGTCATAACATGAAAGACAGACCCCTAAATGAATACCCCAGGGTTGCCATGTCATATACACTTTCATCTTTCAACCTTCTCTTCCAAAGCAAACCCATATTCCTTTCATTTATTTTTACTTTCATTACAGTGTTCTTGTGTTTGACGTCACAAGAGAGTTGTAATGGTAATAATCATAACAAAACAGGATAAACATGAACCGGTAAAATTTTAATCAAACATCCTTCTAAAGATGCCAAATGACACATTTTCTTTCAGGTTCTACTAAATGTTTTGGAGGTATAAAGAAGCCTTGTGCATTTTTTAAAAGGCTGTATAATAAATAAATAAATAAAAAATAAAAGCCTGTACTATTATGGCAGGTACTAACTGCCAAGCCCCATGCCCATTATCAAGATTTATGAATTATTACTAAATCGATACAAAATGTCAGGGAGTACTCAAAATGCAGTAGCTATTTGCCATTTGAGTTGCTATTTTTATTTTTTGTCATTATACAATAATCTTTCCTGACTGTGAAGAATGCCTCTCTCTCAATATTGCATATGAAACGTAATTGCAATGTAATGAGTGCAGTGTGTACAGATTGTCAGATAATACATAATTAGAAAGAAGTGCGTGAAAGTACTTGAACAATATTTTAATGGGACATTGTTTCTTAATATAAATGGTGTGTTGCATGTTAATGATTATTTATGAATAAAAGCACTAATGAAAACCAGAAAGAGCTGTTTTGTGCTTTTTGGATTATTTCATGGTCCTTGCACTCAGTATCTCAGAAGTCACCTGAATTGAGTGAACTAGTGTTTGTTTTACCTCATGGAAGAGATAAGCATTGCAGTGCATTCTGGACCTGAACATGAGAGACTACATCAGTGGAATTGAGCATGACCAGCAAAGGCCTGAGAAAGGGAGAGAGAGAGAGAGAGAGAGCAAAAGTGGGGGAAAATAAATTAATAAATTTTATTTGACCTTATAACGGTACTCTTCTGAGAAAACAGGCAGAGAAAATGTGAAATGGAGGGAGTCAGAGAGAGAAAGGGGCAAGTGGAGGGGAAGTGTCGCTCTGACCTTGAGAAAACATCACGAGTTAGGACAGGGTAAACCTGCCTGTAAAAAGACTGCGTAAAGTTGAGCAAGATTTGTCGCGTGTCATGGATGCAAACAGTAATTAGATGAGTTTTCCGGAATACTGTCATCGCCTTAATCTGCCCTATCTCATGTGAAAATCAAATATTTATCAGTACTAAAAATGAGAATATTGACATTTTGGGTGGGACATCTGCACAATTTGCAATGCCACATTTCTGAGCTTTGTCCTGTCATTGTTTTCCTCAGGTTCTTGACCAGTGGAAAGGTTACAACATTACAAAATCCAGACATTCTGTCTGCAATTTGTTTTTAGTTTGACAGGACAAAGTTCCCCGAAGTGTTCGGGGACAGGCCATGTGGCAAGCTCACAGTAAATTTGATTTAATTTTGTCATTACAGTTTGCCATTAACACCACCTAGCATGAGGCTATTATCTTTTGTACTGTGAAGCTTCATATGGGTAGTTTGACCTCTATTTCCATAAGTCTAGTGCTTTAATAATAATAATAATAATAATAATAAGAATAGGTGCAAACGCCATCTTCAGCTTCATCATTATTACCATCATAATCATTGCTGTGTGTGTGTGTGTGTGTGTGTGTGTGTGTGTGTGTGTGTGTGTGTGTGTGTGTGTGTGTGTGTGTGTGTGTGTGTGTGTGTGTGTGAATAGTGTACACAGTATACTGTATACACTATGAAAATGGGTGCACAAGTGTGTTTTAGAGGTGTGGGCCTTAAGACATCACCTGTGGGAATTTACCTCAGGTCCTACATTGTGTACTTCCAGGTGTGACTGGGTTAATCTCATCAGAAGTAATGTCACCTGTCAGCTGTGACACACCACTCCCAGGGATCACCAGTCCATGACGGATGTGTCCACCTCCATGGTCTGCACCTTTGAATGTATCCATTAAATGCATTTTTACAAATGCCGGGAAACCCCCATACAGTACATCCTCATGCAGAGCCTGTTATATACAATAGACAAGTTCAACACAAAATGCAGACTGTGAATTGAAAGTTGAAGCATTTAAAATTCCCAATTATGGTGCTTAACCATAGGTGCCATCCATTGTGATAAAAAAAATCCACATGAACACAATGCTAAAAAAGAGCTTCCAGCTATCAGCAGTGCCTCTCCTCTAAATGTTGACAATTCTCTTGTACTACTATGTGACTGGTACAGTTACAGACTTTCATAATCTCTTTAGATATACAGTGCCCTCCACAATTATTAGCACCCCCTGGAAATTCACCGTTTGGTGAATTATCTTAATCTAAAAAAAAATCCCTCATCAAGAAATAATTATTTTTAACAAAACCACATGTGGCACAATTATTGGCACCCCTGCATTTAATACCTTGTGCAACCTCCCTTTGCCAATAAAACAGCACTGAGTCTTCTCCCATAACATCTAATAAGGTTGGAGAATACAGAGCAAGGAATCTGAGACCATTCCTCTGTACAGAGTCCTAGGTCCTCTCTTGTGCACTCTCCTCTTCAGCTCAGCCCACAGGTTTTCAATGGGGTTTAGGTCAGGGGACTGAGAAGGCCATGGCAGACGCTTGATTTTGTGTTCAGTTAACCATTTTTGTGTTGATTTGGACGTATGTTTTGGATCATTGTCCTGCTGGAAGATCCAACGACGATCCAGTTTTAGTTTCCTGGAAGAGGCAGCCAGATTCAGATTTAAAATGTCCTGGTATTTCATGGAGTTCATGATGCCATGTACCCTAACAAGGTTCCCAGAGCCTTTGGAGGAAAAACAGCCTCACAACATCCTACGGAACCTCCACCATACTTAACAGTGGGGATCAGGTTATTTTCGGTATAGCCATCCTTTTTACGCCAAACCCACCTTGAGTGTTAGTTGCTGAAAAGCTCAATTTTCATTTCATCTGACCATAGAACACAGTTCCAGTCAAAGTTCCAGTAGCGTTTAGCAAACTCCAGGTGCTTACGTTTGTTGTGAAATGACAGGAAAGGCTTTTTTCTGGCATGCCTTCCAAATAATTTGTTGACATGGAGGTGACGTCTAATGGTAGTTTTGGAGACTTGATGACCCCAAGATGCTACTTTCCTCTGTAATTCTCCAACAGTTATCTTTGGGGATTTTTTTTCTTACCATCCTCCTCACTGTGCGTGGGGCAAAATAAACTTGGGTTTTCTTCCAGGCAAGTTTGTAACAGTTCCAGTTGCTTTGCACTTTTTAAGTATTGCCTAACGGTATATATGGGCATTTTCAGGTGAGTAACTATTTTTTTTAAATTGCCATTCCCTGACTTATGAAGCTGAACACATTTGTGTGTTTTTATCTTTCCCATGTTGATGTATGAATAAGGGAATATGGCCTCTGTGTCACCTCATATTTATACCCCAGTGAAACAGGAAGTCATGGATTACTGCTTGAAAGTTCCTAAACACTAGTAAAATATAAATGGAAAAAATGCTTGTTACATTTTGTTCATAAGAATCTCTAGGGGTGCCAATAATTGTTTTTTTGGCGCACGTGGTATTGTTAAAAATAATTATTTCTTGATGAGGGATATTTTTTTCTCAGAATAAATTAACTTCAATTAAAGGTTAGATTTTTCTCATTCTATCAGTGTGAGATTAAGCTAATTCACCAAAAGTTTTTATAACCCTTTTTACTCATCTTTACCAGGGCCAATAATTGTGGAGGGCACTGTACATATTTATAAGTGAATATCCAGCTAACTGTATAATACTATTATAAAACTTAGATTTATGGCAGATATATTTTCAATACTTGATGGACCCTCCAGTTGGTATTCAGTGATATTATATTATATTACTGCCATTTAGCAGACACTCTTATCCAGAGCAACTTACACAACTTTTAGCATTTTTACACAGTATCCATTTATACAGTTTGCTACCATATACACTGAAGCAATTCAGGTTAAGTACCTTGCTCAAGGGTACAATGGCAGTGTCCTACCTGTGAATCGAACCAGCAACCTTTGGGTTACAAGTCCAGTTCTTTTACCATTATACTACACTGTCACCTGTGTTCATAGCTGACAGGGCAAACAGTATAACATTTGTCACAAGAGACTGTCCCTGTGGGATGATGTAGACTCAGTCTCCCATATGAACTGTGTGCAGAGATGTGTGCAGCACCACACAAACACAGGGATAAATCTTATAGCTTTGTCATTTGAGTCTCCACAATGGTGCACCATGTGGGCTTAGTGAATCAAGAGGAAGATTTATAATCTCTCTTTTCAAATCGATATCTACATGAGACATAATGGAGTAACTATGAAACATTTGTCAACAAAAATTGAGCAACACATCTGAGAGGCATTTTTGTGGTGTGTGCAGTGAGCTGTGGACTTTTCTCACTGTCTCACTTGAACTCCTCCCCCAGCTCAAAGCCAATGAACTCTCCCACACTTGTTTTCCCTCAGAAAAGATGGCAGCTACTAGTCTAATTTCATAGATGGTAACCTTGGTGATAGTAATTCTTGTAAAATGTCACTGAAAAAAATAGATGTAAAAAGCTATTATTAAAAACATGATTTTTCTTTTTTATGAAAGTGTAGTTGATGAGAAATATTATGGGAAAACATAATATTATAATATGAAGGAAATGCATGCATATGTGTATAATATAAATGTATTGCATGTCTAATAGTTATATACTCTACAAAAGTGTAGAGCAGACTTCAAAAATATGAATTACATATTCGTTCTGATAATAATGCTGCAGTTTTGGCAAAGAAAATCAATGTTACACAATTTCATAACTTTGTTCATATGTCTATATACAGGAAACATAATGTTTAATATCTTCAGTAGCTAATGCTTTTTTTAATAAGGGCACTATTTCTTGAATTTCCAGTGTCATATGACTTATAATATTCATAAGAATCCAGTGCGACCCATTCATACTGCAGGTGGTCCTGACCTCTGCCAACACGTCATCAATAATAAAGTGAACCTAGCCCACAGTTTGCAGTGCAATCTTACAGGCTATTTTTCTTAATCAATAAATATCGTTCTGGCAGCAGTCCCCACAGACCATACCTGGCATATGAACTTGAATAGTATCACAGGCTCTGCAGATATTAGATTCCACCAAGATTGAAAAAAAAAATTGGATAGTTTTTATTTATTCGCAAATGACAGCAAGGCTCATCTCAACGATCTGCAAAACAGCAAAGGGAACTCTTGCCCTTAAGACATGCATTGCTTCGGATCAGTGTGTGTTTGAAACGGTAGGCGAGTTCAAACTTCCGCTTCTGTCCGCAGTCACAAAACAGAAGGCGAGACCTTTCCAAACTTTGATGTTCCCCTGCTGATAACCAACCTTTTTATCTCTCCTCTATATTCTGAAGAACTCTCACCCCTTAGCGTGTCAACAGTGGCCGACGGCGAGCATGCTTGCTTAGGCCCAAAGTTCGTTCGGTTGCAAGCAAAAGAGACATGCAGTCGCCTTTTCAGATGGGAGAGCAATCGGCTGTATCTCGCGGGCAGTCATGTTCATGGCTGAGATTTGTGATTGTACTGTGCTGAGAGACCATCTGTCACAGGTAAACAGCCAGGCGGTGTTCCCAGGCAGAAACCTTTTTAAATTGCCACACAAAAAACTATGGCAGCAAAAAGCTAAACACAAAATGCAATCAGCCTTTCGTATTTCATTAAGTGATCTTATAATTAACTGCCTTTTCTGAGATGTGTGGTATTTCTGAAGATAAGGATGTGATTTCCTGTGTCAGTAAAATTAATAAGTTCGGTACGCTTCTTTTGCTTCACAAGAGATAATTCATGTGCATTCCCAAAAACGATAATTCCTTTGTTTTAATGCTTTTTAATTTGTCATTCAGTGTTGGGACTGTTTCAGTAATAGAAGCCAGTATCAGTTAGGGACTATGACTGATCAGAATTAATCATATGCACAAAGTCAAGGGCACTGTGGTTTCTGTTTCAATATTTGCAGCATTAGCTAGTAAGTGAGTAAGTGCATTTGAAGATTGAAGACAGCATTATTGTGTAACACAAAATTCAAATATTTTCAATTATAAATACACCATAAACTGTTCATTTAACTGTATCAGAGTTGATAGGAATCCAATAAAAATCAAATATAATCTGTACAACTAAAATATACTCTGTCAGGTTTGATTTATCCTTAGCAACATTTACTGTAGCCCATATAGAAATGCATGTATGAAAATTCACTCTGGGTAAATGTGTTTGTTTGTGGCATGTGATATCTGTACTTGTACACTGCCTGGCCAAAATAAAAGTTGCCGTTGCACCTGTCACACATAGTGCCCACTGTCCAAGCCTCTGGAGGCAGTGTTATGATCTGGGGTTGCTTCAATTGGTCAGGTCTAGGCTCAGCAACGTTATGCAGCAATAAAATGAAGTCAGCTGAGTACCTGTATGTACTGAATGACCAGGTTATCCCTTCAATGGGCATATTCCAGGACGACAATGCCAAGATTCATCGGGATAAAATTGTGAAAGAGTGGTTCAGGGAGCATGAGGAATCATTTTCACACATGAATTGGCCACCAGAGTCCTGACATTAACCCCATTGAAAGTCTTTGGGATGTGCTGGAGAAGACTTTACGAAGTGGTTAGACTCTCCCGTCGTCAATACAAGATCTCGGCCAAAAATGAATGCAACTCTGGATGGAAATAAATGTTGTGACATTGCATAAGGTTGCCGAAACAATGCCATGACGAATGCGCACTGTAATCAAAGCTAAAGGCGGTCCAACAAAATATTAGAGTGTGCGACTTTTTTTTTTGGCCAGGCAGTGTATTTGGATCTGTGCATGGTGTACCCAGCACATTTCCCAGAAAGATAAATAATTTAAAAAAACTGAAGAAAATGCACTCGACAGCATCATAAGTGTTTGGAAACAAGATGTACTGGGTGATTACTCACGTGGGCGAAGGATTACTTTCCACTCAAGGACAGAAATTTCCCCTGTTATGTCATGACATATGAGGTCAAAAAGCAGGTGAGGGTTTCTCTAGTCCTTTAGTCTTCTCCAGCATGCCCACTGTCGTTCCCCAAACCTCCCACCCAACCCCACCCCCATGCACCCAGGAGTTCCTTCATGAGCCACCCAAAGATGTTAACCAAGAATATAACTAGACTATCGCTGTTTGTCATGAATACCCATTGGTGTGGTTTCCTACAGATTAATTAAACTGCATCTCTGCCAACAATTTCCGAGCAAGGTGCCAAACTTTGCAAAGCTATAGTTCCACATGGTCTATAACTTGCTTTGTATGGGATTGCTGAAATGATCTACAATGTTCACTTCAGTTCTAAAATTAAAATTACTGAAACAAAACCTTGATGAGTTGTATCAAAATCGTACAAGGTCTGATGCTAATGCACAGACTACCATGGTATAAACTGGCTTTCTTTGGATGACACGTATCGAGACAAGTTCCAGCGAGGACTGATCCACTCACCAGCTTACAAAATTGTTTTCCCATGCCCGTCACTCTAATTAGCATGATTTCCCAGAGAACTCCTCGTTAGCTTTGAAGGGTGGGCTTGATGTAGGGAATATGGGGGAGAAATGTACCCCAATTACCAGGACAGGACAAGATGAAAGGCACAAGTTGGAGGCTGCAAAATTGATCAATTATAGTACATCTCTGCTTCCATCTAATGGCAAATCTCCGAAACAAAGAAATAAACTCGGTTGCTCATTTAGCTTTTTTGGTTGTGCAATAAGTAATTAACTTACCGCAAAGGGATACTTAAAGGAGAAGTTTGATATTTAGCATGTTAAGCCCTGTTATAAGGTTATTTACGATCATATACAACGGTCCATATCAACATTTTGACAAACTGTGCAGTCTTGAGAAATATTGCTCATTGCTCATGGCACAGCTAACTTACACAATGGATCTGGATGGGCATGTAGAAAATCCTTCAAAAAACACCATAAACTCTCGTTTTCAAAGACGGGAAACTCACAAGTTTCGGTGGACCGTTGTAACAGGGCTCAACATGCTCAATACCGAACTTCTCCTTTAATGGAAACTGAAGAAAATATTAAAATACTAGACTACATATCTAGATGCAGTGTAGAAGACAAGCCTGATAGCTGCACGGCTGAAGCTGTTACGAACCAGATACGAGACGAACCCAAGTGCAACGACCAGGAGACAGATTCACAGAAAGGGGGTTTATTAAATTAAGTGTTGGGGTAGTCCCAACACTGTACAGGAATGGCAAACACACAGTATAACACAGGTTCTGCTAGGAAGCCCGGAACGGGCTGCTCCAAGCCGGAGCTGGGCTGGCAGGTCTGGAACGTTTCGTTCCAAGCCGGAACTGGACTGGACTGGAACTGGACCGGGAGGTCCACACTGGAATCAGGGTTTGAAACGGAATGTTCCAAACCGGAACTGGACTGGACTGGAACTGGACCGGGAGGTCCACACTGGAATCAGGGTCTGGAACGGATTTGCTCCAAACCGGAACTGGACTGGAACTGGACCGGGAGGTCCACACTGGAATCGGGGTCTGGAACGGAATGTTCCAAACCGGAACGGGACTGGACTGGAACTGGACCGGGAGGTCCACACTGGAATCAGGGTCTGGAACGGATTTGTTCCAAACCGGAACTGGACTGGACTGGAACTGGACCGGGAGGTCCACACAGGGATCAGAGTCTGGAACGGATTGTTCCAAACCGGAACTGGACTGGACAGGTAGGTGCACGACTCACACCTGGACTGGACTGGAACTAGCTGGGGAGCGACTCACTACGGCAGGACAGGAACTGGACCGGAATGACTGCACCGGTACAGAACAAAACAAAACAGGGGGGATTAGTGCAAGGGAAGGCACGGAAATGACCGGGAGGTTCTCACGGAGGTGCAGGGCTTGACAGGTAGGTGGTTGGTGAAGCACGGCAGGGCTGGGTAGTGTGGCGTAGCTGCGGTAGGTCCGGATGGAGCTGACTGGTCTCCAGAGCTTCCGGAACCGTAACCGAAGAACTAGGTGGCTTCTTCGGCCGGACAGGAACAACTGGAGGGTAGCCAGGTATAACGCCAACCCGGAGCCTACACGAGCTGGAGGTGGAGGTACCGCAACACACACAACGAATACGGGGGGAAACGAACACTGCCACGGGAGAATGGGAGCTGGGTTAGATGGAGGAGAAGGGAAACAGGTTAGCTGCATGCACAACAGGAATTGACGAGGAGGTAAACTACCAGACTGTAGTTAGGAGCGGAACCAAAGCTGCAAGGGGATAATATCCCACAACCAAGCGAGTAGTTCGTAGAACACGACCAGGGAAACAACGAGCATTAACACCGCGTGACGATAGTTAACGAACTGGCGCCGACTGGCAGCCAGCCGAAGGAATATATAGTGAGGTTAATGAAAGAACTAAATAAGGAACAGGTGTGGAAAATAAACGGGAGTGATTACGAAACACCAGGTGAGGAAATGCATGCAACGAGGGGGGACGGAGTGAAAAGGCGGAAGTAAGACAAGACAACCAGACGAACAAGACAGGGAAGGAAACGCCTAGTCCGCAGCAGCGGGGAAAACACGGACAAAAGGATCCAACATGACACGGAGGGAAAACAGGAAAATACGGAAAACGAACAGGAAGGGAGCGGAACATTACAGAAGCACTGTAATCATCATATCCGCAGCTCATGATAGTGCGCTTACTAACACCTTATCATCAAAGACACAAGCCACTAATGGCACTCATAATGGCATTAGCATTTCAGGGATTGGTGCCACTGATTGGGTCCCTAGAATTGTGTGCAATTGTTCCTGTCTAGGCGGCCAGAAAGAACAGCATCGGTGGTTCGGGATAGGCCTATGTTCTTTTCCATTGAAGACTTTATGTTTTTGAAAGTGCCTGCATTGATGAACACGCTGCATAATTTAAAGGGCATGCTTGTTTGGTTTCTCTAGGTACTGTGTGTTATTTTGTATGTCACTCTACCTTTTAACAAAAACATGTTTTTTTTTCATAAAATGGAAATCTTTTTTTTTTTTTTTTCAGCTTTGCACTCCCTTGTGTGATTATATATACCATTTACAACCAGAATATGTGGCAGTAGGGTTGCTAAGAGACTTCTGAAACAGTTATGATGCAACACTGTGAACTCGTGCTTGATTTCTATAAATCTATAAATTATATGTAACAAAGTAAAAGGCAGTTCACAATGTTAAAGAAAGTTATCTCAATTTAAATATCTAACAGTGCCACGACTCACTCCTTGTGAATGGTCTCAGACTCAGATGATCTCAGATTGCTGGCGGTAAGTGAAAGTGGCGGTATTGTAGAAGCACTGCTGTATATTACCATTAACCTACATTATCTCTGTATGTACCTAATAATAATCAGCCCTCCCACACAGGCTGGGAGGATAATTTTCTCACTGTCTGTTAAACAGATGGTATATGATGTCTCAGCTGTGTTTAATGAGGTCTCTTTTCTAAAGATAAGAAAAAAAGTGCCTTTAAACACATGGCTTAATAAAGGAAATTAGTAACAGCTGGACTCATTATCAATCAAGCATGACTGCGATGTGTGTGTGTGTGTGTGTGTGTGTGTGTGTGTGTGTGTGTGTGTGTGTGTGTGTGTGTGTGTGTGTGTGTGTGTGTGTGTGTGTGTGTGTGTGTGTGTGTGTGTGTGTGTGTGTGTGTGTGTGTGTGTGTGTGTGTGTGTGTGTGTGTGTGTGTGTGTGTGTGTGTGTGTGAGAGTTGAATGAATTCCTGAAGTTCAGTTCAGAAAAATCATCATCGTTCCATCTTTTCTCGTTTTGTTTTTCTTTCAAGGGACAATATTTCAAGGGACACATTTGAGAGCTCATTACATTTTGAAAGGATAAGACAGTGATCATTTTCAATAAATTGACATACAGGTCAAAACATGCCTGTAATGATTATGTTTCCATTTTACACTTAGAAATGAAAGTAATATATAAGGTTTTCAGTTTCAATTAGCCTTGAAAAAGTAAACAAGTTACACAGTTCTCTCCCAGTCAGTTTTTGAAGGCATGATAAGATGTTTATCAAAATGGAAATTTATACTGGAACTAGGCGAGCAATCTCAATTCTCCCTCCTGGTGTTTTATTTATTTATTTATTTGTGCTTTTGTGCTGCCCTTCAGCAGTGGTGCTCAACACACATGGAACAAATAGCTCTAGAAGTGTTAGCTGATGGTATCACACAGCAGTGAATGGAAATGGAAATGGTTATGGAAATGGAAACACTGGACCTGAGGGGTATTTCACAAAGCAGGATTACTGAGTTAGCTGGATAACTGCACTGAGTAAAACCCGGAACAGCTCTTTTTACTTCAGTCCATGTTCCAGACTCGGGAGGGTTCTGCGTTTTACTCAGTGCAGTTATCCAGCTAACTCAGTAATCCTGCTTTGTGAAATACCCCCCTGATTTAGTCCCCAACCCTTAGTATTGAATGTCTTATGGAAGAAGACAAGAGGAAATCTGGCCCAATAAAGGCATAGCAGGTGTTTTAGAGCTTTACATATGGGAGACTGGATCCGGTGAGTTTAGGTGTCCTGTGTGTCCTGTTTCCTTGTGCCTAAACGTGCTGCTCAGTTTTACGGCAAATAAAGGAGGTGATGCAGTTCTAATAGTGACTATAAAAGGTACTAACTGTACTATGCTTAGTACTAACTGTACTAAGATATACTCTAAGAATATACTGTAGGTCAGGGATGTGCACAGACTTTTTAGGGGGTCAGAGGTGCTGAAAAGGGGGCACTAGACATGTGTTTTACATATCTCTGAAGATATTCATGACATCACTGGGGCTCACTGGAATGTCCTTCTCAATATCAGGAGATGGCCATGTACTCATTATATGTTGCTGCTAGCCTAGGACCAAACTGAGCAATGGCGGCTGCTGAGCTGAAAAATAACAGGTTGGAAAACGTTTAATTCACAAAATAATACTATCAGATATAGCGGTGGAATGGTCTCCAACCTCATCAAAAATGACAGGAGAAGACTCAGTGCTGTTATCATGGCAAAGGGACAGTGCACAAAGTATTAAATACAGGGATGCCAATAACTGTGACACACATCTTCTCCAAAATAAAATATATGTACTGTATATATATATATTTTGCATTAAAGATTTGTTTTTCCTCTGAACAATGGTATCACGATCAAACTATATATTTTTTTCTGATTTTTATGACCATACGAGACATTTGATAAACAATAAACTGAATTTAATCCTGCACTTGTTGCTCATATTACTTGAGGTAGCCAATAATTCTGGTGGACACGATAATTAGCTGCCAGCTGTATTAACTTTTCATTTTTGAAATTAATCAATTAATTAATATAGCACTTTTCAAGCAAAAGGCACAAGGTGCTTTACAAACAATCATTTAAACATCAAAATACAACGTAAAAAGTTGAGGCAGATATACAGAAAATAAAAGCAATTACAATATACAGATAGTGTTAAAGGAAACAGAAAATAAAATAAATTAAAAGACATTAAAAGGTCATCTATAAAAATGTCTTCAATTTAGTCTTAGATGATGACACTGATTTCTATTTTACAGAGGGAGTTCCAGAGCCTAGGGGCTGTAACTGAGAAAGCACAGTCTCCCGTTGCCTTCAGCCTAGGATCTGGAACAGCCAACAATGATTTGTCTGATGACCTAAGAGGGTGATTGGTTTGGTAAGGAGACAGCTCAGGTATTGTGGTGCCAAACCATGCAAAGCTTTGCAGGTAATTAAAACCCGTTCTACCTCACTGCTTATGTCTGTGTCCTATCATAACAAAAATTATGAAATGTAGTATGCGGACCACTTGATCACGCCTTAGAGGCCCAGGCTAAGTGGGCTGATGATGTTTAGCTATCTAGCCTAGAGATAATTAACTTACATAAGCAAATTACAGCTGCTAATGCATTATTTTAGATGAAATAGTACTGAGGATTTTGCTTTTACTTGTGGTTTCATCATGCATACCTTCTTCTCTGCTAGTCAGGAAAGACAAGGCAAAAACAGAGCAAGGCAACGTTCACCGTGCAATGCAAAGACAGGAGGATAGTCTGGCTCAGAAAAAGAGGGATGCTGAGATGCACATTTGTTTTGTCAGTGGAGTCCATTCTGAGGCTAACGCTGAGAAGTGCTTCTCAAGGTGGAACCATTTAGGAATGGGAAGGAGTGCCCTTTGTTACATCCGCCGTTTCCCTCCAGTCCACCTCCCTTTCGTTTCCTTCCTTTTCCCATTCCTTACATTTCATGTTGTGTTTTTCAGTTTACTCTGTTCGTCTCGTTTCTGTGTTTGTTGCAGGCTGGGCGTGGTCCTCGTTTAGTTCCTTGTTTCCTCCCCTTATTGGATAGCCTATCACTCTCCCTCTCGCACACATTCCCCACTCCCTTTAGTTATTCAATTAGCCCTCTCACCTGTTCCCTTCGTTATTTAAGTTCCCCTCTTTCTCAGTTTCGTTGCCAGTTAATTTTCTCTGCTCAGTTTCAGGTCAATCCCGGCCAATCTGTTTGCTACTCTGTTTTGCCCTACCCTGTTTGTTCTGTTCCTCGTTCCGGCCTGCCCTGTTCTGCCCTGTCCAGCCCAGTTCCCTTCTCCTGCCCTGCCTTAGTTCGCCAACCCTGTATCCAGCCTGTCAACTTTAGTTTTCCCTGCTTGCTTGCTTGCCTGCAACTTGTCTTGCTTAAATAAACACACTCCCTGGTGGAGTTGTAAGACTGAAAATTATTGATCCTTGGGATTGTCAGTCATAAACCCTGACTTCCTTGAGGGTGCAATAAAACAATTCACCAGGTGGCCTAAGAATCTCCTGTTCTACCCACCCCTTACATCTTTGCCTCGTCACACAGGACTCCCAACTCCACTGCCCTACAACAAAAGGCACAAAGTTGTAAACGACAGCTGGAATGACATTAGAGGTCCTAATGACGTCGGCAACCGAGGCCTGTTCTCAGGCCGTAAAAGGCCTGTGTACAAACACCCTATGTTAAAATATTCTGGACTGAAGCAATGCTGTATGTATAAGGCATCTTATGTATGTACATGTGAATAACTGGATAATATGATAAATGTGGTGGATTGGGATTAATACCAATTGAAATGTGGGGTATGTAAGAAATAAAGAATGTGTTTGGAAGGGGGATTGTAGGTTATCAGGGATGTGCTTGTCCACATAAGTATCTGGATCACATAGTGGCCATCACCTGGACCTCACCTGGTATCTAGATAAATGACAGGTAAAATCATAAGATCACGCGCCGTCGTACAAAGTATCTTATTGCTATCACTAGATCGGGGGGGTAGAAGGGGGGTCTCTTAGTGGTTAGATTTTACAGCCCTCTTCCTGGCCAGACCTTGTTTGGACAAACAAAGGGAATTGTGGAATGTGGAAAGCCTGCCCAGGATTGCATTTAAGGGAAGTCCAAAGGGACATTCAGGGTGTATCTGCTTAACAGATCGCCTGGTGCTGTAGTGGCACCATAGCTCGTCCATTATGGTGTATCTGCTTAACAGATCGTCTGGTGCTGTAGTGGCACCATAGTTCCTTCACTATGGGTGTATGCTTAACAGATCGCCTGGTGCTGTAGTGGCACCATAGTTCCTTCACTATGGGTGTATCTGCTTAACAGATCGCCTGGTGGTGTAGTGGCACCATAGTTCCTTCACTATGGGTGTATCTGCTTAACAGATCGCCTGGTGCTGTAGTGGCACCATAGTTCCTTCACTATGTGTGTATCTGCTTAACAGATCGCCTGGTGCTGTAGTGGCACTATAGTTATACCCGTATAGGAGTATCTGCCTAACAGGTCTCCTGGTACCATAGTCACACTGTACGTAATCATTTGGTTATACTTTGTTGGTGAACCTGTTCATGTTTCTTTGTCTTAGCAGCATGTTATCCTGTGTTTAGCTATAGGTATTGAATGTGTTCATATTTGCTCTCACAGTCTTAACCAGTGATTATTGTCAGACTTTGGCCCCCTAGTGGTGGGACGCATGCGCCCCAATTTTTTATAGTGTTCATATTTCTCTTAAATTCTAAATTTAAACGTTAATAAAACATGGAACTTTCGACGCAAAATTATTAAAAACATTCACAGCCTGCGAACACATTCGTTTATATGCTGATCAGCTCTCAGGTTACACTACAGAGCCATAAAGCAGCAGGGTGCTAATAGCCCAACCCACTTTTTTATTTGTTTACAGCCTTCACCTCGCAGCAGTCACAGGCAATAAAATGCATATCACAAAAGCTCTTGGTACCATTTCAACACGCTAAAAAATCAAGATCCGATTCAGGAACAATTGTATATTATTGAAAAGTTGTATAAATAAACATTAGGTGTTTTTTTCCCGTGCTCACTTCAGTATGCATACAACCGATATACGTACTTCCGGTTTTGTATAAATACATTTTATTTTCTACAAATTCTCTTGATAAACATGTTTAAGCAACCAAATATGATACCTGGTTATGCAGTTATAACCCTTTTCTGAAGAATCATCAACGTTTTTTCGTAACCCATTTATCCATTATCCAGGAAAGTCTCAATTTCCACAGTGCGTACCCATCGCATTTGCGTTTGTACTACGTTACTACCGTTGCGTAAAAACATTACTAGACTGCTACAGGAATGATCTAACGTAAAACACGTAGATTATCTTCTACGGGGTTTCCTGCCCTTTCAAACGAAGTAAAATATGTCATATTCAAGCGACTGTGAACGGCGCTGTAGCCACGCGTAACGACAGGGCAATCGGCTGTGCGCTCCTGAATGTCGACAGCATCAGATGACGCCTGTGGCCATTTTTACTGAGTTTATCCTGGAAGGGATGGACTGGATTGCTGTACAAGTACGTTTTTAGTCTATCCAGATGTATTTAGCAATGTGTAGCTTTTTTGTGAGCTGAAAAATACGCCACAGACCAGTCTTTCTCTGTACGCATACACGGGTTGCTGTATGGTGCAATTGCGCTGGTGATGTCTTTGCTGCTTCAAAGTTTACGATTATTTTATACATTTATACGCGAACGTGGCAATCAACGGTGGAAAGAAGAGCGCTTATTTCACGGTTGCTCAGGTTTTGGAGGTGCGCAGTGTCCCAGAGGTGAAGAAGTCTGTGCTCTGGCAGAGCAATGATTCTGTGGCATGGACCCGTGCCTGGACATGTAAGTGTTTAAAAAAATACACCCTTACTACATCCATTCTCAGTACTTTATTTCACGGTTCAGTCAAGACATTACAGTATTATAATAATGTAATTTAGTTTGTGCAAGCTGACAAACAAATTCATAAATCCTAGTTAGCTACGATTGCTAATTATGTTGGAGCTAATATCAGACGTACTGTGGATGTAAGATTTTTTAATGTATATACGTATATATATAATATAGTGTGTGTGTGTGTGTATATATATATATATATATATATATATATATATATATATATATATTTTTTATAAAATAAAAATAAAAATTTCACTTAATTGTAATACTTGCCATATGTCTTTTTGAGATAATTTGTGTTCTCATTTTTTAGTGATTCTACTTAGTAATGTACTTGAATCTGTCTTTTTCAGGGAGGACAGTGAAGACACCCCTCCCCCACCTGACACCTCTGTCGTAGGAGGTGGTAACAGACAGGTTTGCCAAATAGTGATGTATAATTCATTACTTTTGCTGTAAAAAGTCAAGTTGAAGGCTTGTTATAGATAAACCTGTTATTCTGTTGGCTTATGGGGCTCTGGTAAATCTAATTTTGAAGTACAGTGCCATTTTAAATGTAAAGCAGATTGGTTGGATAACATTAGGGTAAGTAATCCTTTTCGGAGAGGTATTTGGGCACTTTTGGGCACGCTTTGTAAGAGAATACCCTCATACACATAAACACAAAACATGTGTAGGTTAATCTTCACATTCTGTATTACAAAAAATGTTTTAAAAGAAAAATAAAGTTTTCTGATGATTGACATGCCTAGACAGAAAGATATGCACATGTTGTATATTTGGCGAGGGTTGGAAAGGTTTTGGGACACCTGGGCCCCGTTTTGGTAAAAATACCAATGCATAAGGAAAGCCTGTAGATATCTTTACCAAATTGTATACCCAAGTGGACAACATATTAGTGCACTAGTATAAACAATTCTGGCTTGCTCCTGTACTTTGAAGTTGAGATATTCAGTGATAAACTATAAAAGCACAAGGCGTTTTGTACTTTTTTTTGTATTCTTATGTGTATTTTGTATAAACTGTATGTGACCACTTTGACATACATTTATTCTGTTCCAAATTTCTGAATGGTACTAGCCTCTTCTTTCATTGAAACTTTCAACCATGGATGTGCAGTGAATAGTTTTTGAGATATTGGCACTTAATTGACACTAGTAAAAACTAGGCGAAAATTGGGCCAAATGGGCCAAAGTAAATAGGGTTAATAAATTATTCTATTCATAGACCTGATTTGCGTGGTCTCCGTGAATTGTGTCTCTATTACCTGGTTTCACACTGACTAATCTTGTTTGTGGTAATGTGATGGCTCTGCTAGGCCTTAGCCAGTACTAGGCAGATTCTATGTTCAATACCTCTGAGCACCTTTGATGGTGACATGTTCCAAACCTCTGAGTTTCTCTTTTCCTAGTATATGGTGGATTCTATGGTCAAAAACCTCTGAGCACCTGTGATGGTGACATGTTCCAAACCCTCTGAGTTTCTCTTTTACCTAGTAGATTCTATGGTCCGAACCTCTGAGCACCTGTGATGGTGATATATTCGAAACCCGCTGAGTTTCTATGTGGCTAGGGTCTCTGAGCTTGTCAGTCCGCTTCAGTGTGTCAGTCTGCACCCCGTATCCAGGGCTATCAGCGTCCCCGGTATAGATAGTTTCAAAAGAACAGAATTCCACTCGCAATCAAGCGTCAATTCTAATTGGAGTCAGATAAATGAACGGTGATGTTACTTTTCCAACAGCAACAGCGGGAAAACATCACGCTTTAACCTTCACTCCGAGCTATTCCCTCATTGGTCTAGCTGCACGAGATTTACAATTTGGTGACCCCGATGTGATCCCACTGGCAGGGGGGTGTCTGCTTTTTCTTGACCCGCTAATTTCTCCTTCACCCTCGTCTAAAATAAATTCCTTACATTTTGGCGTAGTTGACAGGATACGCCTTCCAGGGAGTTTCTGGTCAGCTTAATTCCTGGTTCTTGATCCTTGGTGTGGTGAGTAACACAATTATCTTATGTATTAGCATATACTAGGGAGAGTTTTTGTTGTTTCACCACATAGACACTGTTTAGGGGATCGACATATCCCGGACAGGCCCTGGGACCATAGAAACCGGGCGCATTCCAGATTACTGCCCTTCAGGGTATTAGTGGACAATGGAAGGCAGGGAAAGATAGGAGAAGTGCAAAGTTTTTTAAACCTGTGTAATAGTGAGGTTGCAGTCCTCACTGTTGTATATGTAATGTTGACACTGTCATTTTAAGAGGCAGAAGCTACATGCTATTAGGTCAGTATGACTGTAATAATTAAAGGTTTGAGTATGTGTAAAAGAAAGTAAAAGGTTTGAGATATTGCATAGAAGGCATGTTGATGCAAGGTACTGTTCTGGTGTTCCACAATACTGTGGGAGATGCAGAGAATCTTGTTCAGACACAGAGAGAAGGAAATGAGACACTGGTGAAAACCCAGTGAGATTTAGAGGATAATTGTATGTAGGGAAGTGTGAGGAAGTGTTGAAGGTAATCGTAGGTGGAGAATACTGAAAGTTAAAGCGCATAGTATACGTAATCGCTATCAATCTATATAAATCATGCCTGGGCATGCCATGTAGGAAATGTTGGGATTCACCAATATACCTACTTGGGTGCTAATTAAGTTAACTGAGGCATGTTTATTAAATGGATGTATTTTTGTGTAAATTTCCCCTAGCACAAAATCCTGTGCTAGAATGTCTGTCTGATGTCAATAAACCAGTCAATGCCATAAAATGAACCAAAAGCCAGAAGTGCTTTCACTTGCCTTAATTAGGGCCAGCATCGTCTGTTCCTGCAGGGCAAAGTGTTTAGGACTACTAAGGAAGTCTTTCTATGCAGGAGTCCTAAATGGTTTTACAGTTTGGGAGAATAGTTCTTCCTCAATTAAATAAATAAATAAATAAATAGAAGAAGAAGCTATTTCTTCTTTAAGTTTATTCCATATTTGCCCTTTTAATTTAAAAGACTGGCTTATTGGTCTCTCTGTCCGTTTGTCTCCTTACTCTCTCTCTCTCTTTATGTTTTCTCTCCCCTTCTTTCTCCTTGCTCTCTCTCCCTCACCCTCTCTCCCTTCCCCCTCTCTCTATCTGTCTTGTTGAGTATCTTCCTTCTTTAAAAAGCAGTGAACCTACATTCTTCAGAGTGTATGATTTTTGTTTTCAATCATCAATAACTGGCTATAATCACTTACCCATTACAGGACCTGAACTATGTAGACAATAACCCTGCATATGTTTCTCTCCTTTTTCAGAGCCTGGAATAAGCTTTGTTCTGGGTAAGATGGGTGGAAAGACTTGAAGGGGCCATAAAACATGCACACCTCGTTTAGGAAACCTTAACCATAAACAGGTCCCCTGGTGTCCCACCAGAGCAAATTTTACAACACCTTTATTAGTGTAAAAGGATCCACCCATCCAAACCTTAGATTCGCTTAGCATAATGATGACAGCCACAAAGAACTGTACATAAATCTGCACTCAACACCACTATATCAACACACATCCAAAACCACATAACTGCAGCACATATAGGACACAATGTAAATTCAAACACATGTGTTTCTTGGTGCAAAAACATGAGTTTTTGTGTATCTCAATGTTTTTAACAACATAAAATAATAGCACTAATAATGAATGATTGCTTTATTTAAACTGTTTTCTGCTTCTGAAAATTCAAGCTATTACCACCTCGTGATTTCAAGCATCAAACGCGGGGTAATAGAGGGCAATAGAATATAATATAACTACAGTATGTTATATGTGCAATGTGTGTACTGTGTTAAAAACTAACTTCCCTGTCTCTGTCAGGTCTGGGTAGACATTCCATATTTCCACATCCCTTAATTCTTTGATTAACCTTACAATACAGATAGGTAGATTGCAACGTATACCACTGCATTCTTCATGAAGCCTCCACATTTATCATATGTACATGTATTGATGTTTGTATAATACAGCGACTGTGATGCAATCCAAAAGTCCAGGTGTCGGATGCACTGTGGGATGATTGTTCAACAGGTCATCCAATAAACTGACTATCACCTCAACCAGGCCGCAGGTGAAGGGGAACCTGGCCAAAAAAACAGCGGAGATCCTGGCCAGCTCCCCTACCCGCTCTGCCCAGGACGCCTACACATGGTGGGACTGGGTATTCCGAGGGTGCGTCCTTGCCAGCGCTCTCATATTGGCCTTGACCCTGGGTCAATGCTGCTATTTCCGACACCTCATCCGCTCCCCGTGCACCTCGACCCATGCTGCATTGGTTCTCAGCCCCCTCAAGTTGCCAACGCTGCCGGGACTGGGACCATAAACACCAGCATGGGACCACTGTCACTCTTTATGACCCCTTGGGACTGTGTTTGTTTGTCCCACGGGGCCAACGGGGGAATCTGTAAGACTGAAAATTATTGATCCTTGGGATTTTCAGTCATAAACCCTGACTTCCTTGAGGGTGCAATAAAACAATTCACCAGGTGGCCTAAGAATCTCCTGTTCTACCCACCCCTTACATCTTTGCCTCGTCACACAGGACTCCCAACTCCACTGCCCTACAACAAAAGGCACAAAGTTGTAAACGACAGCTGGAATGACATTAGAGGTCCTAATGACGTCGGCAACCGAGGCCTGTTCTCAGGCCATAAAAGGCCTGTGTACAAGCACCCTATGTTAAAATATTCTGGACTGAAGCAACGCTGTATGTATAAGGCATCTTATGTATGTACATGTGAATAACTGGATAATATGATAAATTTTGTGGATTGGGATTAATACAAATTGAAATGTGGGATATGTAAGGAATAAAGAATGTGTTTGGAAGGGGGATTGTAGGTTATCGGGGATGTGCTTGTCCACATAAGTATCTGGATCACAGAGTGGCCATCACCTGGACCTCACCTGGTATCTAGATAAATGACAGGTAAAATCATAAGATCACGCGCCGTCGTACAAAGTATCTTATTGCTATCACTAGATCGGGGGGGGGGGGGGGGGGGGGGGGGGGGGGGGAGTAGACTGCAGTTTATCTTCCTGGAGGAGAAGGGGGGTCTCTTGGTGGTTAGATTTTACAGCCCTCTTCCTGGCCAGACCTTGTTTGGACAAACAAAGGGAATTGTGGAATGTGGAAAGCCTGCCCAGGATTGCATTTAAGGGAAGTCCAAAGGGACATTCAGGGTGTATCTGCTTAACAGATCGCCTGGTGCTGTAGTGGCACCATAGCTTGTCCATTATGGTGTATCTGCTTAACAGATCGCCTGGTGCTGTAGTGGCACCATAGTTCCTTCACTATGGGTGTATCTGCTTAACAGATCGCCTGGTGCTGTAGTGGCACCATAGTTCCTTCACTATGGGTGTATCTGCTTAACAGATCGCCTGGTGCTGTAGTGGCACCATAGTTCCTTCACTATGGGTGTATCTGCTTAACAGATCGCCTGGTGCTGTAGTGGCACTATAGTTATACCCGTATAGGAGTATCTGCTTAACAGGTCTCCTGGTACCATAGTCACACTGTACGGAATCATTTGGTTATACTTTGTTGGTGAACCTGTTCATGTTTCTTTGTCTTAGCAGCATGTTATCCTGTGTTTAGCTATAGGTATTGAATGTGTTCATATTTGCTCTCACAGGCTTAACCAGTGATTATTGTCATTAATAAATTATTCTATTTATAGACCTGATTTGCGTGGTCTCCGTGAATTGTGTCTCTATTACCGGGTTTCACACTGACTAATCTTGTTTGTGGTAATGTGATGGCTCTGCTAGGCCTTAGCCAGTACTAGGCAGATTCTATGTTCAATACCTCTGAGCACCTGTGATGGTGACATGTTAAAAACCTCTGAGTTTTCACTTTCTTAGTATATGGTGGATTTTATGTTCAATACCTCTGAGTACCTGTGATGGTGACATGTTCCAAACCTCTGAGTTTCTCTTTTCCTAGTATATGGTGGATTCTATGGTCAAAAACCTCTGAGCACCTGTGATGGTGACATGTTCCAAGCCCTCTGAGTTTCTCTTTTACCTAGTAAATTCTATGGTCCGAACCTCTGAGCACCTGTGATGGTGACATATTGTATTCGAAACCCGCTGAGTTTCTATGTGGCTAGGGTCTCTGAGCTTGTCAGTCCGCTTCAGTGTGTCAGTCTGCACCCCGTATCCGGGGCTATCAGCGTCCCCGGTATAGATAGTTTCAAAAGAACAGAATTCCACTCGCAATAAAAGCGTCAATTCTAATTGGAGTCAGATAAATGAACGGTGATGTTACTTTTCCCACAACAGCAGGAAAACATCGCGCTTAAACCTTCACTCCAAGCTATTCCCTCATTGGTCTAGCTGCGCGAGATTTACAGAGTTGTCATTGAGTCTGTCTCAGAGTGTTGCATTTGGGTCCAGTCCAGTACTCAGTCGTAACAGAACGAACTGGCCAGCTATGGACCCAGCAGACTCTGAGCAGCTCCAACACGCCATCACCAGCCAGGGAGCTGTTATCAGTCAGCATGACCAGTTCCTCCATGATGTCAATGAGACCCTGAAGTTTATCTCGGAACAGGTGGATCAGATGGGGTCCCAGATGTCGCGGCTCTCCATCAGCCTGCCAGTTCCAGCTCCTGCGGTGTCGCCCGGTCCTTCCGCCTACGTACAGCTTGCTGCCCCTCCGCTCCCTCCAGCCAGAGAGCCCCGCATTCCCCATCCAGAGCGCTATCTCAGCGATTTGGGGAACTGCAGGGGCTTCCTGCAACGTAATCTTGTTTTCAAGATGCAACCGGGTTCCTACCACTCTGACCAGAGCAAGATCGCATTCGTCATGGCCTGCCTGGGGGAGTGCGCGAGACTGGGACACTGCCATTTCGGACAGCCAACTACCTGCCAGCATCCATTTCCCGACATTCTCGTCCGAAATGAAGAAGTTTTCGATCGCCCAGTGCCTGCTCCACCTCCACCAAGGTTTCCGCTATGCCGCGGAGTTTGCAGTCGAATTCCGTATGCTGGCCGCCGAGTCCGGGTGGAACGATGCGGCCCTCCAAGTGGTGTTCCGAAACAGAGTGAGGGCCTCAAAGACGAGTTAGCGATTCGAGATGACACCAGTTCCCTAGACGGCTTAATCTTGTGTGAGGTAGGAGGAGCCAAATGCAGCAAGGGGATTCTTTAAGCACTAGGCCACTAGGACGGAAAACCCCATAGTTAAGGGAAGGAGACAAGACAGGGAAACCCACACACCAAGGCTACTAACCAGGTTTTTCAGTAAGAAAACCAAACAAGGCGAATGGAACAAAGCACTAGGCTCCCATACTTCTACGAGCTAAGTGACTAAAAAACGAGCCAGAAATAACAAACGCCCTGTCTCGGTAATGAGACGCATAAGAACGGGCGAGTAGCGTAATGGCACAAATAAAACACACAGCCAATAAACACTGCAAAATAATACGAAATAGTATACGAGGAGGCGAAAGGAACGAAGATCTAACGTTCCAAGGCTACTCTCATAGACTCACAGTCACACGCAAACATGTCAACAAAATCACCCAGTCTCCCTGTGAGGAGAGACGTACCCGAAGGACGAACAGAACTACTGTCTGAACAAAATCGCCCAGTCTCCCTGTGAGGAGACGTACCCGAAGGGCGAACACAACTACAGTTCCTAACAAAATCGCCAAAAACTCCATGTACGGAGACAAGTACTGATGGACGAACAGGACAGCTGCACCGGAATTAGCGGCTAACAGGCTAACGCAAGCTCAATCAAAAATACACACCCTGCCTCTAAGAATAAATAAAGCCCTAAAGTCAGTACGATAAAACGCCCTGTCTCTTAGTAAGAAACTACCATACAAATAGGCTACACACAAACAAAGACTCCTCTCGCTTTCACGGAAGACAGCAGACAGAGAGAGGAGAAAGAGACAGAAAAGGGCAAAAGATAGAGGCAACGAACAAACAAAGGAAAGATCAGAAAGCGGTGATAGAAACGAGCACACAAAAAAGGAATTCAACCTGAAAGCTCAAAGCACAAAGGCAAGTCTCGCAAAACTCCAATAAAGCACAACGGAACAAAACGGTCTCCTTAAAACCCTAGACCTAATCATACTGGCTAAAACTTTAAAAGGGCAAAATAAAACCGCACACAAAACAGCACAAATAATGCCAGACAATACACCACAGTACAAACAACAAACAATCAATATCGAAGCCCAGAATGAAGGGAACATGGGCTTATATAGCTCACCGGTAAAACACGCACACATGTGAACGCTGACGAGACTTCTCCGTGAAAAGACGAGACGGAGCCAAAACTCCACTAACGGAGCAGCGCCCACGTGTGGCGACCGAGGAACACGACCGCAAGGGAAAAAGGGTCATAAACCATGACAGCATGCGGTCCCGACAGAGGGAGAAGACGGGCTGCAGCGTCGCCTCAACTCAATTCCTCCGTTCCAACTCGGCAGCCTCACCTCAGTCTTCTGGTCCTACGATTCCCTCAGTTCCTGAAACCTCGACTGAGGAACCCATGCAGCTGGGCAGAACCCGCCAACGAAGGGTCCAAGCCGGGGCCTGTCTCTACTGTGGTCAACCCGGTCATCTGCTGGTTTCCTGTCCCATTCACCCAAAAGGGGTGGCTCACCAGTAAGATTGGGTGTTCTGGTGAGCCCTATCTCTTCTCCTGCTACTGCCCAGTCCCAGTTCCTGCTAGACGCTACGCTCAGCTGGAACTGCCAATTGCTCCCCCTGTCCGCCCTGGTCGACTCTGGAGCTGACTCCAACTTCATTGATGCCGCACTCGTCTGCCAACCAGGCATCTCCACCAGGCCTCTCCCTAACCCTCTCAATGCATTCTCCCTGGACGGGAAGGTCATCGCTCAGGTCACCCATTCAACCAAACCACTTCTGCTCATCCTGTCTGGCAACCACCGTGAATCCATCCCGTTTCACGTAATCTCCTCTACACAATCACCCCTGGTCCCTGGTCAACCATGGCTGAGGCATCACAACCCCCACCTGAATTGGGCCACCAACAAGATTCAGAGTTGGAGTCCCTACTGCCACTCTACCTGCCTCCAATCAGCCCAACCACCGTCTGAGGGCGCTAACCCATTTCCCCAATCACAGCCACCTGACCTGTCCTCTGTGCCCTCAGTCTATCATGACCTCTCTGAGGTATTCAATAAATCCTTCGCCTTGTCTTTGCCCCCACACAAACTGTACGATTGCTGTATCGACCTGCTCCCAGGGGCCACCCTGCCATCCAGCCGCTTATACAACCTGTCCCGTCCAGAGAGGACAATGATCCGAAGCACACAAGCAAGTCCACCTCTGAATGGCTCAAAAGAAACAAAATGAAGGCTTTGGAGTGGCCTAGTCAAAGTCCTGACTTGAATCCGATTGAGATGCTGTGGCATGACCTTAAACAGGCAGTTCATGCTTGAAAACCCTCCAATGTGGCTGAATTAAAACAATTCTGCAAAGAAGAGTGGGCCAAACTTCCTCCACAGCGATGTAAAAGACTCATTGCCAGTTATCGCAAACGTTTGATTGCAGTTGTTGCTGCCAAGGGTGGCACAACCAGTTATTAGGTTTCACATGGGTGACATAGGTTTTGAATAACTCTTTACCTTCAATAAATGAAATGATCATTTAAAAGCTGCATTTTGTGTTTACTCACGTTGTCTTTGTCTTATATTAAAATTAGTTGGATGATCTGAGACATTTAAACGTGACATAAGCAAAAATAGAAGAAATTGGGAAGGGGGCAAATCCTTTTTCACAGCACTGTATGTTCATTTCATATGACAGGCTATCCATGAGCTTGAGGAAACGCGAAGAGGTATTTTCCTCTGCAGGTAATTTGTTATGATTGCATTTCTGATTGCGCTCCTCATAATTTGAGGTTCAAGTTTGTGCTACTTGCACGCGGCTTCAGTTCATGCCAATCCATACAAGGTGTATCGCGCAAGGTATTGAATGATCCCGTCTGCCTAAATGCAATCTAAACCAAAATGAAGCTGATGCTGGAGAGCGACTTGGCCAGACTAATGATGTTTCCGCCGACGGAAAAGAGATGGCGGCCAGGCCACTGGGAGTTGTGTTATTAGATGTGGATCTTATAAAAATGCTAATTTGCCTTCTATGTGTAGCAACAATTGCAAAATGGCTACTGGAGAAGAGAACCAACAAGGTTAGCGATGTCAGAGGGATAATAATGCAGATAGAGTTTGCAGTGAGGTATGGTAATTTTATGGTAGGAAAATGTCATCGTACCAAAGAAATTGTCTGGTATGACAGGCTGGTAAAGCAGTTCCTGTCAACGACCGGTTCCATGACAAAGCATTAAACAAAGTGCCTAATAATAATAATAGCAAATGTTGCCATAAATAGACAGTAATGACTATATATCTTGTAAGTAGACATAAAAATGTTATGATTTTAATATAATTTTCACGGTGTTTGTCTTTCATTCATGAATGCTCAGTCATTAATTTGATATGCCTGTTTAAAGTAGACCCAATTGACCTGCTTTGTAATTTTCTTATTTTTATAACAAAGGAAAGGAAGTTCACACACACACACACACACACACACACACACACACACACACACACACACACACACACACACACACACACACACACACACACACACACACACACTATACAATTTGGGAGCCCCCTGTGAACTCCCTCTGGATCTGCCACAGATATACATCATTATAATCGGCTGAAGCTATTCACGCTGACAACAATTTCCGTTGTACTTTATATAACGGGGCAACTGTCTGCTGTTGAAATTGGGACATAAAGCATTAGTGAAGCTTTAGTAAACATTCCTAAACCCGCACCATGCACTGCATATACTTTACCACATTTCCTATTCTATTGCCAGTAAGGTCTCATTTACATCTCATTTCTTATTGCTATGAAACAGTGATCAATATAACATCATCATGTCTCCGTGTTCCGGAAGTCAGTGGGCTGTCTGGGTCATCGGACATCAGGTGGAAAGGTGTGCTATGCTCAGACGGAGTCTTAACGGGATCAGGGAGGCACATGCTGGCGGCGAGCTCGTGTCTCTCTCGCTTTGTGACATTTGCGTTTAGCATCTCCAGTTTCAATCCATCACCCCTGTGCTGGGATCAATCACACCCTTCCGGAAGTCTCCGGACTCAGCAGGTGTATTGACCCTGACCCGTGAGGGAATCGGTTCTCTTATTTGGTGCTAATGCTTTTCAGATTGCCTATCGTGCATAATGTGTCATGTATTTACAAGGAAGAATATGCTGTATGTAGCCTATAACCGCAAACTCTCCAGTATTCACTCCCACAAAATAGTAACATGAGCAGTGAGTGGCATTCTGTCAGAAGGGGAAGGAAACACGGGATGGGGCCCATGTCCAGGTTTCGAAATCAGACTGTGCCAGTACTCAGGGAGAGGCAAAATTGGGTCTAGTGTTGCCCAAGGATGGGGGTGTTTCACTAGGCTTGGACAGTTATGCCTTATTTCATACCTCCTCCCCCTATACTGAACAATTATGGCGGTAAAAAGCCAGTGTCAAATGTGGCCTGCATGGTGTTTTCATTTATGTGAGGAAATTCTACGGGAATTGAATTGCGATTGCATTGTATGTTCTACAGAGGTTCCAACTGATCTTGTTGGCTTCTTTTTACAAGCCTTCAATGAACCGTTCCTACATGACCAGTTGTAGGTACTTTTCTATCCAATTTGGAATGCACAATTGCACATGTCAATGCTGACAGATGTTTGCTCTGCTGTTGTTCCGGGAGAGCTCAAACAAGCACATGCTCTGCTCCGAAGCATGCCATGCCAAGTGTCACTTCTTATCACACTGCAGCTTGCAAGTCGAGCTCGCATAGAGATGAGTCAGAGGAAGCGACATTTCACGTGCGGCTTAACTGGCAGACATGCAGGCGCCTGATCGACCAGCGGGGGTCGTTAGAGAGCGATGAGATGTGGATCCTTGCCAACCGAACTCTCCCTACCCCAGGTGACATCACCGTCAATTGTGTACTCTTTGGGGCCACTAGACTCAGTCGCTTCTGGCACGGTTACGATTCGATTTCAGACCGTGGGGCGCTTCCATGCACTAGAACAGGATCTTTAACTGAATGAGCCACACCGCCCACCAGCCCTTTCTGTTTAATTTTTAAAAGGACTTATTTAAAGACTTACTGGCAACCTCATATCATATTACAGTGTTTCCATTTTAACATCACATACCTCTTCAAGTAGGCTATTTAATGGCATCATTAAACATTTACAGCAGATCCACTTGAGGCTAAATGTCCTGTAAGCACTGAAAAAATCCATAGGATTGTATGGTCATAGCTAGGGATGTCATAGAATGCAGGAAGACACCCCACTTAAGAATAATGTCCCCTTAGCTTACACATTCATATGAAAATAAATATCTGAAAGCAATTTGAATACAAAGCGCATAGTCCAATGTCCTAATGCAATATTGGAAATATATAGCACATGTTTTTATGCCAAGGGAGTGTCTTACACAATGCTCAGCAACCTCTCATTCAATCTTCCCTGAGTACTGAGGTACCGATAATGAAAAAGAATGGAAAGGAAACAGCGTCTCAGCAGTGAAGTGCTACGGCGGGGTACACCAGGTACACTTACAAACCAAGATTGATGTCAACCAATGGCAATTATTACTTGATGGTTCTGAGTGACCATCCTTATTTCCTGCAGAGGCTGTCTTTGAAGATGACAATGAAGCACATCAATGAAGCGTCATCCACAAAGCACACATACTCCTTCACTGGTTTAAATAACACAACACTGACATTATCCATATAACAAGGCCTGCCCAGTCACCACATCTACAGTCAAGCATTTATGGGTGAGTATGAAATGACACCCGTGACAGCATTTTGTCACATCCATCGGTTATATGTTACATTACATTACAGGCATTTAGCAGACGCTCTTATCCAGAGCGACTTACACAACTTTTAGCATTTTCTACATATTATCCATTTATACAGCTGGATACTGAAGCGATTCAGGTTAAGTACCTTTCTCAAGCCGGGTAAAACGGCAGTGTACTAGCTGGGAATCGAACCTGCGGCCCTTATATGTGTTGCGAGTTGATTGATTTGTCAAGGATTTGTCAAAAACATACAGATGGTTTACGGATAGCGATGCTGTTTTCTTATGCAGGCTGACTGATGTTCTGAATCACTTTGAGAACCTGTCACCGGCTATCTTCTCCCGAAAGCAGCAGTGTTTTTGAGACTCTGCCTTCGTCTTCACAAGCAGAAAGTACTGTGTCAGCTCATGTTTTTTCGGATTCAGCTTTCCCGTTCTCCAGGCACTTGGTTTGCTGGTCCCGAGAAATTTTGATGTGAACCTCTTGACACTGAAGAATGAGCTCTGTCATATTTTTCTTCCATGTGCTTGGATGAAAGCATAAACGCACACACACACACACACACACACACACACACACACACACACACACACACACACACACACACACACACACACACACACACACACACACACACGCACACACACATAAACATCTAGTTTCATGATAGGTCATCTGCAGACTGTTAGAGAGACTGGATTTCATCAAGAGTGTCATCATTACTTAGTTCTGTAGTGTGGCAATATAATGACTTCTTAGCTAAGAACATTATTTAGGTACTTGAACATTACTGTGTACTTCATTTACAGTTGTTTGAAAAGATAGCTTCCCAATTTGTTAACTAGAAATGATCCTACGTCTTCTGTATTTAATGGGTGTACAAAAACACACAACTTAACAGGATAATTGCTCATAGCATGATGACATGCTAGACTAGACACCATCAAATTACTTACAATTGCCATTCAAAATCATTTCCAAGTGGCTTTATCTCGTCTTGTCTAATGAGAATCTAAGTTAAAATGTGTCCCAGTGCATCCATAATAATGAACACTAATGATTATTAGTTGTGACTGTGGCACAAGCATCCCTCAGTTTTAATTTGCCATATCAGGAGAGGAGTGACGCACCAGTCATATTTACCCTTCAGATGGGCTGCTTTAATTTTTTCCTTTGGCCAAGACAACAAAAAAAACTATTATTGAGCGCCTTTATTTCGGTCATGAAAAATGAGTACACATGCTTCTCTGAATGCAAACGGGCCCGACGCCACTTTGGGCAGTCAAGGTCTTCCTTCTGAGGAAGTGGGATGATGTGATGTGTGATTGGGTATCTGTACAAGTTGCTGTAAAAGAGCATGCATGCTCAGTCAACCTACCCTGTATAAATAAAAATGTAATTGAAAAATATAAAAGTTTTACTATTAAGAACCTGTATCAGAGCCAGACCATGGCCTGTATCCCAATTAAAATGAATGCATTTAAATGTAAATGCACATCACGTTTTCCTCTTTCCATGAAAAGACACAGAGCATGATGAATGTGCCTTAGTGCACATGCACAGCAAAGTGTTCAGTGTTAAACCAACGTGTAGAGTACATATGGTCCCTTTTGGAATCATATTATGTACTGTGTTACAGTTGAATTAACACTGGGCATTTTACTGTGTGTTTTGGAGACTGGAAATGCTGTGTGAATCATTTCATTAGTGAATTGGCGATTAAAGCCTTGTAGGAATGCACGGACGTACATTGTTAAGAGTACCAAGAAAGGATGGACACCACAGGAGTCACAGACAAAACAAGAGCTTTAATTTGTATTATTCTTACATTGCACAAGGCAGCTTCGACTACCATAGCTGATTTAATTTTTTTTTTTGAATATACAGACACGGAAACTGTGAAAGCGGTGACAATCTCTGGTTTTATGTGCGGTTTTTACAAGTAAAGGAGAGGAGCATGCATTCTGTCATGTCACAGGCCTGCAGGGGCATGCTTAGGCATTGGTCTTTGTCACAGCCACCCGATGACACTTGTCAGATTTCTGCAGATATGGGACCACTGAGTTGAGTTTTGAACTCCTGTTGAGGTATTTGTAGAGCTCGCTCGCTCTCGCTCTCTCACACACACACACACACACACACACACAGTCACACTTCATTCTCATCTCTTTAGCAGATAGTTCTGATCTGGAGAATGGAAAGTGTTAAATTTTAATTTAAATGCGCTATGCTCCTTTAAGTATGTGAATATGTCATGTAGTTAATTCAATCAAAGGTATACATGTCAGTTATAATAGGTGATGGGAGTGATGTATGGGACTGATATTCCTACATCTTACATTTTGCAGACCAACAACCGTTTAAAAAAAAGAAAAACAGACAAATAAAATAAATGGCTGCTCACCTCTCATTTCTGCAGTCAATGAACAGTAAACAGTGACAGTAATAATAGCAACAATAATATTAATACACAGATATCACATATAGATTTCACAAAGTACTGTACCAAAAATTCCAAAAACACAAGCAAACATCAAATGCGTTTCCACAGAAGACTGCAACAAGAACATGTTTCCAAGTGTCAGGTGACCTTTATGGTCAGAAATAGAGCTTCCCCCATGTGTACATGGTTCTGAGACCTGCTGTTTCTCTCCCTTCTTATGGCTCTCAACCAAAGCGAAAGTTCTCACATACAAACACATACACACACACACACACACACACACGTGCGCACACACACGTGCACACGCACACACACACGCACACGCACACACACACACACACACACACACACACACACACACACACACACACACACACACAAAATTAAGGCATTGGTGGCCTAGAGGCTGCAACATTAGACAATAATTATAAAACCTTTGTCATCTCATCCCATCCTCTTGTTTTATATATATATATATATATATATATATATATATATATATATATAGTTTACATTGTTATTCCTAACTTGATGAATATCTCAGCTCTGCTCACATCTCGATTATTATTATGTCTTAATCATTTAACCTCAAAAAAGGTAAAAAAAAAAAAAAAAAGTTTATACATATAATGTAATAGTAATAAAGAAATCCACTGGCTGTGGAGAACATTCTGTTATAGGATCACAGACTATGCTAAAATGGGTAATAAACTTTTTAGAGGTGGATGTAAGAAATCTGGCCAATACCAAACTACACTACATTGCAAAATATGAGTGCAAAACAGTGGCGCCCATTAGAGATCCACATATTTCTGGACTATAATCTCTTGAGTCTAAATAATTTAACTTGGGCCGCTAAGTGGATGAGAATCTGTTGGTTCTATCAGTTACAGTGTCACCCCCACAACACATTGCCGGGTGTAAAACTTCAGTCA
Organism: Synaphobranchus kaupii; assembly: GCA_029718625.1. Taxonomy (NCBI): domain Eukaryota; kingdom Metazoa; phylum Chordata; class Actinopteri; order Anguilliformes; family Synaphobranchidae; genus Synaphobranchus; species Synaphobranchus kaupii. The sequence continues at coordinate 10,009,386 of CM056383.1, read as the reverse complement.
GTGACAGGAACACTATGTTATGTCGGCTGTGTCTCTGGCCGCGGTGGATTTAACGACTGAAGGAAAACATCCCCTCACACACTCTGCCTTTTATGTTGTTTTTAAAAGGAGACAGAATCTTTCACAACGTCCGTTTTAAGCAGGCAGAACACTTTAACTCTGGATTAATGCGATGGAGATAACTAACTGGGTTAATACATGTAAAAAATTTAAAACCACCTCTATTACAGAAGTAGAAATGAATCCTGCAGGACTGATGGAGGTTAACCTGAAAGTCCAGCTGCTAGTTCCGTAAATGTGCAGAAAATAGCAATTAGAAACCAAGAGTCACTACTGCATAAATCAAAATGCTGAGGCAATGTACATTGTTTTCATTATATGACAAATCATCAGCGTCCTTTCAGGTGAATGACACGATCACATTGGAACTGATAAAAAATTGTTGATTTCTTCTGACCGTGAGATTTTATTCTTTGAGTTCATCCAAGTCCCCTCACTGGCGGAGATGGTGCCAGTCAGATATGTATTCCAACAAGTGATGTGACTAAACAACTATGTTTTCTACCAGACCTTTTTCAGTGGTACAATCCATGAATTAATAAACAGAATACCCTGTCTCACTATTGTGATTCGACTACTTCGTAAATACATTAAAATACATAGTGTGTATGTCCATCAATGAACTATTAGAACAATATCCCATGGCGCATGCAGTAAACACTAGGGATGGTCTCCAGTGTCCTGACAAGATTCACAATCTGGCACCAGGTGTGGACACACACACACACACACACACACACACACACACACACACACGCACACACGCACACACACAACACACACACACACGTTTAGATATAATCATACCCCAGGTTGAATGTCTTTATAATCTTCACCGCTTCACCAGCTCAAGTGGGTTTAGGACTATGGCCTAAAGAATGCTACTGCAACTAGTTGAATGCTATACACTGCTTGTGAATGAGGTAATGTATAAGTCCTATGCATATTTACATAATCTATAAACATCTTTCCAATGGTGAACAGACACACACATGTATGCTTATATACATGTTTTTTTTCTTCATTTTTTATAACTTACTTAATAAAACCTTTACGTACCAATTTAAAAACAACATAATTTACATGACAAATTCCCGCTTTACCAAGACCAATAATACACAACAAAGCAATGTGGCAGCTACACATCCGCTAATTAAGTTGTATGTATTTGTGCTTAACGCTTCATGTACAGGTCACGTACTGTATGTGGTTGAAGCTTCCGTACCTCAGCAGCCTTTGGGTCATTGGTGGAGAGCAATTTGATGCACTTCATCATAAATAGTTTACACTGAGTTACGAAGATTAAGGCAGTTTCTGTGACACTTTTCCTGAATGCCAGGTCCATGGTGAAATCCAGTGCATCACAGTGACCTCGAGACACACCACCTCGCAGTCGAGGGCCTCAACGCACGCAAAACAGGGCGGCCGTGAGCCTGTACGCGCAATGAAACATCGAGGACAACGCGCAATGAAAAAGACGGCCAATTCACGAAAGAGAATCTAAAAACAGCTGACCCCGGCTGCGCATCGGCAGAGTTTGCCTTGGCCTGGAAGTTGACCTCGTCCCCTCTCTGCGCACACCGCCAGGGATGTCGGTGGAAAGGAGGCAAAGCGCGAAGGACGCCACTGACAGACACGACAGTTCCGTACCATTTGTAGCCAAAAAAATACACAGAGGAACAAAGCAAGGTAAGGTAACTCTGGATAAGAGCGTCCGCTAAATGGCAGAAATGTAATACAAACACAACTTCCAAAGCAGTCCACTTCCTGATAATAATAATAATAATAATAATAATGCATGGCATTTATATAGCGCCTTTCTCGATACTCAACAATGATGAGGCGGAAACTCACCTCTACAATGATGAGGGGGAAACTCACCTCAACCACCACCAATGTGTAGCACCCACCTGGGTGATGCAACGGCAGCCATTTTGCGCCAGTATGCTCACCACACATCAGCTGAGGTGGAGAGGGAGAGAATAATTTTTTTAGCCAATTAAACTGGGGGATGATTAGGTGGCAGATTGAATGAGCCTGGGTTGGGAGTTTAGCCAGGACACCGGGGAAACCCCTACTCTTTACGATAAGTGTCATGGGATCTTTAATGACCGAAGTGAGTCAGGACCTCGGTTTAACGTCTCATCCGAAAGACGGCATCTCCTACAGCACAGTGTCCCCATCACTGCACTGGGGCATTGGGGTTTATTTGACCAGAGGGAAGACTGCCCCCTACTGGCCCAACCAACACCACTTCCAGCAGCAACTTAGTTTTCCCCAGAGGTCTCCCATCCAAGTACTAACCAAGCCCACAACCTGCTTAGCTTCAGCCATTCAGCAGGTGCAGATTGCATAGTGGTATGGCTGCTGGCAATGATAGACTGAGACTACAACCAATCATGAATCACACAAACCAAACCTCCGCAGACAGGCACTTACAGTATGCTACACAGAATGGGCCCGAGCCAGGAGGAAACAGGACGGAACAGAACAGAACCGCAGTACGAATAAAGTGAGGGACGACTAAATGACGCGCTGTCACTACCATCATCAGTTTTTTCGCCCGGCAAAGGGCCGCTCCTTCCCCCTGGCCCCCCACCCCCCGGGCCGTGGCACGTGCGAGTCAGCAGGGCCCCATGGTGCTGACGGTGGTGTAGCTGAACTTGGAGAGCGAGGCGCCGGTGGCGTTGGTCTCTTCGTCGGCCTGACGCAGGCCCCGGCAGGGCCGCAGGCAGCAGCCGAAGGTGGCCAGCAGGGCCTTGCGGAAGCGCTTGTTCATGAAACAGTAGATGATGGGGTTGACGCAGGCCGAGGTGTACGAGAGCAGGTGGATGAAGGAGATGGGCGCCCCCGACAGGGCGCGCTGGGCGGAGCGCAGGTCGAAGGCCTTCCAGGTGTTGACAGAGTAGAGGGGCATCCAGCAGATGAAGAACATGGCCACGATGATGATGAGCATGCGGATGACGCGCTTCTTGGCCATCAACTTGGCCTCGGAAGTGTTGCTCCGCGGACGCTCCACCCTAGCCGCCCCCGACGGGGTGAGCACCGACATCTCCACCGCGTTCGGCCCGCTTTGCCACCTGGACGTAGCAACCGTCGCTTTCGTCGTGGCCGGGAGACACTGTGCCGTTTACGCCGTTATTCATGGCTGCAGGGAGAGAAGGATGAAGGGTTCTGAAAAATAATATTACACTATGCTATACTACTATATATGACTAAACCCTATAATAGTTATAACTTTTTTTGTTAAACCTTTACTTTTATGTTATGCTTCGAAAAAAATGTACCCATGCCAGTAAAGCATGTCGAATTGTATTGAAGGATGCAGCTGCAGCAGGGGCTGAAAATGATGACACATGTGACTCTCTCTCTCTCTTCCTCTCTCTCTCTGTCACACGCACACACACGCACGCACACACCCAAGGCAGCGCACTCGATTGACCTGCCCTCACCGACTCAAGTTTTAATTCCAGTTATTTCCGATTTACGGGGAACTCATCCATTAAGTGCCTGACACTGCTGTGACACATGCATCATACTGAGAAAATGAGGCAGCTGACGTCAGACGAGAAACTGGCAGCGTGGCGGCTGCAGGGCTGGGCGCTGCCGCTGTATCCGTGAGCAAGGTACTTAACCTAAATTTCTTCAGCGCTCATCCACCAGTGCAAACTGATAATGTGTTCAGCATTAGTGGCGCCTTATGCCTGCCATACACTACAATCTTTACTGTGATTTTTCTGCTGCAGACACATTTTCAATATCGGAGAGAAGTCATTAGCTTTAGGTTAATAGGGGCGCTAAAAGACCAGTGATTTAGAGAAGACCGTCAAATGTATCAAATTTTTGTCATCTGCAACTTGTGTAATGAATGGGAGGCATTAGATGGGAGGTCTGCCATGCAAACAAAACACAAACAGACAAAACTAAGATTTTAACTGAAATTTATGGAAGACTTATTTAATACAGAACAGACTGAACTCATTAATGGTCTAGTATTGGCATAATGTTGTTCAGAATCCACAAAACGGTTCAAATGGGAAGTAATCCAACTGCTCCTTAAGCCAATTCAATGTCTCGAGAAAGCCCTGTGTTAGTGTACCTGTGCGAAATTCCATTGGCTGTGAAGGGAACAGCCTTCACTGGAACCCTGAGGCTGACTTGTAGTTTGTCCCTGCAGTCAGTGTCTGTGGTCTGTCCATACCATGCCAGCAAACAGATGGGCTTGCCTGGCCCTTTGGTCACATATGCCAGCTTACTCGATTCACAGCAGGAACATAAGCAAATATATTTCAGGAGAGAGCGATAAACTTGAGTAAAGGATGGGGAGAACGTGCACATTATCACATGCGCAATTCTATCAGCAGCTACTGTTGGTCCAGTAATGCCACTCCATGTCAGTCAGTGCCTATTTTACCATTCTGAAGATCTCAATCTGTTTATCCCGTCCGATCTCAATGTAAACAAAGTGAACTGTTGCTAATCTATGTCAAACGCTCTGTGCCAAACTACCAGCTATGGGACAGCTGGACTATTAGTCAGTGACCTACTTGGATGCAGATACTGACATACAAGTATAGCCCACATATGAGCCACAATTTGCTTGCTAAAGAGGAAACAAGACTAGGGACTAACTTGGCTTTTTGTTAAACCACTGCTGATAACCAATGTTGGAACACTTTTGTTGGCCCTTTGGATGCATTTCTGATGAGCAAATCTGATGCAGGTCCAGTCCATAGACTGTATAAAAATATGGAAAGGCACCTATTGCAATTACATGTTTTTGTGGGAAAAATTTATTGACTGAGTATTTTGACCACATTGCTGCCGTTGACTTACATGGTGAAAGACCTATACTGGAGCCAATCGCAGTGGCGCTAGTGAGCAACAGCACAATTGCCACTCCCAGCCCAACCAGGAAGTGAGCTTCAAAACGCAAGCCCAGTCTTGGCCCCTTGGCCCAGTAATATAAATGGTGTAACACATTTCCTGGGTAGCCAAGAGTCATTCAACCTCCACCTAATTTCACAGAACACCTTACAAAATGGAAACATTATGTGCTATTTAAAATACAGAAATAATTATGACTCAGCATGGTTAGCACAATAGGTACATCAAATAAATAATATTAGTTGTCATGGTTTTGCAGCTTGCTTTTTCGTTTCTGTGGATGCCGCCTCTCGGGGCCGCGAGAGGGCGCTCCTGTTGTTTTTTTCCGCCGTCCGTGACTCATTGTGGTTATTGGTTTCAGGTGTTTTGCTGTGTTTGGCTACATAAGGTCAGTGCCTTCTTAGTTCCATGCTTTTGTGTCAACTCTGTTTATGCTCAAGCCGGGCAATTGGTATAGGACTTCAGAAGGCTGCATATCTTTTCTGTCTAAAAAATACGCAGGAACTTCTTTAGATTTCAGTTTTAGGATTAGTTCATTAGGACCTTGTTATCCTTTTCCCTTTCTCTTTTCTAAAGTCTTTCCTCGGTTTTCCCCAGTCCTCTTTGAGGCTGAAACCTGTGTTACCTTAATATTTCCCTCCTTTCATATTCACTCTATTTCCCTTGCATTGAGCAGGAGGTTTTTGTTATATTTTTATTTTTCTCCTTTTGTATTTTAGTGAGCTGGAGGTTTTTCTGTCTCTTTCTGTTTATTTCCGCTCGAGTCTTAGAGTCTGTTTTCGCCTTCTTTTCTGGGTTGTTTTCTGTTGGCTGATACAACGGGGGTTATTTCCCCTTTGTTTATTTCTCCTGTTCTGTCAGGGTATTCCATCCTTTCCCCCAACTTGTGGTTTCCCACGTTTGTGGGTAGCTTGTAGATCCCCTTACGGTCGCGTCTGGTTCTCCGACCCCTCCCCTCCCTCACAATTAGTATCAATAACTAAAGTACTCTACATTGCGAATACAGCAGATCATTGTGATGAATCAATATTCATTAAATGTGATAACCACGTTTTAACTTGAACATAATTAATTAAAATCCTACCACGGGCTTCTTTTTTTTGGTCGAGTTCAAACTGTATCCCCCGGTAGAGCTCCCTGGAGATGAGACCATAAGCGATGATCATCACCACGCCAGGAATGAAGAACAAGACAGACAACAGCAGGATGTACCTGGTGGAGATAGGGAGAGAGCGAATTATAATTTGGTAGAGTAACCTTTATTGAACAACTTCCATCATCCAATTAACCACAGCATTAACATTGACCTCCGGCTTTAAACACAGCTTCTTCAGAATGAAAGAGATAAATCTACCGAGCAGCACAGAGCTCAGGAAGCCCATCACTGCAAAGTAAAACTGCACCTGCCAAGACAAATACAATTCCCCAGTGTTTTATTAAATCTGACAGCTGCACTCAACGCGAGCCCAGACTCTGTCATTTACTTGCTTGTTCTCGTTCCTTCGGAGTGATGACTGATTGTCTTAAATCTGTTCTCCACAAGGGGTGTGGCTTGAAATATTTAAACAAAGGTTTGTAAGCAATATTCTACAGTATATTATTGTAACAGCGCTGGGCTCGAATACGGGTCTCCCGGAAGAGAGGTTGTTGCACTCAACCACTGCGCTAAAGATTAATTCACCGTGTTGGAGCCCAGCCAGGACCGCGCCGTCACATCGGTGTAAGAAGTAAAGGTGGGGGCTCGATGGACAGGGCGGTGCTTCAGAGCTGGCCATAACTGCTCCGCAAAAAGTGAATTCATCTGTAGCACAGTGGATAGCGCAAAGAACTCTCCCCTGGGAGACCTGTGGGAGCCAAGCCAGAACCACGCTGTTCCAATATGTTGACATACGTACATGCCCTGATCTCTGCAATGTAGTATTATTATTTGGAGGAAATAAATGAGGGAACATCATGAGTAGATAGATACCATGAGTAGTCCACTGATGAGGAATACCTGCTTTCTGCATTCTAAGAGCTATGGGCTTGGTTCCTGGTGACACTGTCCTCCTGTGTTTCATGTGCCTTTTCAATGTGCTGCGGTCATGCGGACGGTCGTGTTCTCGCACATAAAAGCTAGAAAGCCGCTTGGCGGTCTTTTCATCAACCGGGTGTTTCATGAATTTTAAATCCATTACCTACGGCCCCATGACGAATCAAAAGAACTGTGACTCACACAGGCCAGAAAATAACTACTCATATTCTAAGATAAAAGCAGAAGAGAAAGACAGAGAACCACGGACAGAGGATGGTAGTCACAGTTTCATTCATGGTAACCTTTTTTTAATCACTGTGCACTTCAAGGCTTTTTACATCGTTCAATAAAAGAATAACCTGTAGGTTAACAATTGGATATGGTGAACAAATTCCTAAACTAAAACACAATATTTACAAAGTAAAGAAGTCAAAATACATAATTCAAGCACACTTCATGAAAATGAGCAAAAATGTCTTTAAATAATTAACAACAGGTACATATTTTGAGCTCAAACATATGTGGATGGGGCGGGGGGGGTGATTGTGTTAACAGAACACAATCATCTATCAAACAAAAAACATTTTATTGAGTAGTACAATTTTTCTGCAAAACATAGGTTTCAAAATCATTGGCACCCCTACGATTAATATTTGGTGAAGCCTCCCCTGGAGAGAATAACAGTACTGAACCTCCTCCTGTAATATCTGACAAGGTTGGAAAACTGAAACTGACTGTAACCCTGACTGTGCTCAGTTGTACAACTGTGTATGTATTTCTTTATAACCTGATTTGTGTGGGTCAACAACCATCTGTCTCTTCTGAGTTGAAAGCTCTTTGGTTTCCCCATGGTGATGGATAACAAAAGGACTTTACTTGTGTGCAACATTATATTTAAAGCCCAGTGAAAGACAAAATTGTGAAAGACAACAAAAAATATTTAATATTCTAATTTGGTATTATTTAAAATATTCTTTAGGGGTGCCAATAATGTTGACCCCTATCTTTTTGATAAAAATACTATTACTCATTTTGTTTGCAAAAAAGTGGAAGTTGTTTGAGCACAAAGTGTGAATCGGTATGTGTGTGTTTTTTATTTTATTCAATCATTTTGGCTCATTTTCATGAAGGTTGACTGTTGACTATAAATAAATAATAGCAGAAGCACAAGCTTGGCGACCGAGACCTGCGAATGAGACCTGTTCAAAGAAGATCATCGTTTGTCGGCTTATGAAGTTAAGCCGCAGTCCAGTTACGAAGGCCAGAGTGCTGGACCTTTCAGTTTACCTCCAGGCATGAGGAAAAACAAGCTGAATCTCCGGACGGGCAAAAAGGAGCCCCTGCAGACGCTCTGAGGAATCTCGTTCATTTGATGATGTCTGCTCTCATCAGGAAGTGAATCCACCCTGCTTGACCGTGCAATTAAAGCCAGAACCTATGGACAGAGACATCCATCCCCCCCCTGGACTCACTTGACAGTTATCGGGATCTGAACTCCCCGGGCACCTGCGGTCTATGAGTACCGCCCACACAGAGCACAGTGCTCAACGCAGCCTGTTATTCTGCCTAAAAGAACAGTCTTCGCTCGCAAGGCGGCTTTAGACCTTGTGCCTCCAGAGTTTAATTTGCTTCCTTCGATGATGGTACCTTGCCGGTGCTTGCATTGTGAATCTGATGGTATGCCACTGGGGGATGTCACCGACTCGCCGTACAATAGATTAAGATGGATCTACTGTATATGGTCTGTTATGCGCAGGGATTTTCTTTGCTGATGTCACAGATGTAGGAACATTTGATTCAAATTTAGATGAGACAATGTTATGGCATTCATTCCAACACTGAGACATTTTATAATGAAAGGGAAAAGATGCACAATACATACAGAATGCATATACCATTTTACCCATAAATCTACATTATGAATAAATAAAAAGTTGGATGTAAAAAAGTTGGTATGTCACAAATAAGATACAGCTTATTCCCACTTATCCCCACTTTTACTGTCAGTGAATCAGTGATTTATTTGTTTATTTTTATATGAGACCAATGTAATTTTATAGCTATTCAATTTAAAATGTGAAGCCCTCACTTGTCTATTTGATTATAGCTGTAGATTCTTTGAAACGTGTTGAACCTTTTGTGGAGGTTGAATAAAATTTATTATAAAACTTTATTAGCTGTCTTTATTATCACTACATTTTCCTTGTCGTTGACTGCGTGACCTTTTTTAATCAAGGACTGCTGTTGAACAAGTGACACCAGTCCAGACAAAATCAAAACCAATCAGGTGCCTGTGAGGAAAAGCCCGCAGATTAGTGATGACCTTCTGGGAAATTTAATTACATGCCTTAGGTTCCAATAATAAAGGCAAATCTATTCTTTTAGAAGGGACATTTCATCCTTCTCCATCGGTTCGGAAATTCGGGCCATTACCCTTTTAGAAACTTGTTCAAACAAAAATTGATATGCTGGGAAAAAGCATTCATCCCCCACATTTGATGGCCGTTTCTGATTACAGGCGAGTCCGATCTCAGCCACGTCCTCGGCCTGTTCAGGAATGCAGATTAGCACACATGCTGCAAAGCGCAGACGGGCACGCGCGTGCAGCTTCTGTTCAACCCAGCCTACAGAATGACTGCGCAGGAGAACAGTGCGGGATGCGCAACCAGCGCACAGAGAGTACTGCCGCTGCAGGTAGCATGTATTGCTATAGGGAACAACATAGGACAAAGAACGGATGTTTCGGCATCGGCACCCAAAAGCCCACCCCACCCCTCCCCTCCCGTCAAAAAAGCTATTGCCATCATCTTTTTTCTGTACAATTTCAGGAGGAATAATTTGGGGGACTCACCATGACTGTTCCACTTGGCTGGAGGGCCAGACCAGGCGGCACATGTGTCCGGTGGATTTGTTGGGCTTGGGAAAAGTGACCAGGACGCTGAAGATTGGGTATGGAGTCATGATGATGAAGGAGAGGGTCCATGTCGCTGCGATGACCCTGTAGGCATGGGAGCGAGTCTGCCAGGCCCGGGACTTGAGCGGGTTACAGATGGCGCTGTACCTCTCAATCGCTATGGCGACTAGGCTGAAGGTGGAGATGCTCACCGAGATTCCTTCAGAAAAATGGAGGGAGGGGGCAGAGGTGAGGGCAGGGTCAGTCACACGGGGTGACGTGATCACGCTCTCCGGACATTTACACGATGCACAGGTTAAACAGACAGGCTTGGCTGCCGCCCCGTATATTTTGTTTATTTTGTTAGAAATATATCAACATTCAGCTGTACCTTACATGAACTGGACCTACATGAACTGGTTACAAGTCCATGTTATGTTTTATTGGAACTGAGAGTTTTGTGGTATTTTTGAGTGAACACAAAAACCTATGAAAAATAATAAACACTCCAGGTTCTTCAAAACCAGCAGTCTCACTTTTTAGTCGCTACTCGTGCTCGTTCTGAAAAGAAAATGGTATCGGTGCCTCCCTAGGCTGCTGGTTTATATTTTCATCCCATAATCACCAAACAGGTCACACCAAAGAAACCAAGAAAGTGGGGGGAGCTACACCACCATCCAACTGTGTCCTTTCATTCAAATCTTAGTGCATGGGATTTCCAGGAACCTTGCTTTCACATTGCTCTTTTCTTTTCTCTGTGCTTTTACAAGACATTTTAGTTAAGTAATGATTCATCACTAATCCGTGCTCATTTCCATGTATTTAGTCATCTGTTTTAAGGTACATACTAATAGAGGCACAATGGTAATAGACCTTCTGTCTAAGAAAAAAAAAATATATATAAACTAAATTCAAGAGGCATCTCGATACATATGCATTTTTATGGGTTAGCTGGCTGCAGTTAGAATCCTCTTGAGTATTATGTTGAAGAGCTTTGGTCAAAACATGCAACAGCATCAATAACTGGCTGTTATGCTGCTGTTTCAAGCTCTGTCTTCCTGCCTACCTGACATTGTGGTGGTGTTTCCTGCCTGAACAGATACCTGGCGGGGGGGGGGGGGGGGGGGGGATCGATGGAAGAAGAAAATCACAACCCAACTCGCACTAGCGTATCGATCACCCAGATTGGATGGAGCTCTGTTGATTCCAGTGTCCCAGTCAGACAAATGAAAAGGAGAAGGGCAGGGCTCGACGTAGCAGTGTCTTCTGACCCCTCCCAACCAGTCAATCAAAATATTCGATGGCCCGCTCGGGCTAGTGCATTTCAAAAATTGAAAACTCTGATTTCTGTTTAACAGGCTAACCGTCCCTTAATGTACGGTATTTTGAGAAATTCTGTCATTAACGTGAATCACTTCGTAAATATGCTAGGGTACTACTTCCGATTCTGAACTTGAGGGGTCAAATGGAAGGCGTGGCGAGCCTCACTAGCAGGCTTGGCAAGGCAACGGAGCACGGAGGGAGTTTGAAATCTGGCTCCGATGACTAGCTTAGCATGATTTTCTGAATAACTACACAGTAACATCAAATTGCAAGCACTAAAATCATAGACCCATCAACATCAAAAGACTCTCGATATCTTATTTTCAGGTACTGTTACAAGCGATACTAAAACCTCTCTGCATTTGAATGGATCTCTATGGGGATTGGGGGGTGAGACTAGATTCAGCTGTAAATTATGCTGGTACAGTATGGAACACATGACTGGCTAAATGGCTGTAAGTTATCAAGGGTCTGAGCTATCGAACGAGCCCCAAACCATCACTCTGTTGCCAGATATGGAGTAGATGTGGATGGATCACTTTAAGGGTTTCTTCTCCTGACTTTTTTCCCCATAGAGTTCTATAGGAAAATGAGTCAGGAGAAATAACCCTTGCAGTGATCCATCCACATCTACTCCATATCTGGCAACAGAGTGATGGTTTGGGGCTCGTTCGATAGCTCAGACCCGTGATAACTTACAGCCATTTAGCCAGCCATGTGTTCCATAATGTACCAGTGTAATTTGCAGCTGAATCTAGTCTCACGCCCCAATTCCCATAGAGATCCATTCAAATGCAGAGAGGTTATAGTATCGCTTGTAACAGTACCTGAAAATAAGATATCAAGAGTCTTTTGATGTTGATGGGTCACAGACTTCAGGAAGTAACAGCATGCAAAGGATATGCGACCAAATATGAAATATGATACTTTAAAAATACATTAAAGCAAAGGGTATGAATACTTATGTACATGAAAGATTTCAGTTTTTGATTTTTAATACATTTGAAAACATTTCTAAAAACATGTTTATGTTATTGAGTGTAGATTGACGGCAAAAATGGCAATTTTGTCCATTTAAAATTAAATCTACAACATAAAGTGTGCAAAATGTGAAGGGGTATGTATACTTTCGAGCACCACTGTAGCTACATGTTTTACTTCATGCAATTCGACAGCTGTGGTTATTATTGACATATCTAATGCACCACTTAGGCTTAAACCAACATGTCTCACTGCGCTCCTTCTTGTATTACTCTACCTGCCAGAACATCATCTGTTACAAACAGTAGACAAGTTAATTTCTCCCCACTAAAAATTATGTTTTTAAGATTGTGTCATTTAGTAGGGATTGGTCACAAATGTAACATAAATATGGGTATGCACATGCTATAGCCTGCAAAGATGTTTTAACTTTGCAAAATGCTTTGCTTTAAAGTACCAGAGACCTACATAGAGACAGCTATAGGTCTTTGGTTAAAAGTTTGTTTTTGTGGCAGCATTAACGTTATTGGCCATATAATATGCTGCTGCAAGTACAAGCTTTCCTATTGATGATCAAGTCAAGTCATATTTGTATTTTCGTTTGGTAAGGCTTTCATAAATACATTTTGTTCAAATTTGTAAACAACGCACACATTTCATGATTCATCCATTCATGGGGGAAAGGAGAATCACTATGATTTCGTCATATTCTCTAAAAGTATTCTCATATTCTCAAACTGCAATTAGCCCGTTTGCTATGATGTCCTATTTAAGCAGTAAAAAAATTGACAGAGGTTCCAGGCTGTGGATACAACAGGGGTCCAGTAACTTTGAAAAGTTACTCACCAGTGGCTTTCACCTGGAGGTTCAATGTACAGGAGAAAAAGTGGCAAGAAACGGAGGCAGGCTTGAGCAAGGTGGCTGGCTCTTGTCATACGCACAGAAGTCAGCGAAGACCCTCGTCTGGTATAAAAGCATTAGCTAAAGCCATGGCTCAAAAATAAATCTTTCAGCTTGTGGTGGTGCAAGTACTGCAAATAACTAGGTTGCTCTGTATCTATCAAATGTCCTCTCATTCAAGAATCAAGTCTTATGCACAGAGCTCACATGCTACAATAAATATCCAGGAGCCAATTGGGCATTTAAGTGACAAGCACTGGCCGTGATCATACTTCGGTGGCTGGGCGGGCACACTTACCTGTCAAGATATGTAGTCCCTTTCAAACAAACAGCCTCAGTCATATTGATATTACATACAGAGAAAGCAATTAATTCATGGATGTAACCCACTCAAGTTGCACCTCTCCAGCATGTTGCTAGATATCACATGCCTTTGCGTGAAGAGTCATACATGAAACATTACCCATGAAATAGGCGATGATCTTGCACATGGCGGCCCCAAAGATGAAGTCCTCCAGCAGGTTGGGTATGAGGGTGAAGGGCATGCAGAAGACAGCCATCATCAGGTCACTAACCGCCAAGGACAGCAGGAAGGAGTTGGTGACGGTGCGCATGCGTTTGTTCACCATCAGCACCACGATGATCAGCAAGTTCCCAAAAACGCTGAGCAGGAAGATAAGGACGTAAAGCAGGATCCTGACAGAATCCATCTCTGAGAGAGAGAGAGAGAGAGAGAGAGAGAGAGAGAGAGAGAGAGAGAGAGAGAGAGAGAGAGAGAGAGATAGTTATTTGTATTATGACCTACAATTTGATTAAATAACTAAGTACCTTGAAAAAGATAACTTCAAGCATGGCCATTATTGAGGTAACACATACAGTATGTTGCTATTCTGTCTGCGTTACCTGACTGAGCTGGTTTTATGATCCATAACCTCTCGTTATATTATGAACTTGCATGTGATGTTCCTGATGCACACTATCCAGCTAACATAAAACCTTATTGTAACTGGTTGGGGTGATTACAGATTTAACAATGTTTTTATTTTATTTTTCAACCACTGAAATGCTATTTAATCAATGCTCTTACACATTAGATATGATCTTACACCGTACGACTAAAGCCATTTCTCAAATCAATGCTAAGTATGGATTTTCTTCCCAGTGTTTGTACGTTAATGTGAGGTTCAATGACTATATTTCTCACGCCTCAATATGCCACCTTTTAGAGACTAATGACAAGGATGAGATTTTATTAACCTTGTGTAATTTTTTTACATTAAACACTGCAGCATTCCTGACCAGGTAAAATGGTTGAAAGGCAATCACGGAGGAACCCTTCCTGCTCCAGCTCTGTAGGAAACACAAAGCTGAGTCTGAGCTGTGCTAGAAGTGTAGGAATGCACAACTACACGACTATTATCCAGAAAACATCAAAAGAGCAGATTTGCCAAGACATTGAAATCTAAATCAAGATAGCTCACACATCATCTCCGTTGCACCTCTGTATTGTGTTGATATGGTACTGATAGCCAGCAGAGCAGATAGATTCAATCATGAGCAGCTGAAGCTCGCAGATTGACTCTTGAATTACTTGAGGTGGAACCAAATATATGAGTCAGAAACATGGCCCAACTGAGATTTGTGATCTATTTTAAAAATATATTTGTTTGCTCCTACCCACAATAATTTGTCAAATGTGAATTGTTACGTAGTTTTAAATAATCAAAATATGCACTGCTTTAAAAATAAGCTTCATTACTACAGCAGTGATATTACTGCCTGAGTGATGGATTTACAACAAATGTTGTGCTGTATTATATGTATACCTGTTGATATAGGCTAACCTATGGCATAGGCTTGCTGCCATCACCCATTAACAGCTTGCAGTGAGATCAGTGTATACTCAATGAGCAGCGATTAGCCTCTAACCCACTTCCCACGGTTAAGTCCCTATTTGGGGATCACAATTTAAATGTTGTTAAAGTGAGAGCTATAATTAACCAATATTATTTAACATTATTTAATCTCTAAACATAGGAAGCTGTTTCCGACTCTCAAGCTCAGCATGACCATGGTCTATTTCCTTTTTCTCAATTTCAGCAGGCAAAAATGGAAATATTGTATAAGCCCACATGCCATTATATCCACTGAAATACACGGAGCATAAAAACCAGAACACTGAGAGCAGGCTTGCCAGGATCGTACAATTAATTGGAAAGCAACTGCCCTTTTCTGCAGTAGGCCTAGACCATGTTTCCACATCACAGACCAATTCATTTAAACGGGTCATCGCCCGTCGCCGAAAGAGAAATCTAAATTTGACTCCATTTGCGTGCAATTAAAAAATGAAAAGATGATAAATTGTGCATCGAGCTGCATGTGCTCTTCTTAAAATTATTCTCAATATTTAATTAAATCCCGCTGCTCTGAGACGGGCAATGATAAGCTGGCATGATGCGCTCAGAGAGCCAGCACCATCGTGCGTTCTGTTTGGTAGGGAACCGTTACCGGGAAGTGCCGAGTTTAAAGACTGAGGTATCAAACAAGCCTTAAACCATCACTCTGCTGCCAGAAATACAGTAGATATGGATGGATAACTTGAAGGGTTTCTTCTCCTGACTTATTTTTCCATAGAGTTCAATAGGAAAATTTGTCAGGAGAAAGAACCCTTCAAGTTATCCATCCATATCTACTGCATATCTGGCAGCAGAGTGATGGTTTGAGGCTCGTTTGATACCTCAGACCCTTGTTGACTTACAGCCATTTAGCCAACCATGGGTTCCATACTATTCCCGTGTAATTTACAGCTTAATCTAGTCCCACTCCCCAATTCCCATAGAGATCCATTCAAATGCAGAGAGGTTATAGTATTGCTTCCAAGAGTACCTGGAAATAAGATATCAGGAGTCTTTTGATATCCTTTTATACAGAATCATGATGGCATCACCTGTTTACCTGTGGAATACCTGTTTGACCTGTTTTTTTGCATGAATTCTCTAATTAAACTCCACACTGCTATTATTTTGAACACGCCCCTTTCAATGAATGAGTCAATTACTCAGAACAAGCAGCGTGCATGTCATGACAGTTGGGTCTGTTGTTTTTCTATTACACTACTACATCTACAAGTAAATTATTTGCCATGCAGAAATATCACTACTACTAATAACAGTGGTTCATCAGGTTACTGATGTTGTACTGCTATTTTTTTAACACCACTGTAAGCCTAATTGAATGCATCCTGAACAACTTCAGCTGTTCTCCAAGAATCCAAATGGACACCATGGCACATGTGAGTTCAGACCGGGAGGACGATATCTGATCTGCAAACTAACAGAAAAACGTAAGATCGAGATCTGCATCGGACTAGGAATGAGGTCTGAGCCCACCTAAGCCCGACGCCTTTATGGCCCGACTCAGCCCAACAAGCTCTAGCCAAATTTTAAGCTCAAACCCGATAGAGCCCGATCGTAACAAGCCAATAACACCATACAGTACAATAAAAAATTATGCAGTGCTTCCCAAAGCAAAGCTGTTAGTGAAGGTGCTTGCGATCGTGGAATAGGCCGGGGCAAGCAACACTTCCACAAGCTGTTAACAACGATTGACAACAATGGCGCAAAGCAAAGCTTCTAGGTTTTGTAGTGTTGCGTAATGCTCAAGTAGCAAATTGCAAATTAAAACAGCTGTATTTGAGTTTTCAAGTTTATTTTTTAAATATGGTTTTCCTTCCGTTAAACATGACCTTAAGTTTGCGCTTGCACTGCTGCAACAAACAGTACAGAAGCAACATCCTTCTTTCTTTCAGTAGGTGTTTGCATACAGTAATGTATGTTTGTAAAATAGAGGAATAATTAGTATTATATTGTCAGTAACGATCAACAGGCTAGCCAGCTAGCTTCAGTGCCATTTTTCGTTCTGTTAAACGTAAACGTGATGGTAATAATGTTGTGTTTGTTGCTGTTCATATTGTCAGAACAGGCTAGTGCGGTTTAGTGCCGATTTTCATTCTGTTGAACATCACATTAATGACTTTATCGCTCCTCTGCTGTCAAATACGGCTGTTTTAATTTGCTAATTGAGCATAAAAACTGGAAGCTGCTTTGCACCATTGCTGTCAATCGTTGTTAACAGCTGGCAGAAGTGTTGCTACGCTACTATTTGTCAACTTCTGGATTGGCAGCGATCTGACCTGTCACAAAGCTAAAAACAGTTCCATCTGCTGCTGGTGACAATATGCTAATTTCTACATACAAATACGATGGCCTGGATTCAGACATTTGTCATTCACAGTGATTCACAAATACATGCAATTCTGTTTTATTTACAGACACCCCAGATAGCAGACGATTCCGGGCCAAATATGGTTGAGTTTAGGCACTTAAGGGTCGGTTATGGCAATGGCAAGTGTATTGTGGGCCAAAAGTGTCCCAAATTCATTCAACCACATTTTTTTTTATTTTTTTTTATTTCCCGCCATCACCCACTCTTGGGATGTCAGCTTTATTTTTATTTCCAATTATATTTCATAATAATGTTGTGCTAAAGCCTCTGAGAGGGAAGGGTATAACAACAACACAAAAAAAATTCAACCAAGTCGATGCGGCATTTCAATTTTGGGCCAAAAGCGACTCAACTGTAACCAGCCACATTTAAAGTGTATCAAGACATTTGGATTCGGGCCCAAACATGGCCCAAATGCAACCAACCACATGAGACATAGTCTCATCAAGGTTCAGTGGCTGCATTGGCTGTGGTATGTGGGCTGAATGAAAGTGAAAATGTTTCTTTAGAGACAAATTCATGCACAGGTGAATGCAGAATTTCCCTTAAAATATATTATTAAAGGTTGTATCAGCGATTTTGGGTGGAAACATAAATGATCACATTCATCTGATTTTTCCTCACGATCCGCTAGCTGCCCGCCCCATAAGCAGGCCGTCAAAAAACCGCGTCTCTGTAGGCAGCCTATGCTCCGAGATCGTACACAAAAACAATGGTACTACCAACTACTCAAAACCAAAATAAACAGTATTCCAACCAATCACAATGATCTGCACAAACGTGACGTCACTTCTGAAGCGAAATCCCAAACAAACATACTTATGAATAATTATGTTATGTTTTAAAAAATTGTGTTCAAGCATCCAGAATTATAACCACGTTAATAACGTTTGTAAAAAACCAAACCGTTTGTAAATCTGTCAAGATTTCAGCGAGATAAGAGTATTAGCGTTTGTGCAGATCATTGTGATTGGTTGGAATACTGTTTATTTTGGTTTTGAGTGGTTGGTAGTACCATTTGTTTTTGTGTACGATCTCGGAGCATAGGCTGCCTACAGAGACGCGGTTTTTTGACGGCCCGCTTATGGGGCGGGCAGCTAGCGGATCGTGAGGAAAAATCAGATGAATGTGATCATTTATGTTTCCACCCAAAATCGCTGATACAACCTTTAATATAATACAATACATCACATTTCAGCAAATATACAAATTATTTCCACTCTAAGATAATGCTAAAAATTTATATTTACCATTACATTTTACAAAAAGTTAACATATTAACAATATATTGCAGCATATTTAAATTTCCGTAATGGTTGCTCTTGAAACACCGTCCTCTTGTATTGCCAAAAGAAAACTCCTTCAAGCCCCCCCCCACCCCCTTCCCTCCCTTTCCCCCTGTGCACATTGTAATCTCCTGTTCTTCTGAAGCTGAGAGAGAGTTTTAGAAAGAGTCAAAGATTAAAGGATCTGGACATGTCCCGGATCACACGCCCTCTTAATTGGTCCAGTCGTTCCTAGCATGCTTGCGGAACCTGGCGGAGAGTTCCGCCATTGCCAGCACTATACAGGGTGGGAGGGGTCTGCTGACAGGCCTTCCGCAACTGCCTAAAACCACGGAAGGGTTCTGCCATGCTGCTCCCCGCACAGCCAGCTCAGATTATACAAGATTATCCCCGCCTGGAAACCCGGCTGGGTACCTAGTGTAACGATTCTCAGCAGTCCGTCAGCTCAAAGTAAACCACACTAAGCTTCCAGCACAAGAGCTCAAGACTCCCAGTTTTATGTCTGAGAAACTTGTGACTGTTTGTGTTTTAGTTAAAATACTGAAGGTCAGGGAGGGTCAGTGCGCTTTATTGTGGTGGCTCGGTAAAGGCTTGTTTTTGTTTCGTTTTTTTTAAAAAGGTTTTGATAGCTACCGCAAATAATATGGCCTTGTTATTTCCACTGCAGATTGTGTTATTCTTGATGTGAGGGTGGCGTGGGTCACTGCTTTCATGACTACAGTGGGGAAGTCATTATTTAGCAAACCTGAAAAAGACAAAGCCATTTGCCTTCCCTCCATAATCCACTGCAGTTAGCTTCAATATAAAATACTGATCCTAGAAGACATGTAACACTGTGTCCCCTTTCCCTTTTTTGGAAAACTTACGATGAGACATAACCTAATTAATAATTAAAGCACTAAGTTTAAATTCACCAAGACCTTATTCCAGCCAAATGGCTATTTGAAGCTTATACGGCAGGGGAAGACCTACGTGAGCAGGAACACTGCAGAAAAGGAAATCGGTGTAATTCCCCAGCCCTCAATTGAAGCGGCTGAAAAAAATGGAGGCTTCTTTCACTGTCAGGTTTTATTTACAGAATGTGCTTACACGGACTGAGTCTCCCCAGCTTAATGGCTCCCAATTTCATTTGTTCTATTTGGCTCCCTGCTGGAAAAGGAACTGAATAAGCCTTTAGCGCTGCAGTGGATATCCCATCTCCATCCGTCATCCAGATCGCCGCCTGTTCCCCGGCTCTCCAGACCAGGGTGTCAGCCCCAAATTGCTGAAATTACCAGTGATGAACCGGGTTAAAAAGCGAAACTCACTACGTGAACCCCCACCACACCTCTTTGATTATCTCCTATTTTTTGTTTTTAGCTTCATTCATCACATATTGGCTTCATCACTAAAATTTTGTCATATGCTGATGGCAGACTTACATACCTAACTACAACATGACCACAGGTGTATAAGCTAATTAGAGAGAAACTACCAGTCGGATGAGCCTCTATTTTCAGGTAGGTAGTACTTAGTAGCTCATGGCAACAAATCCATAAAGCAATATTCATTTTAAATAGAAATGGACTCCTCTCATATTCCAGCCAATTTAGTCTAAAACACGCCTCTGCTATTAAGCAATATAAAAATAAAAGCCATTTCCATTTCTTCTTATTATTTATTTATTTATTCTGTTGGCAGTGCAGCCTCAATCTTGAATTGAATTGTGGGAACAGAAGCATCTAGGACAACCCTGCTCTGTGGAACCAAGGGCCCCTTTCCACTGTACAGAAACAAATTATAATGGTGCAAGTGCCCTTTGGCCCAAAGACATTTGGAAAGTATGACGGATTTATGAATCAGCCATTTAGATTTACAAATAAGTCCTTCTGATAAAAAAAGACAGCATAATGATGACCCTTCACAACCTCACAACAAACCATAGCCTGACTTCCTCTAGGGGCCATTGAAGCAAACTTAAGCGCAGGAAGTCTCCAAAATAACTCTCAGCTTGCCCTTAGAAAGACATTATCCATTATCCTTCCTGAACAAGAACTTTACAAGTACTTCAAAAAGCAGACTCCCAAGAAGAGATGTCGTTTTACTGTACTTTGGATGTTTAGTCACTATTCATTCCACCTGCGTCACAGACAGAAGCTGATACCGAGGAGCACTGGACAGCAGAGAAGAGTTGGCAGCTGCCTTGTTCCCTTGAATGCTGAACCACCTTCAAGTTATAATTTAGTTCTAATGCACTGCAGTTGAAACAATACTCATTTCAACTGGGAGCATGTTCACAATGCTGAGGTTTTTAAGAGTATGTTTTAACTTATCAATTCTTGCTCAAATTAAGCTGATTCTTTTTTCTGGAAGTTAAAAAACTCTGCCTTCTGTGCAGACACCATGGAATGATTTTTGTATATAGGCTTATACTGTATACGTATATATATATATATATAGTCATTTTCTCAGAACATGTTCACCATAACAGCTCTGGAAGTGCTGAACTGGGATATGTAAGGAATTATGGGAAAATATAAAGTTGTGTATAACGTAATCTGTTATGTGTGTGTGTGTGTGTGTGTGTATTGGGGATTGGCTGTTTGATCTGCAGCAACAAAGTTTACCATCGCTCTTTACCAGAGTTGAAGATGTCGGGAGTGCAGGAAATCTTTAAAAGGCAACCAGGGAATGGAAGGAGAAGATAATGCGGGGGAGGAGTGAGGCAATGACTGGGAAGGTTGACACAGTTTGGTGGATCCGTTTTGACAGTGTACAGAGACCGCAACACTGCGTGTATGGAGGAAAGTCGTGGAGGTGCAGTTTGTGTGTTGGACTGCTTAATGACACTGGACATCTCGGGACAGCGGGGGCTATTTTTAATCATGGCAGCATGGCTGTGTAGTTATTTTTTTCTGAAAGACTGTGGTGTAGTTAGTTTTATATTCGATATGCATTTGTACGGTGTCAATAACAATTAATAAAGAAATATGCAAGAGTGTTGAAAATTACAGATTCGGTATCAGAGATGGAAAAGAATATTGGCCTAGCATAACCCCTGTTTTCGTCTTGATGTCATTTTAAATCAACGTCAAATCGGGTCAATGAAACTATAAGCATCGTGATCATTCATAAACACATAAATAGTAATTTGTGAACTATGTGCACCTTAGCTCAACACTTCGTTTCTCTGTTACTGCCTTTTAAATATTTTTAAATAACATTTGTAATGGATCACTTTAAGGGCTGTTTCTCCTGACAAATTTTCCTATTGAACTCTATGGAAAAATAATTTTTTCAAATTTTCCATCCATATCTACTGCATATCTGCATTTTTCAAGTTATCCATCCATATCTACTGCATATCTGGCAGCAGAGTGATGGTTTAAGGCTTGTTAGATACGTCAGACCCTTGATGACTTAGAGCCTAGCCAATCATGTGTTCCATACTGTTCCAGTGTAATTTACAGCTAAATCTAGTCCCACCCCCCAATTCCCATAGAGATCCATTCAAATGCAGAGAGGTTATAGTATCGCTTGTAGGAATACCAGAAAATAAGATATCAAGTGTCTTTTGATATTCTTTGGTCACAGACATCAGGAAGTCATGGCATGCAAAGGATATGCGACCAAATATTAAAAATGATTACTTTATTCTTCATTATATTAAACTGTCCAATATTATTTTGATGCCCAAAAATGGGGGGGGGGGACTATGTACAAAAGGTTCTTTAATTTCTACATGGTTCATCCGATATGGATGAAAATACCCTCAATACCCATTCTATCCTTTCAAACTCGTGCTAGAGTACTGAACCAAAATAGCAAAAAATGTGTCACTGTCCAATGAATTATGGTGCTCACTGTATATACAGTGGGGACCAAAAGTTTGAGGGCAGTGACACAATTTTTGTTGTTTTGGCTCTGTATTCCAGAACATTGGATTTGAAATGGAACAGTGACTATGAGGTTAAAACGCAGACTTTCAGCTTTAATTTGAGGGTTTTTACATACATATCGGGTGAACCATGTAGCAATTGTTGCCCTTTTTATACATAGACCCCCCCATTTTAGGGGACGAAAAGTAATTGGACAAATTAACATAAACTTAAATAAGGTCCTCATATTTAATATTTGGTTACATATCCTTTGCATGCCATGACTTCCTGATGTATGTGACCCAACAACATCAAAAGACTCTTGATATCTTATTTTCTTGTATATAGCTTACATTTCGCCAGTCATGTGTTCCATACTGTACCAGCGTCATTTACAGCTGAATCTAGTCTCACCCCCCAATTCCCATAGAGATCCATTCAAATGCAGAGAGGTTATAGTATCGTTTGTCACAGTACCTGAAAATAAGATATCAAGAGTCTTTTGATGTTGTTGGGACACAGACATCAGGAAGTCATGGCATGCAAAGGATATGTGACCAAATATTAAAAATTATTACTTTATTCTATATAAAAATGCAGGGGTGCCAATAATTGTAGCACACGTGGTTTTGTTAAAAATAATTATTTCTTGATGAGGGATTTCTTTTTCTCATAATAAATTTACTTCAATAAAAGGTTGTATTTTTCAAATTTTTTTAGTGTGACATTAAGCTCATTTATAACCTTTTTTACTCACCTTTACCAGGGGTGCCAATAATAGTGGAGGTCTGGAGGGCACTGTATATATATATATATATATATATATATATATATATATATATATATATATATATATATATATATATATATATATATATATATATATTTTAAATTATTATTATTTTTTTGTGCTGTAAGATGTTCGGCAAAAGCTGACCTGTAAAGACTGCAAGTCAGTGTATGGGTTTAGAATGACTTGCGATTGTTACTTCACTGCAGTCAGCAATGACACTCACACATCACAAGGCAGTTCTCATCATTATCATGTAAAACATTTGTCCTAAGCTTTAAATAAAAACTAAATAAATACGTAATAAGTATAATAATAAAAAATTATTAATTTAATACTACAACTACTACTAAAAATAATAATAATAATAATAATAATAATAATAACAATAATAAATATTTATCCCATTCACAGTCAAACACACATGCTAAAGATTTGAAAGTTGATCACAAAACCTCTGCTCCACCTAGTGGCTGCGAGGGTAATAATATACCTGTAATTATGGAAGCGTTTGCATCACGTCTAGGAAAAGCAAACCACATATCTCTAGTACTGTGGCCATTGTAATAAAAGGAAAGGTTCTGGAATGGTCCCTGCATGCGATAATGTGGCGCTACTCCCCCACCCCCTGACAAGCGGTATGATGCTGAGCGCAGGCGGACATGCCCCATGGGGGCCACTGGCTTCCATATTACTCACCACATAAATAAATAAAAGGGTCCGTGCAGTGTTTGCAGAAAACGTGAACAGCCTAGACAAACACTTTAAGCTGTGGCCCTGTTCCGGGCATTACCTTACAAGCGCAAGAGAGACAGAGGTGTGTGGCTGAGAAACATAAATGTCAAACCCTGATAATTACACCCCGCTAATTAAAAATAAATGACTGCTGATGCGCCCTGCTTATGTGGCCTTGCTACTCGACAACCTGTGCAACAGTGTTGGAAATTACATTTTAATTACATCACAAAGGCCAGTTTGGGACTGATGAGTTTGCAAAGAGTGCAGGGTGCAATATAAAGAAGTATAGTGTGTTGCTTTCACACGGGGATATACTTCACCCTGCAATCAGTGAGGGTCATGCATTCAAATCCTATGTGTATTATGGCTGCCGAATCTGTGGGAAATGTACATTTCTTGAACAGTCCCACGGTATGTAAATTAAAACTGAGCAGCAAAAAGCTCTCCATTAGACTTCCTACAAGTAAGAAATATGCGGATTTCCCCTTCACAGTGTAAGACTGCCAACTGACTGTTTATAAAACAGAGCACTATTATATTTGAACAGTCCATGGTAAGTTACGAAGCTTAGCCTACATTTTATACCCGATCCATTCATAGGGATAGACACTTCCTGAAGTAAAAGTTTCTTTCCCAAAAGTAAAACAGCAGTACCCCAAACGCGACTTGAATCCATAACCTTGTGGATGTAGTTCCAGCCCCTAACCCATGGCACCAGATTTCCATACAGTAACAAGCCCGTAGCTAATGGCCTACATAGCTTCTCAGCATCAGCAGAATGTTCTCTGCCTTCTAAGCTTTGCCTTTAATCATCCGCTTCCTTTCACTCAAGGGATTTTATTTAAAAAGGCTTTGTGACGAAGGATTAAAGATGAAATCGCTCCCAAGAGACACGGAGGGACTTCCTCCGTGTTCCTTTCACTGACCGGACCGATATGCTGAGCGCCACGTGGGAGAGTTTTGCGTGTGAGACCGCATGACCTCAGAGCAGGCCAGAGACAAGAGTGAACACTTCCTCCCCACCTCGCCCACAGATGTTTGGCTGGAAGTCAGCTTACGGAGGGAATAAAATCAGCCCCCTGCTATTCGTCTGATCATTTTTATTTACATAATCAGAGAAAAAGCATTTACAGGCATGGCTGCCCAAACCGTCTGAACACCATGTGGCTGAAATGCAATGAGAAAGCCCCCCAAAGCCATCTTCTAATAACGAACCACAAAATTGGTTTCCTGTTGTCTCATGGTCGAAGCTATGCATCATTGTAATGCAGATATGCGCCCTGTGAATATTTTGCTCCCCAAGGTCCACAAGGTTTAAACCGGCCAACCCCGTGAGACCAGAGAAGGTTCTACATGGCCATTCATGGACAGGAAGGGAGATGGCCCTGAACACGCCCTCTGAAAATAGAACCCACCGGATCGCCCTTCCATTCAATCTGTGCCTATGGCGTTTGGGTGAGTGATTAAGGCAGTGGGTGGGTTGGAGTGTTAGGGTCAGCGGCCTACTCTCAGGGAGATGAATGGTCCAACAGTGTCCGCGATTTCTAAGGAGGGTGGGGGGGAAGGGGGGTGTTGCTGCACTCTTGAGTCAGATTTGCAACTATATTTAGCAAACCCTCGGGTCCGTACTGAATGCAATGACAGAGCCTTGGTCACACAGTAAGAGACAGTGAAGGATAATAGCACGACCTGAATGCAGACAGGTGGCCAACGCAGAGGTGTTCAGCATGCAGTGAACTGCACAGAGGGCAGAGAAATCCACTGGGCTTAGATTGCGGGAATCACACTCCACACATGATAAAAACCAGATTAAAGCCTTGAATATGCAAAGAGGTCTCCAACAGATTAATGAGCTAGTGCGCCAGCACTTCTCAGCGGTTCCGGATGTGCACGTCTCGGTGACATCTGCAGAGGAAAGTCTCCTACTTTCAAATCCACTATTCCCCAGTTAAACTGGGCGTAAACATTCTGTTTTTTTTATCAGTTTGATTATGCTCTGTGCAAGCCAACTGATTTCTTGTGACAGTAGGATTTTTTACTTTGATGTGTGATTTGTGTACTGCACATGCTGTCTCTGGAAGTTTTTAATGAACAATATTTTTAATGTTAATGTTTGTAAGGAATCAGCTAATTGGAGATAGAACATATTCTTTCTGCATATTTTCAGCATGCAAGATATCTATGATTTGGAGGGGGCTGGGTGAAAGACTGAAAACTGAAAATGCCTTTCCCCTTATTTGCCTATATTGTTGATGATTCTTTTGTAACCCCTAATGAAAGACATGTCATTCTCTTTTCTAGAACTCTCTTTTCTCCATTCTAAGTCACTTGAATCTTGAAACTTGAATCTGCATAGAAAACACATTTCAATGGGTTCTGGAGGGGTAAATTCTAAATACACTCAGTGCTTGTTATGCAATCAATAGTGGTTTGATTTGAGAGACTTCGGGGGATAGAGGGGGTATTTAGCTAGGTTACTGGGCTGTTCTGCACTGAACCATTCCGAACACTTAAACAGGTGCCCCAAATTAACATGGCCAAGGCAAATAGATCCATTTGACTAACACACTTGATTCACATTACTGTTACTGTCTCTTCTATTGAATTTGTAAGACAAATGATTTGGCACGTACACCATTGACAGTACAGTCACGTTTGTTTCTGGTTCTTTAACCAAATATTCAATACATTTGTATGTAGTTGACTTGAGCTAAGATCTTCACCCACCCAAAAAGAAGTAAGCTATACGTGTTCTACTATGTGTTTTTCATTTTAATTTAGCAGATGCTAGTATCCAGCTAGAGTGACTAACAAAATAGTGCCTAAAATAGATTAACACCAGGATAGATACATAAATTGCACTCCGAAGAAAGCATAATTAGGTCTACTTTTATGTAGCATATGTAATAGTCAACATCGTCACGCGCAAGAAACTGACCCTTTTTTATTTTTAGGTTTTGTTCTTTTGTTCATCTCTGCGGACGACTTCACCCGTTTATTCCAGATCACTTGATGAGTTTAGTTTAGCCTTGGACATGACTGTGGGATTAATGTATTTGAATTGGCACGAACGGCATATTCACGGCTCTGTGGCGCGTTCTCGGCTTTCCCCCGGGACAGTGTGCGCTCTCCAAGCTCGTGAGTTGAGATAGAAACTTTAAATCCGAATTAGGTTTACTAACGGGCTGAGTGACTTTACTCGGTTTATGTAATGTCTCCAGTGGGCTACCTTCTAACAGTTGCCTGCTTGAACAGGAAAGATTGCATTTGTCGTTGCTAGATATCCTAAATAATGTAGACTTATCTACACTTTAACTTAAAATGTGATTTTTCATAATAGGTATATAATATGCATGTTCATCAACTCGCATAATTGTATTGTCTCTGAAAACCGCAACAAAAATGACTAGCCTAAGCAAGAGGAATGCTCAATGAGGCGTGCAATGCGCACAATGCGATTGACAATGCAGGGAGCCAAAATAGAATCAATAATGATTGTTCAACTCTATCAAAAAAGAAAGAAACATAGAAAGAAATGGTCTTCTCCTAATTGCATAGCCTATAACATTTCTGCGGTGAAATGCCGTCTAGGCGTTCAAGTGAGGCTGCATTTGGTTGAAAAGTTAAAGTTTTCTAGGCGACTAGAATGTAGGCAGGCTATATTCGGGTAAAAACCTGAGCTATATCGGGGTTAACCTATAGTCCGTTTATGTCCAAGCGTCTCTCAACCTAGACGTCTCAGAATCGGCTTTTGCTCACTGGGAAATTTTAAAAAAGCACACTGTAGTACTATTGTCTTTGAATCCTCTTTCCGGCTTGCTCGCATTGGAGAAAAACTCAGATAGTGGTGCAGCACTGCGGTGAAAGAATGCTTACTTTCCCAAGAGATAGGCGTATTTGTTTCAGCTTGTCATCCGATGTTGTTCAGCGCACGGACAACCTCACAGCATAAAATAAACCTGAAAAATTTGTTACAAATGCATCCATTCTCCTCACCTTTTTGCCGCGGGGGTTGCAGCTTGGGAGAGACGGAGGCATTTCCACAGGTGGTGATATTGGTTACCTCCACGGTCATATTTTCAGTTCCGTTCAATGAGGAGTTGCTCTGCCCTCTCATACACTCCAGAAACGCGGTGGAAGCTTCGTCCAACTTCTGCATATCCATTATGGTACCGTGGCCGTACTATGATTGTCTAACTGGCTCCCAATGTGCGCATGGATCTGGATTGTGCTAGCTACTTTGCTATTGGAAATTACAGTTTAAAAGTTACTGTTCACAAAAAGTATAACCACCGTTCTTATTTAATAACCAGCTGTTTTTTTATTATTTGTAATACGGGTTCAGTCCCTCGAGTTCATGTGTACGAATTAATCTATGATATGTTCTTTTCAGTTTGAGTATATTTCAATTGAAGTGATTCAGCGATGAGCACGTCGTGACGAAGACATCCTGGTCTTGATAGTAAGTTCAGGGACAAAAGAGATAACCGAGTTGTCTTGAGGAGGTAGGTAGCGTAGGATCACTTGGACGTCATGCTATTTGGCGCTTCATCTATCGCTTGCTGGCAGGACAGTTGGATACTGAGGGATCTGTGTTGAGGGGTCGAGAGATGTATTTGAGCAGAGGGGGTGGAGGGTCCGTTAACAGTCAGGGGAAGGTGGGGGCTGGAGGTGGTCGAGGCTGGGTTTGAGTGCAAGATGACAGTTTGACGAAGAACGAGATGACGCCCTCTAGTGGGTAAGAGTGACTACACAAACT
The DNA here is from genome assembly GCA_029718625.1 of Synaphobranchus kaupii. NCBI lineage: Eukaryota > Metazoa > Chordata > Actinopteri > Anguilliformes > Synaphobranchidae > Synaphobranchus > Synaphobranchus kaupii. The sequence continues at coordinate 9,980,614 of CM056383.1, read as the reverse complement.
AGTTCAAGCAGGGAAGCGTTGTTTGACGCACAAGTGTGGCAGATTAACTGTTCTTACAAAACAAAACAGTGCTAGCCCAAATTTCCCCACATTTCCAAAAAATATTTACAACATGATGGCATGGTTATGGGTTAGCACACTGAAACAGTGTTTATTATTATGATTGTGATAATGGGTTACATTTTTTCCACTTCAAACTCCTGCCACAAACAGACAAATCTCAGGCCTGTTCCATGTAAACAGTTAATCACAGTTTTCCTAAGCTGACATAGGAGTCATGAAGGACAGAACCAGAGAAAAACTTATGGAGTTAACTTCAGACCCAGCCAGGGCTATGACAGACTGTGAATACAGCATATTGGGAATGCACTTTACAGATCAATCATAGCCAATTGTTCAGGTACTTTTCAAAGCAGAGGTGTTTAAATTCCTACTCAACAAATTGCACAGCTATTGTGTAAGAAAAGTTATTTATTTATTTATTTATTTGAAAATAGTTTTTCTTCCATTTATAAATGAACATGTCTTATACAGAAAGAAATGCAGCATCTGAGAGCAACTAACTACAGTGGTATGCAAAACTTTGGGCACCCAGCCCCTTGTCAAATCATATGTTTTGTTAATTTTCTAAATGAAAAGAAGTTATCACAACCTCTGCAGGGAATAATGTTTATAACACCTACTAACACAAAATATTTATGTAAATTGTGATTCTTTTTATTTGGTAAACTTTATTACAACATAATGTTGTATAGCTACCTGGCCCCTATATGAGTCGTAATATTCAAGCTCACCTTCATGACTGGCCAACGAAGACTGATGTTTTTTCTTTTTCCATTCACTCCCATTGCATAGCGAAACAGGTCTCAAAAGCATACTTTTAGCACAATGAATGCAAACAACGCAGATTATGATGATATACAAAATCACAATATCCGGAACCAAATGTTTGAAAAGATAAAAAGCTCCATTCATGATATTTTACACTTTTTTCAAACAAAGGTTTGGAAGAAGAACCGGTTGTTCGCTTCTTAACTTTCTTGTTTCATTCTTGTGCCGGTAACAGTCCCACTCACTTCCTGAAGTGTGCGTTAGTAAACAAACCGAGCAGCAAAGAAGCTAGAAACAGTTGCTAGTTCTCCGAAGATAGTTCTTCAAAATCAAATCAATCAAAAATTGGATCAAAAGTTTCAAACGTTCGGTTCCGGATGTCGTGACTTGTATATCCGCATAATCCGCGTTGTTTGAATTTGTTTGTGTGCTTTTGAGACCTGTTTCGGCCATTCAGTGGCAGTGAATGGAGAGAGAAAAAATGTCATTCTTCGTTGGCCAGTTGCTGGAGCAAGTCATGAAGGTGAGCTTGAATATTACGACTCATATCGGGGCCAGGTAGCTATACAACATTATGTTCTAATAAAGTTTACTGTGCCTTTAACTTTAACAGATTGAAAAAAAAGTGAATGCGGCATGTGCAAGAGTTTGGGCACCATGTCAGTCAGTAACACCTCCTTTGGAAGAAATCACAGCTTCCAAACATTTCTTGTAGCCAGCTAACAGTATTGACCCCCCATTCTTAATAGTTGGCAAGGTGTTCTTCTCTTCACATACCACCCCTGCTTTTTATCCAAAAGTATCTTTGTTGGGTGCGGCCAAATAGTTACATTTTTGTGTCATCAGTCCACGGCACTTTGTTCTAAAAGGTCTTTGGCTTATATGAGTGTTGTGTTGCGTACTTCATACATTGAATTCTGTGATGAGATTGCAGGCAAGGCCAGGTTTACATGCAACTCATACATGCATCCTTGTGTCAGCAACACTGCACAGTTGACCAGTGAACCGCTACTCCAGTGTCACTAAACCTTTCTGCAGGTCATTTGCAGTGATATGTGGGTTTTTCTTTACGTGCCTGACCAGTCTATGAGCAGTTCTATCAGTGATGTTTATCGGTCATCCAGATCTTGCCTTGACCTTAACAGGTCCCATTAACTTCCATTTCTTAATGACAGTGGAAATTTCAAGTTGGAAAAATGTATGTATGTTTTTATAACATTCTCCTTCTTTGTAAGAGTCAGTTATCTTTATTTTCAAGTCTTCAGTCAGCTGCTTAAAGTTGCCCATGGTTGTTGAGACTAAGTACAATACCCTGAGAGGCTAGAGGGGGCAGAGTATGTATTAAGCTCTGGAATTGTCTTCTGGCTTAATTTAAGGCCTAACAAACTTTGAGAACTTTTTAAAAGTATCTTTTACCAACTGGGAGGGTGCCTACATTTTTACACATGCCACATTTACTGTTTTCCCTTTCTTTCAAACTGTTTAAACTGTTTAATACCTTATTTCAGTTATGTGGTTTGTGATAGTGAATATGATTTGCAACAAAGTGATCGCAGCTTGCACAGTGCAAAGTGATATTCATTAATTGTGATGCTGTAAAACAGTCTAATGCTCTTCAGTAATTAGACTTCTGATGAGATGCAGACTGCTGGACCATGTTATTAGTTTGGAAACAAGAAGTGCAACAGCTTGCGCTGAAAAAAACTGATTGTCACCTTATTTTTGTTACATGAATTAAGAAAACATGGTCTGCTTGCAAAAAAATGTTCAATTGCAATAGCCAAATTAACTATCAAACAGCATGACAACATTGAGAGAATCAAATTAAAACCTGGCTTGATTGCAATAGCCAGATGAGCAAACAAACAAACCAACGTCAAGAAGAACAACAAAATCAAACCAGATAGTAAATCAAAGGAGATGATATGACCCTAATGTCTATGCACAGCAAAACTGCCGGTGTAAATCTAACACTGCTAGGGTGTTAAATGTACACTGCCATTTTTGCAGTGTCGCGACAATGAGGATATGACAGACAGTAATACAGAGTATAGTGATAATATGGAGACTGACCCTTCCTTACCATGCACCTCTCATGACCTTGTCACTAAGGGCCCATTTACACTACCACTCTGATGCCACCTGAATCCGTTTTTTTCCCCACACATTTTACACATATTGGATTGAATTGTTCAAAGTTTGAAAAACAAATGGTATCCAATTGTTTTGAGATAGGATGCAGGCCTCTTTTGTATGTGGTATTAAATTCCGATACTATTCCGATCGCCATCATAGGATTTTTTTGCCTTTCATTTGCATTGAGTAAAAAATTAAGCATTCTTATTTTATTGTATCCTGCCCTAAATTATGGCTGATAAATATTTCAAAACTTTATTATCAATAAAGTATTTTGCTATTTATGTTTTTCGTATTACTTTTTATTTTAACATATTAATAAAACCCTCTGGAGCCTATAAATTTATGAGTAATTGTATGCTCAGAAAACAGACACACACAAATATACGATATAGGCCTAGGCCTACCTAGGCCTATGTGATCTCACCAGAATTTATGGTCCAGCACTGCTTGTAAGATCACTGATTGCCAGCCATCAAGATGAAAATAATTGCTGTGATTCTCGTTTGGGGCTATGATGGGGATATGGGACGTCAACCGCTCCTGCACACCGGTGGAACTGTCACTTTGTTTTGAAGCCATTGATGACTTCCAGAAGTTGATCACCTTGGGTCAGGTACTGTGTACTGTGAAATATGTTACTGTGTAGGGTATGGAAAACTGCACAAACTGTCAAACACACAGAGGAGGTGCTTATGTCAAAAAGGTGTGCAATAACGCGATATCCAGCACCAGTAGTGATAACCCTAGTAACCCGAGGTTACTCCTCCATGCTTTCTGTCAGGAAGTCGCTGGAAAAAAGGAGTTATTTGTCGGGGAAAGGCGATGGGATAGACAATGGCACAAATATTCCAAGGTTTCCCTTCTCATTCTAGAAAATTTCAAACCACTGGGAGTCAACGAAGGAGTGCGCAATGAAAACGGTTCCAGCACTCCTGGCCCATGCTGGGCATCCAAAGCCTTCTCTCAACAAGGTAGCGGAGATCGCTGCAACAAATATAAGTATAGGATAGCACTTCTCCGCCTTCTTAACATCAATTGCTATCACAGGCGAGTCCTGCCTTTGAGAACATTGAATAAAAGCAGCATCATGGTGACTTCCCTGGGCTCCATATTGGCATCTGTTTGTTGTCATGCCAACCTTACTTGAACCTTAACCTTACTCTGTAAGCATTTGCATCATACAAGCTGCATGGACATGTAAACACACAGGCCACATACATGTGTAATGTAAACACTAGACAAAAAAAATCTGATTCGGGCATCAAGACCTGCAGTGTAAATGTAGCCTAAGAAACCACAGGAGTGGTTCTTATTTAACCAGCTTGGTTGGTTGTCAACTGCAAAGTCAGTTCTCAATTCATAGTGAGGCCCAAGGGGCCAAGACTGGGCTTTGTTTTCGAAGCTCACTTCCTGGTCTTGTTGAGAGCGTTGCACTCTAGCGCCAGTGCGGTTTGGCCCCAGTATAAGTCTTTCAACCCCACTTTTCAATGTAAGCCAATGGTACCAATGTCATCTAAATACAAAGTTAATAATTGCTATTATAATAATTTTTTCCCCACTTCTGGAGTCATCCATTTAATCTCTTCAGCCGGATAAATGCATACCTATTCCAGCAGAAACCTAGATTTCCCAGTAAGTATCCAAATCCAAATCTTAACCAACCATACCCCAGATAAGGTGCTATGTGTCTAAAGGCTTGATCTTAAAAGAACTCGTAAGGATCTCCTAAGACCTTCCACGTAGTGACCACCGTCATCATGGCTTGTTTTAATCAGCTCCACCGCAAGGCATTTTGTCACCCGGCAACACACCGTGGTTCAGTTTCGTCCACTCTCCAAGCTCAATTTGGACTGCTGATGGAGCATTTGTGAACGGAAATGCTCTTTACTCCGCCGACAGACACAGCTGGGCCAGCCGAGGGGTCACCGGGGAAACATGGAGATGAAAGGAAAAGGAGGTCGCCATACCCCTTTCGTGGTCCAGACTGACCTTTGGGCTCAGCAGAAGAGCCTGTTTTAGTACAGCAGATATGAAAGTGGATGGAGCCGCGTGAGATGAAGGCTGCTTCTGTTCCATTTGTCATGTTGCGTAGCCTTTTGCATTTTTCAGCGCACAAAATGGCTTAAGGGACAGGTCCCTGCTTTGATCTGTGTGTTTGAGGCTGGAAGCCAGACTCGGATGATATTACCGCCATTGTGATATTGTTATTAATATGATGGCCTAGTCCACGGAGTTCTCGGTAATAAATCTTCCCCGTCTGAAATCAATATTTCAGTTTCATAATGCTGCACTGATAAGGACTCAGCCTTGCAAACGTCCAAAGCAGTCCGAAATATTTATCATATAGCCCACTCTTTTCATTATCTTCAGCGACCAAAACATAATATTGCCTCAGTGTTGTTTACCCATAGACACCAGTATCAGTGGGAAGGTATTAATATGCCTAATCAGAACATGACATCGAGTCTGTATTATTTCATTTTTGGTCCAAAAACAGAGAAAATGAAGAGATATTGGGTAAGTTATTCAGGTAAAAGACTGGGTTTCAGTCAGAAATGCGCCCTGTCTGCAGGCAGCAGCCCCACAGGCCACCAAACACAGCAAAGAGACTGGCTACGAGTACGACGGTATTCCAAATTTTGAGAAAAGTTTTTTTTTTTAAATTGAGGATAGGATTTGGTCTTAAATAAATTCATTGAAGAGGACTGACAAGTGACAAGTTTGAAGGTAATGGTTTCCTTCACCTGGCAATCCTTAGCTGTCCCTTAAAGGGTGCAAAAATATTTGAATAAAGCAAGATAAAAGTCAGAGAGGGTCAGCGAATGTTCAAATTGTCAGCCCCTCAGTCAGCTAACCAGACATAAAGGACGGGACTGGTTGTAATGAGAAAAAAATGAATTGGCTAAAAAACTTATTCTGCCTTTAGGAATGGATTTTTAGCTTGGACAGACAGCTCTGTGAATCTGCAAACTCTATCAGGTCTATAAGTCACAACACAACTATACAAGATGCATATGTAAGTGGGAACTATCAGATAACTGCAGTGCAACAGCAGTCAGTTTATAGGAACAGGAAGAGGTTTTCTAAGAATTGGATGGATCTGATTATCAAGGTTCAGGTCTGTGGGTCTGACGAGGTCTGAAAAATTAATCAGGTCCTGATGAATTAAATGTTGTTGAGTTCTTGTTTTGGTGGGTAGAATGGGTAGAATTACAGCAGTGTGCTGACGACTTCATGTTCCTGTTCTGCATCTGCAAACACAAGAGCAGATGTGTGTGTGTGATTACCTCAAATGGTTGTCTCTGTGAGTTTACCTGGAAGCAACACTCCAGACAGAAGCTCAAGTTCTGAACGACCCCTGGGAAATATAGAATGGCTTGCGCATTGATTTTACAGCTTGCACGCCTGAACTGCGTCTTCAGGCATTACAGCGTTTTCAGCCGGGGCTGGAAAAACTTGGAAATCTGGAGACCAAAATATTGACTCCAAGTCAAATGAGGACATCTCTGAGCCAAGGCAAGACACTCTTCCCTAACCTGTGTGAATGTAAATTTCCATTACACTTAAAATGAGAGGGAGGAGAGCTGAGAGAGAGAGAGAGAGAGGGATGGGAGAAAGGGACAGAGGGGAGAGAGAGACGCCACAATTAAACAATCCTTTGCAGTGTTGCCTTCTGGGTAAGAGGTGCAATTAGGAGAAGCAGCAGCAGCGTTTCGGATGTTTGCACAACGTGGCGATGAAGATACAGGACGCTCATCCTCTTCACCTCGCCTTGGGGCCTGACTGAGACCCCATTCCTCTGTTCAAACACTGGCCTCGGGCCCAGCCGGTAATGGAGCCCTTTGTTTGCAATAGCGGCCCCGTGCCTCAGGCCACACGGGCAGCTAGCACAGCAGCGGCGACACCGCGTCGCTTAGCTTCTCTCTCCTGAATGCGTGCGCACTGTCCCTGGACGACCTCACTCATATATGGGGTGAGCTTTTATAACTTCATAAAGCTTTACACAAAAAAATTAAAGAAAGGCTGAATGATTGTACAGAACAGACTAAATTAAGGGCTTTCATAATGTCCTGAATTACCTCTGCAAGGTCCTCTTATGTAGCTACACAAATGACTATTGATTACTCTATTCCTTATAATTCTAGCTAAAAGGTTGTCTTATTTAGACCGTGTTTGACAGCATACCAAAAAGCCAGCTAACCGAAGACCTCCAAAACGATGCTTTGTGTGTATTATTCAGGTGAGCTGCTGTTTAAATTACACTCTTGTATAAGACTTTATACTTGAGGTATGCTCAAAGAATGGGCTGTATAAAATTGTGATGATCACCCCTGAATTAGAAGTATAAATACCTCATTCAGTTTGCAGATTGTGAAAGTTCAAAGAGGGGCGACGTAACTGAGAATGTTACACGTCCAGTCTCCAGCAGGGGGAAACATTTACCCATTTGATTGCGGGATCATTTTCAAGTGCAGGCTAAGCAATACTAATTGGACAAGGAAACTCTTGTGCAAGAACACCTTGTTCTGCTGACTTAGGTACTACCGCGAATAGACAACTCCAGGTATGATTGATACAATTTTTTAAACACATGAAATGTTTTTACTTATTAATTTATATATATATTTTGTATCCTTTATCTAAAACCTCAATGAGATTAAAATATATTTTTCAAGGGGCCAACACATTATAAAACGTATAGACTACAAAACAAACAAGAGAGTAAAAATTTTAATGGCTGTTAATGCCCATTTGCAAAAGGTCTGTAAAGAGCCTATAAAAATAGCATATGCCATACACAAAACTTATAAAATAAATATGTGGTATAAAACTAGCATATACATTTCAGACTAAAATTAAATAGTTCCCTAACATACCTGGTACTCCCTATAAAAAACATTGAGAGATTGTATAAGAATTGTATGTATAATATAATACTAATCAACATGTATGATTTTTATGACTTTGCAAGTAGGATCATATATGATTTTTACAGACCTTTTGTATATGGGTGGAACAGGCATTTATAAAATAGATGGAGAGCGCCATTCATGTTAATCAAGGAGCAGGACGTCCCACACAGTCCATGGTGATTTATTAGCGTTTCAATATCCCATTTCAGTGCAAAATAAATCAGTAGGAGTGACGATGCTTGAATACCCTACCTTATTCTAACTCGGCATGCAGGGACTACTTTTATGTCTTCTTTCTTTGTTCCGCTGAAATGTCAGCAACTTCCCTATCATTGTCGCAGGTCTGTGTGACCACATTGACTGCTTCACGTTTACGAGCCTTGCTTGATAACGGCGTGTCTGCTTCAGGCCTACTTATTTCAGATGGTGTGCGTGGCATTGCGCTACACACCGCTCATATAGGCCTGATTTACTAAGGCCTTTAGCATGTGTAAAATCTTTTAGCACACGCAAAACTAATAACACAAGTTACACAACCAATGATTGGTGCAAAACTAAAACCATAACCAATCATTGGTCATGTTATTAGTTTTGCGTGCGCTAGTAGGCTTTGCACGTGATAAAGGTCTCTGTAAATTAGACCCACAGTGTTAATAGAAGGGGAATATACATACATAACTAAGTAAGTTCTAATTTAGGCCCTAGTTCTGTGGTCGAGTGTCAGTGTGGCTTCCTGTCCTGTGTCCCTTGTAGGGTTTTATTTTTTCCGCTCACGCAAATTACACAGCATACTGTCCAGATAATGGCAGTTTTAACTGTCAGCAAAGAGAGAGAGCTACCTCAAAAACAGTTGCTACTATCTTAAGATAGGATTAATATTACGGGATGAAAGCAACCAGTGCTTTCATGCCGTAATATCCCAAATAAATTTCAGTGAAAGCAACCATGCTCAGCATCTTAAGAGGCGTAGGCCTATTGGTATATTTGTCAAAGACAAGCTGTTACAACAAGCTGTTGCAATATACAACTTATGTCTCAATGGTTTCACATTTTCTTCTACACAGACACTAAATTGTTGTTCAGTTTGTCCCGTGCTAGCTGAAGCAGCTGCAAATTGTAGCTACATTTCAGGCTGCTTGCGATTCACCGTCGGTGTACCCACCACAGAACAGTTCTGTGTACGCTCACTCGAAACAATAGGGAATAAAGCCCTCACATCGAATGTAGGCATATCCTTGCTGAAAAAAACATTACAAACCATTAGAGAATTTCTAATGTTTTTTAACCCCTTGGGGCAGATGGCAAATTTCACCTATTTAGGGGGTGCTCTGTTTATAACTCCAGGTGTGAGCATCACATAAACTTGTTAAATGGCTTAAATGAAATGACAGGTGTACCATTTACAATACAAACTTTGATTTGTTTATTTTCATAATTTAAGTCAAAATAAAGTGCCACAAACCAGAAACTTTGGAAAAATTAAAAAAAATTGTTTTTCTTTAGTCAAAACTCAAAATACTGAGAGCTACATACTGTAGGTGAAATCGGTAATAGGGTCATTCCGTGGCAAATCAACCAGTGTTCCCTGCATGACCCTCTCAGATTTTGATGAAACTCCAGCATAATAATCCATTGTATGAAAAATTAACACACACAAAAAATTTGCCTCATACAACATGTCGTTTCCGAGATATGGCCTCCTGAAATTTGCTCAAAACCTCCGCCTTGCGCGCTTGCCAGTTGTGAAAATGCACAAATGTGATTTTTTCCGACTTTGGAAACTTATAACTTGGGATTGGTAACAGCTATAGAACTGAAACCTGGTATCCTAACTTACATTCTTCCGTTTTGCACGAATCTGGCCTCAGATTACTGTACCCCCTTCCCTTTTCAAGTTATATGCACCCAAAGTAGCCACTTTGTTCAGTCGCACATGTTTTTGGTGATGTTCGAGGTCACCCTGTGCCCATACGAGTGGACATATACATCCCATATCACAGATGTATAATCTATAGGTGTATTTCTATGGTCACAAGCAAGTACAGGCTAATCAATTCATTTGTAAAGGAATGACATCCATCCAAATTTTGGTCCGGGTGAAAAAAAGTCAAAAACACAACCGTCCGTCTTGTCAATGGATCACCATGTGGACAGTTAAAACTTTTTCTGAAATTTACAGCAGTTAAACAGATATATTCGATCTACTCATCAACCAAATTTCAGCTTTGGTACTCAACTCCTTCATGGTTAGATCACATTTTGAAAATTATTGCACAATTCCAGGGATACAAAACTTGAAATCGGCCGATCTACGTACGTAAGGTCTGATCACAACATGCACATTTATCACAGGAGATAGGTAAAATAAAGTTAAGATGCCCCCTAGGGCCTAGAGCTAAGGTTAGATGTGGGATTTTCCCATGCCAGGTAAATACAGGGATAACCCATTATGCAATGATGGGATTTCCCATTACGAGGCAACAATATTTGCTCAATTTCATTCTAGCTCTATCGTTCAAGAATTGAGATCCCATCAGTGAGCCTTGTCGATTACAGAATACATTCCAACTATATTTATTTACTAACCTCGAAACATGTGTGTGCTGCTGTTACTGTACCATGCATAGTTTTGTTTCCTAGGCCTACAATAAAATAACATTCATTTTGGAAGCAGTATTCACTTGGAGGCCGTCACTACAGACTAACTGTTAACGACTTCAATAACATTCAAGGCAAACTGCCAGCATTTATCAAGTAAACGACAAACTGTACACATCTATATGGCAGAATATGTGGTAATTTAACATTTATAGTGTATGGTTTAAAGTACTATTCTGTTTGATGTCTGATACATAATTTGACACTTTTAAGTAGTAACGTAACTCTTAAGACTTATGTGAATTCCCGATATGTTAAAATAGGTGTTGTGGCAGGGTGGGCGTGGTTAGTCTCTGTTTGCAGAGAGAGAGTGAGTGGAGCGGCTCTCTGACCCTGAGCCACAGCTGTCATGAGTTAGTCAGGACAACCCGATAATTAACGATGGAATGATTGTTTGATTGTTGCCTGATTGCTTTGACTGTGAGCCTGGGCTTTAAAGGAGGGAAGCGGGAGATCAAAGGGGGCTGGCCGATGACGGGAGAGGACTGGGGAGAAAAGGTCCACGAAGACCGTAGCCAGCATAACGTTTAAAGAGCACTAATTAAAGTGTCGGTAAAAACCCTAAAAACCTTGTGTACTGCCTGTTCTTCCCGAGGGTGGCACTCTATCCTGCCACAGGTGTATTTTTCAAAATGCTATCTAACCATGAAGGAGTTGAGTACCAAAGCTGAAATTTCGTTGATGAGTAGATCTAATATATCTGTATAACTGGTGTAAATTTCAGAAAAAGTTTTAACTGTCCACATGGTGATCCATTGACAAGTTGTGTTTTTGACTTTATTTCACCCGGACCCAACTTTGGATAGATGTCATTCCTTTAGAAATGAATTGATTAGCCTGTACTTGCTTGTGACCATAGACATACACCTATAGATAATACATCTATGATGTATATGTCTACTCGTATGTGCACAGGGTGACCTCGAAAATCACCAAAAACATGTGCGACTGAACAAAGTGGCTAATTTGGGTGCATATAACTTGAAAAGGGAAGGGGGTACAAGTAATCTGATGTCATATTCTTGCAAGTTATGAAGAGAGTAAGTTAGGATACCAAGTTTCAGCTCTATAGCTGTTACCAATCCCAAGTTATAAGCTTCCGAATTCTGAAAAAATCACATTCGCGCGTTTTCACAAATCGCGAGCGCGAAAGACGGAGGTTTTGAGCAAATTTCAGGCCATATCTCGGAAACGACATGTCGTATGAGGCAAATTTTTTGTGTGTGTTCATTTTTCACACAATGGATTATTACGATGGAGTTTCATCAAAATCTGAGAGGGTCATACAGGAACTTTTCAGAAAACTGGTTGATTTGACACGGAATGACCCAATATACTGTATATACGTATACATTTCCTAGATCATAAACTTCATGTCCATAAGTTTTGCAAAATCTGAGGATGATATGCAGAACTACTAAAGGTCTATGATGCAAAATATAGCAGTGAACCTTGTTGTCCATTAGTGTTTCCAAATCTGTCCAAATGGCTAAATTGTGCACTGCCCAAAAAAAAAAAAAAAGTATGATATATTTAACTACAAATCAACAGTTTTGGCTCATAAAACTCATGGGAAATAGTGACACTTACTCCTAGTCTAGACCAGACGCGTTTTAGCTGCGTTTTGTAGACGTCCGTCTCTCGAAACAGAAACACTCTTATTTTAATCTATCCAGCTGTCTGCACCGGCTCCGTGCAGGCTCGCGTCTCAGCTCCGACTCACGAACGTAAATAAGCGACCTGATGCGTTTATTTACGCTTCAAGTCTATTTTTTCGACAATACGCGCGTAAAACCTGAGGTTGATGCCAAATAAAAAGGCACTTAATACATGTCAAACTTCGGGTTGTTGTCATTTTATCACTGTAATCATTAAACATTTATCATATTAGCTTATTATCTGACCTTGTTCTTTGTTTTCATTATTTCCGATGGCATGTTTTCTCCTGGTTTATTTATTGATTCTATATTGTGTAATCAGTTTTGAAAAGTGGTATACAAATACAGTTATTATTATTATCTATCCTTATCAGAGCCTATATGATTATCTGGGGGAAACATTGTTTATTGTGGTTCATCATCTAGCGGTCAAAACACACCTCTTTTGCACCAAGTTTGCTGAAAGCAGCAACCTGAACGCAAGGAAATACGCGGGCAATATGGAAGCTGTATAGACAGTCGCTTCAGGGACGCGTTAACGCTGTCGTTACGCGAGTGCGACGCTCACGTGATGCTGACGTGATGGCTGCTTGGTTGACTAGGCGTTAGAAACTCCGTATTTGGCAGAAATCTTCACGAACCGTCTACCAATAAAGTTAAAACACAGAGTTTGTGATTTCCACTAATAGTTTGGCTGCAGTAGCAACGAATGTCTCAGTTGAGCAAAAAGGTCCCGCCGGCGTCACCTTCTACGCAAAGTTAAGAGTTAATGGTGCTTAGTGGTCTCTACTGGTGATCTAATGGTGTGTATTGTGTTTTCATGGAAATCTAATGGTTATTGATCGTGATCCAATTTTATCCTACTGGTATCTAATGGTTTGTGATGGTATTTCATGGTAAACCTGATGGTATATGATGGAAACCATTAGCAAAATTTCCTAATGGTTTCTATGTTTTTTACGTGTTTTTTACCTTACATCCCACTCTTCTTGAAAGTCTTCAAACAAACTGCTTGCATTCACCATATATCAGTGGCAATGATATGCACAAACTGGCTAGTCAGGTAAAGTTGCCAGCAGCCGTACCACCATGCGATCTGCTCCTGCTGAATGGCTGAAGCTAAGCAGGTGTGTGGGCTTGGTAGAGACCTCCTGGGAAAACAAAGTTTCTGCTGGAAGTGGTGTTGGTGGGCCAGTAGGGGGCAGTCTTCCCTCTAGTCAAATTAACCCCAATACCCCAGTGCAGTGATGGGGACACTGTGCTGTAGGACAGGGGAGTTTATTCTACATGGCATGCATAGCTATTTCTGACATAATGTGGCTTAAGAGGGTGAATAATTCCTCTAAACATGAAAAGCACCTAATTAAGCAAAATTAACAGCTTGTTAAAATTCTGGGATTGCAACTGTGGTTGCAACGAAAACCAGCATACATAGAGGGGCCCCAGGACCAGTTTGGGAACGCCTGCTGTAGGAGATGCCATCTTTTGGATGAGACGTTAAACCGAGGTCCTGACTCACTGTGGTCATTAAAGATCCCTTGACACTTATCGTTAAGAGTAGGGGTTTCCCCGTTGTCCTGGCTAAATTCCCAACCTGGCTCTTTCAATCTGCCACCTAATCATCCCCCAGTTTAATTGGCTAAAAATTCTTCTCTCTCTCTCCACCTTAGCTGATGTGTGGCGAGCATTCTGGCGCAAAATGGCTGCCGTTGCATCACTCAAGTGGGTGCTACACATTTGTGGTAGTCGAGGCGAGTTTCCCCCTCTTCATTGTAAAGCGCTTCGAGAAAGGCGCTATATAAATGCCAGGCATTATCATTATTATTAAAGTAGGTTTATTTGCTTCCCTGGTTGTTATTATTATACTCAAGATATTTGCTGTCCTAATGGTTATTTCTGTGCATGGGGAACAGGGGTAACTGTCTGAAGAAATTTAAATTCCCCATTCTTTTTAGTGTTTGGGTGGATATGTAACTTCACACTGGCTTTTGGTGAGTTCATCATGAAAAAAGCTGTAATCTGACATATTTAGAAACCGATACATCAAAAATTAGTATATTTAAAAATGGACATTTCTTAACAAATTAAATAGTTTATGGAATTATTTTAGGGTGAAGTTCCCATTTAAAACCCCATGTTACTAAACCATAATGTTGCATTGCAATAGTTAAGATTTTACTTTATTTCTCGTTCCAGAGAAATAGCTAGGCCTATATAATAGCACATTTAATGGCATGGATCTAGCTAAATATGCAGTGGGTCCTGTCTGATGATTTGACCTTGTGGCACAAATTACATTAAAAAAAACATTTCTAATTAAATGTTACTTCATAATGAGACTTACCAATACAACCAGCAAATAATTAATCACTGTTTGCCTTTATACCATTGCATCTTTCAGCTGAGGTGAGGCAGCACAAAAGATTTCATGCTGTCATTAATTTGGCTGTCTGTTCCTATTCTAAAGCAAGCAGTGGATTGAACCAGGAGTACCAGTATGATAAGGTAATTTAAAATCATTGTAAAATCTATGAGGCATGAACAAGGAATGGAAATAAATCAAACACACGACTGCATTTAAGGAATGTCATTTATTTAAGAACAAATGTTAAATCCCATCATTTTCTAAGCAATCAATGTTCCAAGATCTCACTTTTTGTTGTAATCATCAGTAAATGAGGTTATTTGTGATCATTGTGTTGCATTTGTTTTCCTTTTTATAAAATTTAAAAAAGAGAGTACTGCATCATAGCCGTGTCTTCAGTTGGTGAAAATCCTGTAAAACAAGACATGTCAGAATTTATTCTCTGTATTTTACTATAGCCTAAATGATATCTCTAAACACGATTACATTTTTGTATTTAGTGTGGCTTATTGATGTCTCGTGTGTGCGTGCGTGCGTGCGTGCGTGCGTGCGTGCGTGCGTGCGTGCGTGCGTGCGTGTGTGTGTGTATGCGCGTGCGTGCGTGCGTGTGTGTGTGTGTGTGTGTGTGTGTGTGTGAATTGAAATTGGCATATTTCATTGCTATAAGGAAACTCATTACTTTATCTCAGTTTACCATCCTATTTCTGAGAAGCACAGGATCAGCGTGATATAAGGCAGATGAGATAAGTGCAGTGATCTCCTTCCTGCTATACAGTTAAATGCAAAGGTATTAGGACAGTTGTATCAAATTGGTTGTTCTTCCTCTGTACTAATCAAATTTTTAATTTCAAATGAAACTATGCTATGAGGCAAAAGTGACTATTTTTAATATGGTTTATTTTTAACAGACATTGAACTATATTACAACAATGCCATTCAATGAGTCAAGTCCCCCTATTTCACATCAGTATTGGGACAGAGTTATTTAGCATGTTAAGCCGTGTTAAAAGGTTATTTACGATCATATACAACGGTCCATATCAACATTTTGACAAACTGTGCAGTCTTGAGATATATTGCATATAGAAAATCCTTCAAAAAACACCATAAGCTTTCGTTTTCAAAGACGGGAAACTCACCTAGTGGTCACTGGTGTCCGTTGAAATCGTTGCAAAGTAGCCTATGCTTCGTATCGTGTTTTAATTATCATTTTATTAAATCGATGGCTGTATGGTGACTGAAAATAGTTATATAAATCTTTAAACGGTTATATAAAACAAGTTTTAAACGTAAACGTTAATTACAAGAAGACACCAGTGACCACTCTGTGAATTTCCCGTCTTTGAAAACGAGAGTTTATGGTGTTTTTTGAAGGATTTTCTATATGCCCATCCAGATCCATTGTGTAAGTTAGCTGTGACATGAGCAATAAGCAATATATCTGAAGACTGCACAGTTTGTAAAAATGTTGATATGGACCTTTGTACTGTATATGATCGTAAATAACCTTTTAACAGGGCTTATAATGTTAATACGGAACTGAAACTGAAAAATGTTATGACTTGCAAGGTATTTTGTTGGATACCCCTTACATTCGATGACTGCATCAATTCTGTCACTCATGGACATCCATAGGTTCATGATATTATCCTTTGAGGTGCTCTGACAAGCTTTTACGACTGCCCCTCTTTCAGTTCCTGTGTGTTTGCTGGGGTTTCGGACGTCAGGTTCCTTTTGAGAAAGTGAAAAGCATGTTCAATGGGGTTTAAATCTGGTGACTGACTGGGCAGTGTCAAACCCTTCCACCTTTTCTTCCTGATAAGCTCCTTGGTGAAGTTTGCTGTACGTTTTGGGTCATTGTCTTGCTACATGATAGACTTCCATTCAATGAGTTTGGTGACATTTCTCAGAATATTGGTGGACAATGTGTTTCTGTATACACTTCAGCTGTCATTCTATTGCTGTCATCACTGGTTAATCAATACATCAATAAGGACCATTGACCCAGTTCCAGATTCAGCCGTACAGGTCCAACCCTATGCACAGCCTTATAGATTAAGTAGTATGCCAAGGGTCCATAGCAGTCCCTCTTTCTGCACACTTTGACCTTTCAATCACTCCAGTAAAAGTATATCTTTGTTTCATCTGTCCATAAGACTTGTTTCCAAACCTCATCAGGCTCATCTTGGTATTTTTTTGCAAAGTTAAATCTCGCTATGAAAATCTCGTTAAATCTTGGTGCTGATGAGAGGTTTACATTCGGACATGTAGCCTCTGTATGTTGCCTCTCTCAGTCATCTGGGAACAGTGTCCTGCAATTACTCAAGCTGACAATTTACGATATTTTCCACAGCTCTGATAGTCATCCTGTCATCACTCTCTGATGTTTTTCACGGGCGGCCTGATTGCTGGTGGTCCTCCAGTCATTAGTTTCTTCTTTAGGACATTCCATATGGTTGACTTTGGAATATACAAACTTTCTGCAATAGCTCTAAGCGATTTTTCTGTCATCCTCGCAATAGCTTGTCAGAGTTGTCTCTACTCTGGCCCTCATATGCAGTTTTCTTGTCTTGTATTTTTTAGCTTGTAAAGTACACTCTACAAATGCTTCCAAAGGATACAACCCATGCCCTGACCCTCACAACCTTAAAAATAATTACAGTAATTTGTAATTATTAATTAAATTATTTAATGAAATTTGAAATAGTTGACAGTCATTTGTCCCAATTATGCTGGGTTGGAACTTGGAATAGGGGGACTTGTTCAATGTATGTTTAAGAAAACACATGAAATAAATGCAGACATTGTAAATTTTGCCTCATAATCATTGTTTGATTTGAAAATAGAAATTTGATTAGTACAGAAGAAAAACAACCAAATCGACACAACATTTAATGGTGCATCAGTGTGCCAAAATCATGCTTAGATTTAAGCCAGCTCACAATGGCCTACATAGAATTTAAAAGCATGTTGTCACTCAGGTATACATGTCCATTGCCGTATTTATATTCATCATTGTCTTTGCATCAGATATTTATACTAGACTATATTTATATGAAATGCAATACAAACCTATAGCAAAGAATGGAATGCCCAATTAAAAATAGATATATAATGTTATTATTCACACTGTAACAGCTGTGTTTCTAATATAATTTCACGGACTTAACTGCATTTCACCGGTGAATACAGTCCTCTCACCTCTTAGCATAGGCACAGGAAGACAAACAGGAAGATGAAGTACAGTCTGATAGGAATGACTTCCACTCTATGTATACCACAGTTTTGCAGGGGGCTCCTTTTAGGATCAGCCTCTGAGCACAGAAAGCAAGCAAGGGGGAAGCATTACTTTTTCATTCATCACAAACATATTTCATTTATCATGCAGCTTATAGAAATGCAAAAAAATAAAAATTCTATTCTGTTTGTCCCAACCCATTTCTCTGTGTGATCTTTTCTCTGAGGTAGTACATGTCCTGTAATACGCCTGAAATTGCAGTTGACAGGTCCATTGTGTTTTTGCACAGACATTTGTAATTGGTGCCACGAATATGAGATATTTGCCATTTATACGCCTGAAGCTGAACATGTGGCTGAATTTGCTGCAAACGGTGGTAATATCAGTGCTACATGTCATGAAAAAATACATTGACACTGAAGAAGCAATGCAGTTCATTAGCTTGCGTACCCACGCAAGGGCTAATCCACTGGTCAGATGCGGTACTTACTAAAGATGGCGAGATGTATGTAGTTGCCTCTGGCGCTAAGGCCGTTGCCACCGCATTCTGCGTTGCACTGAAACGACCCTTCGTCCCTGAGAGTCAGGTGCTCGATCGACAGGGTGATCAGCCTGGATCTGGTAACCTGGTCTAAGTGCATCTCGGACACCTGGATGAGTTGTCTCCTGGCATCTGTGAGCTCAGTGCAACTGCTATTCGGATGCACTTTACACCAGTGCGCGTGGAATTTTTCACACATGTTTTGAACGTATGTGATGTTGCAGTTGAGATTCAGTGCTTCCCCCTCTTGCTTTCTGAGGTCAGCCTTAGGATATTTCACCAGTAGTATGTCTGTAATTCATGGAGGAAGAGGGGCATTCTTTAAATACCTTTTAAAAAGTTATACTTTCGTTTAACTTTTAGATTAAAATACACATTTATTAAATCCCTTCTGCAGATGATTATTTCATAGATAGATCGTTTTCACATCCCAGAGTTCTGTCTGACTGCATGATGTATTGATGATGTAACAACTTTTAATACATCTAATAAAATACACATTCTCACAAATAGCAAGTACATGCACAAGTGAAGTAGAGATTAATTGATGTATTAAGAGATGTATTGATTTTAAAAAAACTAGTCACTTTCGTATAATCACAATTAGAGGTAGCATTGCAGTATAGAGGCTCGTGAACTAGGCTTGTAACTCAAAGGTCATGAGCTCAATTCAATGGTAATGAATGGCTGAATGTACAAATGTTGCAGCCCCACCCTTAGCCGTATATGCAGAGTAAGTGTTCTATATACTTCCTTCCATTCTGAAACATACTAAAACTAGTGAGTTATTTCTGTCGGTGAAAAAAAAGACTGAGCACACATTACCTGTAGCCAATGAAGAAGGCAGAATACTGAGGCAGAGAAGCAACCCTTTGAGAAGAGATTCTGCTCCAGTAAACATGGATATCCTGACTGGTTTGTGACCTGGTAGAGAGTGCAGGAGAAAGGCCATCGTGCCAGCGGTCTGTCCCTGAGGCCTGCCAGACAGTGATTATCTGCAGCAGCGTCAACGTGTGCCGTTAAGGCGTTCGCCACGGTCGTTTCCTCAGGCCCCTTCTGAAGACCACCCACAGCATGCCCTGCAAGCGTGCGCTACGTGTGGCTTTGCATGCGCAATGAGCATGTGGGCGTGCATGTGTGGGGGTTCATCTCTTCGTCTGTCATCCTCTGATCTGACAATGCTGAGACGGAGCCCACTTGGAAGGAAACAGATTGCGGTGAAGGTTAAAGGTGTTCACTGTTTCCGCCAGCATAAATGGGCTGCAGACGTTTTTGATCTGTGGGGCAGCTACCGTTTATGCTTTGAATGCAGATTATATATTTGGATTTAAGAAGTCTGAAAAGAAGGAAAATATAAATTCTTTTTATTTTATTTTTTATGGGGGCTCAGAGGACAGAAGTCATCGCATGTGTGACTCAAGTCACACAGTATTGGTGTCTGTCATTCATCATAGTCCTTTATTGGGAATTGTTAGTTTTAATTTAAATAATAAGTATAACAAAAAAAAAATATATATATATTTATCTACACTACAGCAGGGTGAGAGCGGAGTGGGCACCAATATACCACACTCACCCCTCGCTCGCCTAAGCACACCCACACACACACGCGCGCACACACGCACATGCGCGCACACACACACACACACTAAATATCACCAAACAGATGACAAATACAAGTCAAGACAGGACAAGACAAGACCAGTACAAAAAGACATATAGAGTCTATAGGCAGTGGACATCAAGTTCTGGATTGCATAATCGAAGGAATCCGTGTGATGGCTGTAGACCACGAAGACACAGTGGATGGCTGGGCTCTGTGAGTCCTCGCAGTGGATAGTTCCAGGTTCAATATGTTGGAATAATATCCAAGCCAGGTAGTTCTATGGTTTATTTCGGGATTGAACCAGGCTTTCAAAATTTATAAATTTAAAAAATATAAATTCTAACTACAGTACAAAGTGATCTTTTTTTTGTAAAATCTATCTATGATTGCAACACAGTCTCAAAAGTGCATGGAAGAAATAGGTTGGCTGGATTCTTGCGCATTCCCCATTACACAAAGCAGTGCTAGTAATGAGACATAATACCACCACGTCTAGTTTTTGAGAAGAATCAAATACGTCATAAGAAGGAAAGGAATTCAATTCCACCTCTGCTTCTATGTGATGATGACACACCCATTGGGGCCAGTTTAATATCTCAATCTGCAAGCCAACCTTTGGTCTGCCACAGAGGGATAGATAACACCCGTAGACATGCAGGTGTATGCTTCCTTTGGAGCACAACTGCGAGGTGACAGGTGAGTGTCTATTTTGGGTCTGCTGCATTTCACATGGACTGTTTTAAATGCCCTGGTGATCGGCTGAAACTCAACAGGTGAATTTGCAATCCATCACTTTAGTTAAAAAGGGCAGCCTCAATAACAAACCTATTGCATTATTTATCAATATAATGATCAATGATACCCAGTTTCATTTGGGAGAGCAGATGAAAATGAGCTTTTTGCTAACCCTGGCGAAATACATCGACTGAGTTCCTGTGAGTGTATTTTCCTGAGTGGATTATTGTGAGTTCATTTCCCTGAGTGGGTTACTGTGAGTTCATTTTTCTGTGTGAGTTATTGTGATTTTATTTTCCTGAGTGGTTTATTGTGATCTGTCTTGAATGTCTGCATGGCTCAGCCTAGTTCTGATTATTTCTGATAATTTAGCTATTCACATGTTATATGGCGATTATGTGTCAAAATAACAACATACTGCTATATAGTTTTTGGAAAATTACTTTTTGAAGAATATATGGTATTGTAAACTCCCACGCTTCAAGTTAATGGTTTATCCTGATCTTTGCTAATGCTGCTTGCATTTTGGTGGTTAGGATGTCTATACAGCAAACGGCCAAAGTGCTTGTTATTTACCAAGTACCTTATCTTAATGAAGGTAATCTGAAAACTGGGTACGAACCATTTAAGTGTCTCTCAAAGACTGATGTCATTCTAAATGATGGTGTGTTAGACCTGCATCCATGCTGAAATAATGGCCTGGACTTGATCTTAAATTTGTCCTTATATTTAATTTTTTAATAAACGCACGTAATGAAGGAACTCAACCAAACTGTGACCACAGAACTGGTCAGAAATTAACATATTTCTTTGCCTAACAAATTTTCTATATGCTTTTTATCTGACTACATATTGAATATGCATTCATTATAACTGGATTCAGTCAACATTCTTGGATGCAAGTGTTCATCAAAATGAATATGAACTAAAAAAGGAGGACTTGCATTTATGTGTGAGTCATAGCTAAGGAGCTATTTGATTGACAGTGTGGTTTTATTTGCATGTTAGGACAACCCTGGCCTACCATTGCAGGCTTTTAGCTTTTTGCCAAAGACTCAAGCAGAGGTGGAAGGTCCAGGGGTCAGAAAGTAAAACTCCTCCCATGTTTTTTCTTCCGGCCATGAACTCAGCCAGCTGGTTTCACTAATTAGTTCTACCTCCTGGCTGAAGAATTGTGCTAATTAGCAAATCCAGGTGATTGTGAAATACCGGGGAGACTTTCTGAACCTGGATTTTCCACCTCTAGACTCAAGTCCGTAACGAGAGCAACCCTGCCAGTATTGATACTGTTTATTGATACTGTTTATATAAGCACATTGTGGCATTTACCAGTGTTGCAAAGTGTTACTAGCCATCATAACCAACCTTTGGAATGTTCAGTGGGAGGACTGTATGGGTTATGTTAGGTGTCAGCACTTCTATAAAAAGGAATAGTCATTGCCCTTGCTTTACTGAAGTGTGGACTTTTATCCTACACTGAGCTGTAATGTGAATTAGAGACGTTTATCAGGGAGAGCAAGTGCCCTCCTCTCTGATTCTTTCAGTATAGGTTTCATTAATCTATCTATATATATATATATATATATATATATATATTTCTTTCTGGAATCACACTTGAATTTTATTTATTCTCTCTGTAATTTAATGCTACCCTTTATGTGTGTTTAATCATATTCATAACCTGAATATGTTTTACTTGCTGCACTGATCGCATAGCAATAGTTTTAAAATTTATAGTCCAGCACGAAGCCCCAACTGGGTTTTTTATGGATGTCCCTATAGAAAGAAAATCTTTTTGACAATTACATATACATTTGTGATGTGATGATGATGATGATGATGATGTATTTTTTTACATTATCGTTGATGTTGGGAGTCCATAGTATTGTGGGACCTATCAAGGGGCTTACATTTATCTGATGAAAGGTCAAAACATATTAAACAGTGAGTTATAAAAGATATATTGCAGGATTTGAAAGATATCAAGTGATTGATGGCTTGTTTACTACAGCTGAGCGATAAGATAATGGCTGTCACATGGGACACATCACTGATTAGAAGGAGCTGAGGTGGTTGGTCAAATGAACATCTTCAAGAGACATATAAATAATGTTGACCTGAAAATTATTTGATAACCTGCAAACACTGACCTGGACTACAGTACCCACGAAGGAGCCAGAAACATTCACTTCTGATTGGACATCCTGTTTACAGGGTGCCACAGTGTGCACTGTGATACAAGTTTACAACCACAAAAGAAAAAAAAAATACAATGACATATAAACAGAAATAAACATTGCGTTTAACTTTCTGTTCTGGCCTGTGTGTGGTGTACGGGGGGAATGAGGCTACGTCTGCCACAAACCTTGTTTAGTTTTGTTTTAAATATATTTGAGTAATATGAGAGGCCTGTTCACTTTAAGATGCATTACTAAAAGATTAATAGTAGTATGTGACAAAAACGGAGAACACTGTGGAAATCAAAGGAAAGGTGTCAAAGTCAAAGGGAAGAAAAATCTAAATTACAATCAGAAAAACTTTATTATCTCAGGAAAATGGGTAGAACATTGTCCTTGACATAGGCTCACATATGACATAGAAACATACACGACACAGTCACAACAATAAAAAAAAAAACATTCTAAAAAGCAATTAGAGGCATGGTCAATTGATAGCTCTGTTAATAATATTTATTGCTGAGGGGATGCATGATTATTTTGTACTTAATTTTGATGGCAAGTGGTACAGCATCGCGCCATACAGATGAGAGGAGTTGGGAATGGTTATGAAGGAGGTGTGTGGGGTCTTGTGTTGTGGGATTGCCTTTCTTTGAACTAACTGGGTGTAGAGTTCTTGTAGTTGTGTCTGGGGGCTGTTTATTATTTTACTTGTGTGGTTAGATGATGCTAGAAAGTTTTGTTTTACTTTCGACGGTGAGGTAACTGAACCAGGATGTTATATTGAAAATGAGTATGCATTCAATGAGGGACTCGTAAAATGCTGCTACTTACCTCAAAATCTTTCAGCTTCTTTAACAGGTTCAGGCACTGCTGGGCCTTCTTGTAGATGTTATATATGTACTGAGAGAAAGGTAGCTGACAGTTAGTCTCAATGACCAGATATTAAAAAAATTGGACCTGCTCTACTACTTTCCCCTATAGGTCAAGGGGTTTCAAACGAGGAAGTGGGGAGTCCATTGCTCTCCTTCTACCACAACAGAGCTCCTTTGTTTTGTAGATGTTAAGCTCCAGAGGTGCTTAGATGTTAATCCAGTCTGTGGGCTTGCTCACCCCCTGTAGATAGCTGGAGAGCGAGTCCTCATGCCTCAGACTGGCCACCAGAGCCATGCCATCTGCATATTTGAGGAGTAATAGATTGTTGTCGTGGATGTTTTTCTCATTTGTGTAGACAGAGAAGAGTATAGGGGAGAGGACACAGCTCTGGGGGCCCCTGTGTTTAAAACCAAATTGTGAGATTTAAAGCCATTTACCATCCCAAGTTGTGGCCTGCCTCGTAAACAGTCTTTAATCCATAAAATCAGAGTGGTGTGGACCAGCAGGCCCTGGAGGCCCCTGGAGGTTCAGCAGAGTGAGAATGTGCATAGTATTAAAAGCAGATGCACAATCCATGAATAAAACCGTACAGGAGGAGATGGGGGTCTATGTCCAAGAGTGTAAGGCAGGCATCCTCTGCCCCACGCTTTGGGAAGTGGATCCAATTTTACACTAATACTGTTGGTGAGTGCACCGCAGACAACTCTCTCCAGGCATTTTCACAGCAGAGAAGTCAGGGCCAGGGGTCTGAAATTGTTCAGGGTCTTGGCATGAGGCTTCTTGGCACTGGGAAGAATTCCCTGTGTGTGTGTCCCGATCAAACCGTATAAATGTAGATCCATGAATGTCCACATCTGTGATATCGTCCGTGAGCCATGTTTCTATGAAACAAAACAGGCCTGTCCGTCGGTAGTCAGAATCAAAGTTAGTGAGTGCAGAAAGTTCATTATTTAATTCTGCAGCAATATAACGTTTGACAGAGTGATAGCTGGTGAAGAGGGTATGCTACCTGGTCTCCTCAGTCTGTTACGGATTTGTTCCCTGGATCCATGTTTTCTCGGTGCAGTTTATATTTGTGATGCTTCTGAGGGATCTTTCCAATATCCGATGATACCACTTAGCCCATGGAGGTGTGTCTCAGGTCAACAGATCATGGCTGTGAATCTGTAGCAGCTGGACAAAATTGCCCTTGTTCTGACAAAAGTAGGATGCTTCTGAATTGGCCTTGGATCCTCGGGTAACCACCCTACTAGCTTTTCCCAAAGACACACCAGGAGGGTGCAGGTGGCATAGCGGTACAACTGAAAATTGAAGGATTGGAAAGGGGAAGAAAAATGTCAAAAAAGAAGCAAAGAAAATATACTCTAACGCATAGTTCTCCTGGCACTGTTACAGAGATGGCCACGTACACACCCAGGGTGATCAACCTGACCAGAAGGGAAGGCCAGAGCTTCGGCTTCCTGCTGAGGTTGGAGTTGGGCGAGGAGGGTCACCTGATCCGGAGCCCGGACAAGGGTGGCCTGGCAGAGCTGGCTGGCATTAAAGACGCTGACCGGATCCTGAGGGTCAACGGCATCTTTGTGGATGACGTCGAGCATGCGTTGGTAAACTCCGCCCAATGTGCTCTTCTGTGATTGTTGCTCTAAAAAAAGACTACATTTGAACTTAAATACAAGTGTTCACTTAAAAAATATATAGTGTGTACGTTCACAACGTGGTTTGGCTAGTTCAGCAATTTAAATTAGTAAACTGAAAAAGAAAAAAAAAAAACAATTTTTAAGTCAAAGTTACAGAAAAATATTGATTGAATCCTGACCTGCATTTCCAGTTTTAAGGTATCATGCATCTTTTTTTTTTTTTGGTCTGTCCCTTGCCAGGTGGCAGGGATGGTGAGAAACAGCGGCTCTTCTGTCACTCTACACATCCTGGATCAGCACTCCTACAAACAGGCTAAAGATAGTGGCATCAACCTGTCCGAACCTCAGCCCCGTCCCACCATGAACGGGGCGGCCAGATCCAACCCCAAGCCCAAACTCTGCTTCCTGGAGAAAGCCAAAAGCGGATATGGATTTTCTCTGAAGTCTAAGCCAGGTGAGGGTGCTCATGGCAGAGTGGGTGCATCACAATCTTTCCCTAACTGGAAAAAATTAAAAACTTCTGGCCCCTCAAAGACCCATCTTAACAAAAGGTGTCAATTCACCAAGGTTATTTCTGGCCTTCTAATCCATTACCAGAGCCAATCCTGACCTGTGGAGGTACCACTAGAGTAGTCCTACTGATAGGTTAATGTCTATGAACCCTCCCAAGTTTAGCATCAAAGAGTGAGGGGTAAAGAAAAAAAGAAAACTACAGACAAATCAATTGACAGAATGGCTGTGCCCCCTACATTATCAATATGATTACATAATGGTGAGTGTATACATTAAAACATCTCTTGGTGATTTAATGAAACCTGTCTGTCTGCCTGCTCTCAGATGAGGAGGGTGTGTTCATCGTTAATGTGACGCTATCTGGGGTTGCCGAAAAGGCCGGAGCAAAAGAATGTGACCGCATCCTGGAAGTCAATGGTGAAAATGTGGAGAACGCCACCCATGAGCAGGTTGTAGAGAAGGTAAGGAGACAGACTACATCCCTCACATGTTTACACAGCCATCAGTCAGAGCTCTAGCATTTAAGTAATTTTACTCAGAGCCATTACAACTTTTCACTGTTTAACCTATTTTATTTGGGTGCTAGACACTACAGATAATCAAGAAAAGAAAGTTGGACAACTTCTAAAATTCTTGAAAGTCTTCAGAGGGATTTTACTTGACTGTCCGCACTTTTTTTCCCACGTCATTATAGCCAGGTATAACAAATAGCTTGACATTTTACATTTTGGCTGTGCCTGTTTTAGAACTAATGTTTTTTTTTTCTTTTAACAGACTCAGGTTGCACAACATGTAATTCACCTAAAGTGTTCATCTGCTGAGATCAAAGCACATAATTGGCTCCCATTAATTTTTATTAAGGCCTACAGTTGTTAAGTCTTTGTCTATTCCTAGAGACTAAGACCCAAAAAGGAATAACTTGCACTAGGGGTGCATCCAATGCAGAGTAGTGGACGATGAGAGTTGTGGATATACGAACACATTGACAGATTTAGATTAACAGTGCAAGAAAAACAGCCGCTTTTTGTTTAATAGGTATAGATACAGATATGGAAAGAGATAGTGATGGTCTCTCCACACCTAATCTGAAGCTGTGTCTTTCAAACAAATCATAAAAATAGTTCCTCCAAGATTCAATGTAGAGGGAAAACTAAATCAATCACCACTTAACAAAAAGAAGAGAGAAATGTCAATATTGTAGAAAAAAAATAAAAAATAAATACAAAAAAAACTACCAGTGTTTTCTAGCTGGGTTGGCAAGCATTGAAAAGGATGTCCTCTTAGTACATTTGACAGTGAAGTTTCCAGATTTTGACCATTCACCTGCAATAATATCTCACCTTCAGATCAAGACTGCGGGCAAGAGCATCATGTTCTTGTTGGTGGACGAGGATACTGACACACACTACAGAAACAGAAAGATTAAGCTGGGGGTGGGGCTGGCCACCACCAAGCACCTCCCAAATAAGCCACACATCGTCGACATGAACAAGGGCTCCGACGGCTACGGGTACTACCTGAGGTCCTACCCCAACCAAAAGGGTGTGTGTAACAGGGGGATCCTCCAGTACACCAACTAACACACAGAGGCTGATACGGAAGTGTGTGGAAATGGTTACTGAGTCAGTGCCAACAAGGAACTTTACTGCAGTATTTGTGTTAGTGCCATTATTATTTTTTGAAAACTGTTGGAAAAGGTTGAAATTCTGAAATTAATGGTTTACCTTTATACATGTACAGAGATACAGCATTACCTTTATCTCTCTCACACCTACATGGTATATAATATAATAATATATCACTACAGATGTCAAAAATAGATATACAAGGTATGTAGATGCAGAGAAATTTCACAATAATTAGTCAGCCAATATTTGTGGGTGGCCCTTTCTCTCCAGGTCACTTCGTAAAGGATATTGATAGGGGGAGCCCAGCGGAGAAGGTGGGTTTGAAGGACATGGATCGTATGGTTGCCATAAACGGGGATGGGGTGGATGGCTTGAGCCACGAACAGGTGGTGGATCGGATCCATCGTAGTGGAGACAGGTGCTCCCTGATGGTGGTCGACGCGGAAACCGACAACATATACAAGCTTGTAAGCAACCATGTTAAATAAATGTGCACATTCATTTGAAGTAGTACAATATATATGGGAGTAATGGTGGCATGCAATTAATTATGTGAAAGCTAAAATAATTCCAACAGCCTACCATTAACCTGATTTGTATTACAGAGAAGGATTGGTGTAATGGTTTGGTTATGGGTGTCCTACCCAAGAGGAGTACTTGTATAACTTTTAAAATGTGAAGACTATGATTTATCTAATCTGGGATACAGCTTACAAAAATAGTGATAGAGCTGGAGATACTCAATACTGTAATTGCTTGAGGGCTTTTATTCAGGCTAATGTACTTTGCATTGGTGTTTCTCAGTCACGTGATTAGGCCGTGCTGCTGCAATTATATTAGTTGCAAAATGAATTAATGCATTTGTAGATTATAGATCTTTTAAAAATGCATAAATACAATTTGCATGTGAATGATTACAACCTATTGTGACACACAATGGGCCTCATTGACAAATTCTTCTTACTATTGTGCTTAAGAATATTTCCAACGAGAAACATTTTCGCAAGCTGAACTAAAAATAAAAAAGAAACTAAACTAAAACTAGCAAACCCACTCTTAAAACTAACTAAAACTAAATCGAAATTGAAATCAAAAACTAAATAAAAATAAAAAATAAAAATTTGGGCTTATTCAGGTTATTAATGTAGTTAAAATCAATATCCTATTTATGCCTATAATTGTATTGATAAACATATGAAAAAATTATGAATGCTGAAATGTTCGTGGAAACATTCTTACGCAGTTTATGATAAAATCGGATCGTACGTGAATGACGCACAGTATTAGTATTTTGATTTCTCAAACTATTTCTCAGAAATTTGTGGTTTCTGTGGGAAAGGAGTTTATTCAATGAATTGTTCTTCATTACAGTCCACATGACACATTTTGTTTGGGCCATGTGGACTATGTTGTCCCAAAGGGTGAGGGCAACTGCTTTAAATGGCTGTCCTTCAACATACACTAGCTATGTATATTTCATTGAAGCAAGTGCATTGCTCAAGGGTAAACAAAAATTTTAAGAAAATAAAATTGGTAAATTCAAGTGCTACTTTTTTTTCTGGGAATTTTAGGCTAGTTTATTAGTTAATTAAGGGCTCCCTGCACTGACTGTTTTCATGTCATCCCACAGGGAGGTGCATCTCCCCTCCTGTACTGGGAGGAAATGAGAGGATCTCTTCCGCAGCGAACTCCTCCCGAGTCTCCCAAGGCAACGACTAAGCCAATCGCAGCCCTCCCAGCTAATGGGCATGCCCCCGCCCTCGCCCCATCCAAGCCCTCTGGGGATGACTATAAACCCAAACTCTGTACGCTGCAGAAGACCTCAAGTGGATTTGGGTTTCACCTGAATGGCACCGTAGAAGAAAACGGCCTCTACTTCATCAAAGAGGTAAGGACACAGAAATCCTATATACAAAAAAGACATTCAGCTTCTGCATTCCTTCCATCCTCTTTGCGTCCATATTCTGCCAAACTGCAAGTAAACTAACTAAGTAAAACAATGAGAATTGAGTTTTCAGCTGACCAACATATAGTAGATCAGTTGAGATATGTAAAGAGATAAAATTTTCCCCCTCCTGTCCTTAGGTGGTAAGGGGTGGGGCAGCTGACAAGGCGGGGCTCGAGGACGACGACATCTTAATTGAGGTGGATGGTGTGAACGTGGAGGCCCGCTCCTACGATGAGGTGGTGAACATGATCAGGGACAGCGGAAGCAGCCTGGTCCTGCTGCTTGCGGAGAAACAGGCCTACGACTACTTCAAGGCCCAACAGATCCCGATCACCACCCTCCTGCTGTCCCAGGCCAGTTTCGATGTGCCTCACACACCCACCAGCCTCGAGGAGGTGAAGGAGGAGGAAGAAGAAGATGAGGAGAGAGACAAAGAGGAGGAGAGAGATGAAGAGAAGAGAGACAAAGACAAGAAGAGAGACGAAGATAAGGAGAGCGATGAAGAGGAGAAGAAAGACAAAGATGAGAAGAGAGACGAAGACAAGGAAAGAGATGAAGAGGACAAGAGAGACGAAGAGAAGAAAGAACCAGCTACTTTGCCTGTCATGACAGAGGCTCGTGAGAGGGTGAGCTCTTTTACTCATCTTTCTTGCCACCAGTAGCACCACAACGGCTGTTAAACAAGTAGACCAGGGGTGGGGAATCTTATCCGAAAAGGTGTCTTAGTGCTGGGCTAAAACAAAAACCCGCACCCACACCCACACCAGCCCTTTTCGGATAACATTCCCCACCCCTCAAATGGACCAACAGTGACCAACAGCAACACCGTATTGGCTGCTAATCATGTCACTATCAGCACGATCGATTTTAGATTTTGTTTCTCGCTTCAAGCGTGCTGCTTTATTGCATTCCATCTTCCCTCAGCTCCAAATTTGACGGAATGCCTTTTGTTGTGGCTGTAACAAGCAGAGATAAATGATCGCTGCACACAGTTTTCGATATTTCATAACTGGATTTCACTTACAGGCTTTTTCTGTTGTCATTTTTACAGGCGACATCTGCTTCATCTTCGTCATCTTCACCAAGTATCGATGAACAGTTCTGAAGAAGCAAGATTGGTTCACATCCTGAACACTATTACTTAACACATTTACTTAATTGAGGGGAATGTGTGGAGGAAGACTTAATGAACTGAAAATAACACTGTGAAAATAACACTAAGACTGTGGCACAGCAGAAAAATACATTTATAATAAACATTGCCCAGCTTACTTGCTGTCAGCCTCTTTACCCCTGTTAAGTTTTTTGTCTTATTCTGTCATGCTTGTATTAATATAGTTTTTCCATTATTTTATTATTTGGCATATGTAAGCCTAGAACACAAAATAATTATGAGAAGAAACAAAGTGCCACTTCAAACCTGTGGCTTGTCTGTGCAGTTAAAATGTCTTTAATGCAGAGGTTACCAAAACACTTGCTAAATAGTCGTGTTTTACATGTTTTACTCTATAAATGTTTAAACCATTGATTGCATGCCTGGCAGCTTCAAAACTTGTGCTTATCTCATTTCAGGTATAAAGTCTCTTCTTGGGGAATTCTGTCATGGAAATGTTTTGTTGATGAACCAATTTACCCCTCGCATTAGGAACCAAGGCCAATTAAAAGCACTGCTCCGCCAAGGAACACATAAAAAAACATGGTTTACATGTGACACTGTTTGACAAATTGCATTACCTCTGGAAATTAAGTAGTTATTTTTAATGCGGTACTGCTTGGTCCCAGTCTTATATGGACTGTGGGATAGGCATTACTGTGTGTGAGTGATTCGGCTGAGCTGGGCTATGTGTATGATGTTGCCTCAATACAGATGGACAGCTGCCAAACATCATTTTACACAAGGAGAAAGAGTAGATGAACAACAGCATAACTAATAAAGTTGAGCAACTTCTACTGACTGACACTTGGACTTCTATTAGTTATTATTGCAAATCAGGTTGTAGATTCCCAGGTGTGTCAGTGTTGCTGGATTGCTTTACATTTACATACAACTTAACATGGATTGCTTTAGTAAATATCCAGCTGTATAAATGGATTGTAAGAAATGTAAGCTGTGTAACTCACTCTGGAAAGGAGTGTCTGTTAAATGCATAAAATACAAGTGTAAAGTGAACACCCTGTTCAATGGCTGTTTCTCAACAGTTCCTCCCCCTAGTGGTAATCCGTCATTACTGTCATTCATTGCCGAGGGAGCAAGGGAGGGATTCAGCTTCCTCCAACTACAAGCTGAGATTTGTTTTCCCTTTAGCCTTCCAAGAGATATTCTAATCTGTAATATTATTCAGAAGACTGAAAACAAAAGATGTATTTTTTTTTCATCAAAACAATTTTCATTTATTCGTGTGCCCTGTATAATCTGTACAAGAATCAGTGTCCAAGCATGAGACGCATATCATATCTGTGCAGAGCCCCAAGGCATGCAAATGCCTATCGCTGGGTTTGATCAGCAGCCGTCCTTCAGTTGATATCACCGCCTGTACTTCTTCCCAAGCAATAACTGACAATAATTAAACCATGTCCCATTGCTAACTGATCTCAGCATGAAATTAATGTCTTTATTGTATGGCAGGTTTTTGTTTCTTAATACTGAGTGAAAGGGTGTCAGCCAGTGATAATCAGCTGAAGTGTTAGAAGGCTTGGAATCTTCATTTAACTTCAACAAAGATTTTCTTTAATGAAACAAGACCGCACACTCTGCTGTTTCTCAACTGCCCAAAGCACTACAATCTGTTGTGTAATGAACAGACAAGCTTGTCTATGACAACTGCTGAATAATCCGGGTTGTCCTATATGTTCGGCCTTAAAAGCAAATAGGCAAATAAAACTCTTTTTTTTTTTCCCCCATGTTGCAGAAAATTTAGAAGAAAGTTACATTTGTTTGGAAAAGCTGAATATTGTTCTTTTGTGTTCTCTTGCCTTCAGCTAAAATAGATGGCTAAATAATTTTAATGTCACTACCCCAATAAACAAGGACCCAGTGAATGCTCAGCTGGTTGAGGGCTTTCAAACTTGGAACATTGTATCAACATGCGCAAACAACAAGGAGACCAGACTTTTCAGACACCCTCTACATCTGTGGCTAAAACAAAGACATATCCTCTAGTTTTGTAACTGGGCAGCGAAGCCTCCAGTGGAATGTCTGTAGCCTCCCTAGATGCGGGCGCTATAATGCCGCGAGAATACCTGCTGCGTAGAAGGCTCGTTACTGTCCAGAAGCCCACCACCTCACTGGTCGGGGCAGACAGAGAGACAGACGCACGTGTGAGCAGAGATGAACAGACGGCCATTCAGGGGGAGACACGTAGAGTACTGTACCAAATCCCAAACTACCGCAGAGCGTGCTGCGGAAACACGCTGGAAAAGAAGAGTTCCACGGTGTCATTGGCGAAGTCAGGCAGTCAGGTCTGACCCAAGGCCAAAAGCTATCCGTTTGTCTTTCAATCCATGTGTCAATCATTCAATTAAGCAATTTAAAAAGTGACTTCCATATTCAACTCATCATATGGTGAGCCATGTAAACCTCATGTGCCACACACACATGCACGCACGCACGCGCACACACACACAGCTCCTGATTCAGGAACCGTGAGGTGTGGCACAGTCTTCATTAAACTCCAAAAATAAACTTCTCCAAAAATGTTTAAAAAAAACGAAGAAAACATAAAATCGGCCCCGTGCCGAGGTCACAAGTTCATGTGCTTCTCGGGAGCCTGCTTGTGCGCCAGGTACAGAAAGAGGATGCTGGACAGGGCGCTGACCAGGAAGATGACGTCGAACCAGCGGTGGTAGAAGTTAAACTGAAGCTCCCCCAGGACCTCGGTCACAATGGTGCGGTACTCAAGGGGCATGCTCATCCGCATAAGCAACACAGAGGAGACAAAGTACATGCCCTGAGAGAGAGGGAGAGAGAGGGAGAGAGAGAGTACTGTATCAGACAAACAGACAAGTACATGATCTGAGAAACAGAAGCAGAGACAGAGATAGAGAGAGAGAGAGAGAGAATACTGTGTTCAGACAAACAGATGAGTACGTACTCAGAGAGAGAGAGAGAAATGTATTTGTTGTTGTTACTTTTGATTATAATGCTTTGGCAATATATATTTCAAAATATGTCATGCCAATAAAGCATTTGAATTGAATTGAGAGAGAGAGACACAACATTATCAGAGATACAGACAAGTACGTACTCAGAGAGGCAGAGAGCGAGAGAGAGACACTGAGTGATCAACACTGAGCTCACCATAATCTGAGCCAGGACCAGTACTATGACATTGGAGGACTTGTTGCTGGAAATGGCATAGAAGAACTGTGGGGGAGAGAGGGACAGGGTATTGAAATACACACACTGTAGAAGAACTGTGGGGGAGAGAGGGACAGGGTATTGAAATACACACACTGTAGAAGAACTGTGGGGGAGAGAGGGACAGGGTATTGAAATACACACACTGTAGAAGAACTGTGGGGGAGAGAGGGACAGGGTATTGAAATACACACACTGTAGAAGAACTGTGGGGGAGAGAGGGACAGGGTATTGCAATACACACACTGTAGAAGAACTGTGGGGAGAGAGGGACAGGGTATTGAAATACACACACTGTAGAAGAACTGTGGAGGAGAGAGGGACAGGGTATTGAAATACACACACTGTAGAAGAACTGTCAGGGAGAGAGGGACAGGGTATTGAAATACACACACTGTACAACGCTAATGAGCCAATATCTCAAAAAATAACAGAAAAGAAACCACTCACCTTGGTAAGCGTAATCAATAGACCTCTGATAGACGTGACAATGATGATGCCAACCAGAATGAAGGATATGTGCTGGGACCAAAATTTGACCTGGGGAAACGGGGTGAAAACAGTGTGGCAATTTCAAGTGGTGCCTCAGAACAGCCAGGAGCAAGCCTTAAGAGACTGTGTTGTCCATTGCCACCCCATCCCCCTCTTAAATCAACTCACATCAAACTGGATGCCCAAGTAGTTGACTGTTATCTCAATCCCACGTGTTACTGGGTCCGTCTTGCCTACGCGGTCGAAGACGATGTTGATGGTGGCCTGGAAGGACACACAGTGCAGGGTGTTACACGCTGTGACAAAAACAGTTCCACCACTGCTCACACCACTTCTATTCACCGCTGTCTAGCACTTATGTAACTACCAATATGTATCTGAGGAAGAATCCATATCTGCTATTCTATTGATATGAGAAGGCTACAGATTCAGACACAGGCGATATCTGCACTACTGATAAGACATGGCAAACATCACCAGTGTGCTTTCAAAACAAATGTGTCTTCTGATTATTAAAAATGTCATTCTCTTACCTGTATAAACAATTTTATATACAGTTGTGTGCAAATAAATAGCAGTGCGTTAAAAAAAGTGAATAAAGTGCAAATATTTTTTAATAGCTTTTAGTTCCATATTTCAAATGTAGTGGAAACATTACACATTCAATTCCAAATCAAAGCATTAACAAATTTTTATCAAGTCTGCGTTATTCTTTTACAGGAAGCAAAGAAAAGGAATATTAATCTGTTCAAAAAAAATAGCAGTGTCGACATTTTTCTCTTCAAACTCAAACACTTACTGTATAAACTGAAGAAATTTATCAAGATTTAACTTCACTTTAAATTACTGAACTAATATTTAGTTGCATAACCATTTTTGATAACTGCTGCGCATCTGCATTGCATCGAGTCAACCAACTTCTGGCACCTAGAAGCAGGTATTTCAGCCCAGGATGAATGAACTACATTCCACAGTTCCTGTGAATTTTTGGGTTTTGCTTCAGAAACTGCATTTTTAATGTCACCCCACAAGTTTTCAATGGGGTTGAGGTCGGGGGATTGAGCTGGCCACTCCATTACCTCAATCCTTTTTGTCTGGAACCAAGATGTTGCTTGCTTACTCGTGTGTTTGGGGTCGTTGTTTTGTTGAAACACCCATTTCAGGGGCATTTCCTCTTCGGCATATGGCAACATAATCTCTTCAAGTATTTTGATGTATTCAAACTGATCCATGATCCCTGGTATACGATAAATAGGCCCAACACCGTAGTATGAAAAACATCCCCATACCATGATTTTTGTGCCACCATGCTTCACTGTCTTCACAGTGTACTGTGGCTTGAATTTAGTACCCGGGGGTCGTCTGACGTACTGTCGACGACCACTAGACCCGAAAAGAACAATTTTACTCTCATCAGTCCACAGAATGTTACGCCATTTCTCTTTGGGCCAATCGATGTGTTCCTTGGCAAATTTTAACCAATTCTGCACATGCCGTTTTTTTCAACAATGGTGCTTTACGGGGGCTTCTTGCTGATAGCTTCGCTTCGATCAAACGTCTTCTGACTGTAACAGCACATACAGGTAATTTTAGATCATCTTTGATCTTTCTGGAGGTGATGATTGGCTGAATCTTTGCCATTCTGACTATTCTTCGATCCATTTTAACAGTAGTTGCTCGTTTTCTTCCGCGTGTTTCGGGTTTTTGTTGCCATTTTAAAGCATTTGAGATCATTTTAGCATCCTATAATTTACTGCACTTCTTTATACGTTTTCCCCTCTCCAATCAACTTTTTAATCAAATTACGTTGTTCCTCCGAACAATGTTTGGAACGGCCCATTTTACTTAACAATAAAGAAGGAAATATATTTTATAACAATGCGTGAAACATTTGCTTCCCTTCTTCCTTAATAAAGGACAATTAATGACACCTGTTTTTCCACAGAATGAATGAATTCTCGAATTAAACTCCACACTGCTATTATTTTGAACATGCCCCTTTCAATGAATGAGTCAATTACTCAGAACAAGCAGCGTGCATGTCATGACAGTTGGGTCTGTTGTTTTTCTATTACACTACTACATCTACAAGTAAATTATTTGCCATGCAGAAATATCACTACTACTAATAACAGTGGTTCATCAGGTTACTGATGTTGTACTGCTATTTTTTTTAACACAACTGTATCTGCCATAGGAAAACTATAAGCCACTTCTAAGAGGTTAGGGCAGGCATGATGCTTACCATAAATATTTTCCAGACACAATAGATGGAGAAGAAGTATCCCAGGAAGTTGAAGTATTTTCCCTGAAACGTTTTGGAGTACTCTATCCTTTCCTGGAGCAAGAAGGGACAGAACAGAAATAGCTTCAGGGCATGCTGCATCACACTGCTGAAATCACACTGCAAAGGATTCTGGGGGAGCTGCAGCACCAGATAATCTCTAAATACAATGTGAATGAAGCTTGCTTTCTATCACCAAAGTTTTTAAGACCCAAGATTTAAAAAAAAAAAAAAAGAAGAAAAAAATCATCTCAAAGGAAAGGTACTTTGAAAAAGGTAAGCTTTTAAGGAGACTGGATGGGACGGTGAATTATTCATTTTTGGGCCTAAAGTGGGTCAGCGCTGAACACTACCTTGGTGGCCTGCAGGTCCACCGTCTCCAGGAAGAGCTGTCGGCTGAGCTCCTCCAAGGCGTCCACTTCCTGTTGGATCAGAGACAGATCTGCACGCGTGCAGTCAAGGATCTTTCTCAACTACAAACAGGTTCAGGAGTGGGGATACTGAGGAGCGAAGTAGAGTTGTATGAATATTTCCCCTTCAGCATGTCACCTACTGTATGTGCAACTTCTTCCAATGACACATTGCATCGATGGGGTTACGGTCTGTCGGCATCCATGCTGGCGTTTCTCGAATCTTATTTGATGTGCCATGTTGTAAGTCACTCTGGATATGATAAGCTAAAGGATCTGCTAAATCAATCAATAGAAATGTATCAGGGATTGACCTGGGAGGCTCGTAAAAAGATACTTTCACTGCCCGGAGGAGAGGAAGTGACACTTTTAATCATCCCCCAGAATCCCGTCTGTTTGTTCTGGTCCTCCCCGCGCTGGTACATCTGTCTCCGGGTCATGGCGATCCTGCAGGACAGGGGAAATACACAACAGGACTGAGGAGCAGTGCCAAACGAGCCCTTAGGGGCCGGCCTCAAGCTAGCAGGGTTGAAAGGGTTCGCTCAGCTTAACACCAACAGACAGGTTCAAATCCCCTCAAAATCTACCAAAAAGGGAGCAATTGTTATTTAGGAACAGTAATTAAGAGATTGGGCATAAATGAAACATGAAATGGTGAACTTTTGAATGTTCAGAGGATGTCCTATGAAGAGCGACAGACAGAGATAAAGAGAGAGAGACTACAACAAAAATTGCTGCATAAGAATGTTAAGTGAAAATGCACTGCATTCGAACAAAAGCATCAGCATTACTCCTCTGAAGAACGCTGAAACTGCAAAAGTACGACTGAGATATACAGTAATCGCTGCTCACAGCCCACCATGTAAACCACAGAAAGGTGGCCCCTATCAGCTAAAGGTCACATATGTGACAGGTGCTGGTAAAGTAGCACATTGTAATTCTTCTGTTTTTTATAGTTCATGAAAGTACAAAACCTGAGTCATCAAATGGTGTCTCATACACGCAATATGAGCACGCCGACTTGTGCTCGCTCACGTTCTGCACGTGTGAGCGCCACGGTCTCACATCAAATCCGGGAACTCAGGGACACTCACCTGAACGAATGCACCAACGTGATCCACAGAAATGACAATCAATATTTTACTAAACTGTATTTATGGGGAATCACTCTCTTCACTACGGCCCTGTCTCGCATTTTGTTCAGATATCTGACTGCAGGGGTTTCACGACTACTTCAAATCGGATTGGTTTCTTCTGTGTAGAAAGAACAAGTAAGCCATGATCACACTACAAGTACGCAAACACAGAGTGTGCGTGTCCATGCGTCTACGGTCTATTTTCAGGGTTGCTTTTGGCTTTCTTGCACTGACAGTGCAGAGAATTCACCAAAATGTCAGCAGAGTTCTCCTGTCAAAAGGACAGAGACCACCGTTTCTAACTGTCCATTATCATAGGCTCATTTTCTTCTCTCACCTCTTCTTCTTGCTGACGATCATGTCCATAGTCTGGAGCAGTCTCCGTTCCAGGGCCAGGATATCGCTGTCCGTCACGTTCCTGTGGAAGCACGTGATGTTATCTCTCGAGACATCATCACCACTATCAAAGGGCAGGGTTTTCACAAATACACACAAATGCACAAAGCAGGATATTTCACAAACATGTACACAAAAATGTGATTGGAGCGCCCTTAATTAAACAGGACTCAGACGTGTAGGTGCAAGAAGCAGGGTTTGGGAATAAAGATGTGGCTCAGGAAGAAAGACTTTAAGGGAGGTTTAAGGGAAAGAGGAATACGGGTAAAGGCTCACCTCAGAAAGTAAGACATGTAGGTGTAAGGACAGTTGACTGCACCAAAGCCAGACAACAGGGCCATGAGTGTGACTCCAATGACCCCCACTCGACTGATCAGCTGTTCAATGGACAGGATCCCTAAGGAGAGGAGGTGGGAACCAACTTTACAGAGCACCAAGGGAGAGGGGACACAATACATGGTTGGAGATTTACTTTAGCAGTTACAGACTATATAACTGCAGCTAGGAAGAAGACACTTGAACATATTCAAATGAGAACAAATCTAATCCCTTATTCCTCAAACACAGTCCTACCAATACTCTGATAACTCCCAAGAACAAAAGGCATCCACCCCCTTGTGAGACACTCTACTGCCAGTAACTTGCAACTTGTACTATTCTATACATTAATTTTTTTTCCCCTCCTTTTTCTCCCTAGTTTGGAATGAACACTTTTATTTATTAACACGCATTGCTGCATCCACATCCACTATCTATTTGGGAGAGTGCAGACAAACATGTGCTCTTCTCTGATGCAAGTGATTTGGTGGTGCTTCTCATCACACCGCAGTTTGCAAGACTGGCTCACATAGAGATGAGTCAGAGGAAACACTTCACATACAGCTCAACAGCTGGACTGCAAGCACCTAGTCAGCCAGCAGGGGGGTACTTAGTGAGTGATGAGATGCTGTCATCCTGGCTGACTAAGAACCCTCCCTCCCCGGCCGACACCGATTGCGTGCCACCCTGTGGGGCTGCCAGCCAGCCACAGTCAGCACTGGCATGGTCCAGATTTGATACCGGACCGTGACCCACTCACTGAAACAGTGCCTTAACAGGATGAGCCACCAGCAACCTGCACTTGCGTTACAGTGCTTGAAAATAAGGGATACAAAAGAATATGTTTGTTGTACAAACCATGTTTGGGACTGAGGATGGGAAAGGGGTCACCCAACTTCCAGAAGAAATACATGAAGGTGAACCACACCACACAGGCAAAGAGCAGCTTCTGTCTCTGCACTGAAGGCATATACGACAGAGGCAGTTTGTCAAAAAAACAACATTGCTGTATTACATTTTTAAAAGTTAAACTGTGAGCTGTTCCGAATCTCAGCACTCACTCTATCTTTACACACACACAAACACACACACGCCCATCATATGTATTGCTCAGTGACATGTAAATATAAGCAACACCTAAATTTGCAGTATCAGAATATTTTTGGAAAGCTTAAAATACTGACATAAGCCATATGAATAGGTAAGGCACACTTACGCAGTCGTATGTTGCTAACCACAAAGTAACCAATGTAGAAAGGCACCACAAATATGAGAACCAGCAGGATAACATACAGGTTGAGTTTCCAGTGAAAATACCTGGATCTGGAAACAGAAAACAACAAGCAACCTGAGAACACCAGAGAAGTGTGATCTTATAGCGTATCTCTTAGGAGATAACTAAAATGGGCACTGCTACTGCACTGTGGACCATCTCTCATGCCTTGGTGGGACATACAATTAACAAGACATTCACCAGAACTGTATCATGTGGCTTCATGAATAGCACATCACACGATTAAAGCTTAGGAAACAACCTCCAGAGAATACTTACGTGCTGCTTAAGGCACCCAGTATCTCAAAGATGATGAGCTCAAACATTGTGCAGGAAAATGCAAAGGTGACAGAGAAGACGACTTGCACAACATACTGACGGACCTGTGAAGAAAGATATAACTGTTGTCAGATCATTAGCAGTACCAGCCTATGTGCTACATATACCGGTCATATTTGATATTAGATTATACGTAGTATATATAATCAGATCAAAAACGTCTAAGACGTAAAAAAAGCCAAGTTACTCACGCATAGCCTACATAGCGCTGTCCATAAGTTCTTAATTCCAACTTGCAAAAACTAGGCCTGCCTTTAAAAATCTTGATATCAAAATGTGGCCAAGTTACAACGAACAATATTGCCTATCGTAGCTCACACTAAATAAACTAGCTCTATTCCAAAGCAATGCTATCCAAACTTTCCTAAATTATTTAATGCAACTTGGCCCTGTTTCTTTATCTTTGCATGTGAAGAGAGTGTGCCTCATGGAACAACATATGATTTCAATGAATGTTTTTAATAGTTGATGAATAATTACACTCCAGAAAGGATATGGTTGTAACGTTCCACTCCCGTCCTATTGTTTCTCCGTGTTTTCCCTTTCCCCGTCACGTGTTTGCCTCTCCATTGTCCGTTTTCCCCCTTGCTGCAGGTTGGGTGTGTTTTCCCGTTTGCGTCACTCTGTTTCACTGCACTTATCTCAGCCTATCCCATTCCCCCGTTTCGCATGCATTCCACACTCTCCGCTCTGTTAATCACTCTTGCATACATTCGCACGCGGCACCTAATTGATTTCAATTAAATGTTTGCATTTAGTCACCCGGTGCTTTCTGTCCTGTGCCAGTTCGTTAATGTTTGTAGTCTGAAACCTCTGGTCCTGTCTGGTTCCTTGTCTAGTTACTACCTTAAAGTCTTGTTCTGTGCCGGCGTTTACTCGCCCTGCATTTCTGCCTTGTCTAAGTCTGCTCAGTCTGGAACAGCATTACCCGCTGTTCCTTGTTTCGTCTCTCAGTCTGCCAGCCTGCAGTCGTCTGCAATTCCTGCCTGTGTTGCGGTATCCCTGCCTTCCACCTGACGTGTGTGCATACAGCCTGGGCTCCCGTTAATCCACTCTGCGGCGGTGCCCGCTTACTGCCAGTGTTGCGGTGCTGCTGATGTGCTGTCGCTCCTGCCTCTGCTGCCGCCCTGCTGTTGCTGTGCTGCAACTGCCGCTGCCCTGCTGCCACGCCTGCGTCCTGCCCGGACCCCGCTCCACTGTCCTGCTCTACCGCTCCCGCTCCCACTCATCCCCTGCTCCACCAAACCGGTTGTCCGTCTCCATAACCTTCCCTGGCTTCTCCCGCTCCCACTGCTCCCCGCATCACCATACCTGAACTGTCTGTCATTCATGTTCTCCCTATGCTTCAGGAGTTTGGTCGAAGCATAATTTATTAAGAGCTACGCGCTCTGTTGTCTGTCTGCTCATCCAGTTCCGGCTTGGAGCACTAACCACCTTTTGCCTTTCTCCCCATGCTCAGGACTACCCTGATCATTAATAAATATTGAGTTTTGGCATTCCTGTCTACGAGTCGTGCATTTGGGTCCAGTCCACTTCCGGGGTCGTAACAATGGTTGTACTTTGTTGGCAAGTTTACTTTAGAAATTGTACAGGTTTTAAAATGTTAACTGCTGCTACAGCATTCTTTACAATTCACAAACAGACATTTATATGAAGAAACATCATGTACAATAGAGAAAGGGGTGATGAATAAATAAATGCAGATAAAAATGAGTAATATTTTTACCTAGAAAATAGCGTACATAAAGCATTTTTACAAACGTATCCAGACATGTTTGTGCGTCAGATGGTGGCAAATAAGTAATAGTACCAATTTTCTTAACATAATAGTATTTATGATATTTGCAAACAGAATTTTGTGAACATAAGGATACCTATGCTCTGTAGGACCACACAGGTTTTGATAGAAATCCAAATAAATCAATCAATAAATACATAATAATAATAATAATAATAATAATAATAATAATACATTTTATTCATTCTGTGCTTTTCATAGACCCAAAGCAGTGAATGCAGACAATTGTTCAAACATGCCCTATAGTGTAGAACTTTTTCTGTTTAATTTCTAAGTTCAACACATCTGAATCAGAGTATTTCCACTATAAATTATTTTCATTTTGCAGTTTGATGTGGCACATACAGTTTCATTGACCACATTCACTTGAGATGGTAAGATGAAGAAACACAGGGCCAAGTTGCATTAAATAATTTAGGAAAGTTTGGATAGCATTGCTTTGGAATAGAGCTAGTTTATTTAGTGTGAGCTACGATAGGCAATATTGTTAGTTGTAACTTGGCCACATTTTGATATCAAGACTTTTAAAGGCAGGCCTACTTTTTGCAAGTTGGAATAAAGAACTTATGGACAGCGCTATGTAGGCTATGCGTGAGTAACTTGGCTTTTTTTATGTCGTAGACGTTTTTGATCTGATATCACTTATTTTTTATAGCTAACTAATGATGAATAATGCATGAAGATAAACACGGAGAGAAACATGCATTCCAAAGAAATTTATGCAGACATTCGCTTAACCATAACGCCCTCTATTGACAAGAATGAGAACAGTTATCCTATTACAGACAGCACACAATTACATTAAAAGAGTTTGTAGATGAGCAGTATTTAATGTGTAATGAAATACAATGAACAGCACCACCTGAGCTATGGATCATGAAGAAGCATGTAAATTAATGAACCAAGTCCACATGGAGACATGCATGCACAATGGGGTAGACGCAAACACATTCTAGCTGAAAGACATACAGCCTAAATAGCTAGTACAGTCTAAATAGTTTGCATCAGTAAAATATGGAAATACAGTTTTAAAATAGGGCTATTAGTATTCTATGAAATACATTTAACGTTAGGCTATTCAACACTGGATTGCCGGATGCGTAACTCCAACCTTCCATGTGTGGGCAACGAGCTAGCGAGCGAGCTAGTGAGTTCATAAGCACAGCAGTTAGGCTATTCAACACTGGATTGCCGGATGCGTAACTCCAACCTTCCATGTGTG
Organism: Synaphobranchus kaupii; assembly: GCA_029718625.1. Classification (NCBI taxonomy): domain Eukaryota; kingdom Metazoa; phylum Chordata; class Actinopteri; order Anguilliformes; family Synaphobranchidae; genus Synaphobranchus; species Synaphobranchus kaupii. The sequence continues at coordinate 9,937,126 of CM056383.1, read as the reverse complement.
GGCTACGAGCTAGAGAGCGAGCTAGTGAGTTTTTTTCCGGTAGTGTATAACGTTACCTGCGGGAAATGTTTTGGTACCGGACAGCTAGGTTTAGTTTAGTTTTCTGTAGTGCAATGAATGTAAGCTATAATGCTTGTTGATTCGCTTCGTAGTTACCTAGCTTGTTTCTGCTTCCTGACGAGAAGCAGGAAGTAACGTTGGCGAACAAGCTTAATTGGACAACGCATATTTCCCAGGAATCTTAGCCAGAAAGAAAACAGTAGATACTACTAAGGAAGTACATACCAGAGATTATTCTTCTTCTTATTATTATTATAATTAAAAGTGTTTGCAGTAAGCTACATTATCAGCAGAGTAGCGTAGACTAGAGCCACATTCGGAGGCTATTTTTTATTTTATTTTTTTAAAGTGACTGACCATGAATCAAATATGTTTGGGGAATTGGCGGTTTATAAATTTGATCTCTTAAAGGCTTGCAGCTTAAAAGAGGCTATCATCAATTCTTAATGTAGGCTATTATCGTAAATTCTTAATTTTCCTAGTAGTTAATTTTATGGTGACCTTGTGTTATGTGTGAAAAGGATAAAGTGAACAGAGCTGAAGTGAAGAAATTAATGAATAAAGAAATGTTGGCCGAGGCAAGGGGTTTCCACAGTCAGTCAGTCATGACCGCAAGAGCAGAGCGTAACACCCTCCCCAAACCAGACAAGAGCTAGCGTCCGGTTTGGGGAGGGTGTGATATAGTACAAGTGAAATACAAGCGAAACATTGAACAGTTAACATTGGAAACCTCTTTTGCCTTTGAAATAAAAATATGTTAATGTGTCAATGTGAAAATAATAACAGTCTAAGAAATGAAAAGTACTTAACAGTTGCACATTGTTTTTGTGGAAAATACACGTGCCCTGCTGGGCTCAAACCCACAATCCACTGTGTGAGAGACTGCAGTTCTAACCACTAAGCCACAGTAGCTTCTTGGAAAGCATGAAGCCATTAGCTACATTAACATTATAAAACATTAGTATGAAGCGTTTTTATTGGACGATAAGCTTGATGAGCAGGTATACGGACCATACCCTCAAATAATAATTCTCCCCATTGGATAACATCACGACGGAGGCAGGCAGTTTGGCAGGAAAATGGGAAGAAGAAGAAGAAGCGGAAGAGGAAGGAGGAAAAACGGCAAAATAACCCAAATTTGGGGCTTTATTGTGTGGATGTGTGAAGTTGTATCTGAATGCTTTGTGGTTACATGAGGTGAGAACATACAGAAGTTAATATTTTTAAGGGCTGAGAGTCTATGGTCATTGTGGTTACTTCTGTAGGAAACCCTGAAAAGTGCCAAACTCTCGGTGCTGTATAGGTATGGGGCATGCCCCACCAAGTCGTAACTTTATATTTAATATAATAAAAAGTAAATCAAGCCTTTTAAATCTAATTCAAAGTTTCATGGGGTGTGTGTCTCCTGAACGAGACCACACGATGTTGAAAAAGTCTGAAGACAACCTCCAACAGATGTGGCAATGACCTCAGATGTAATCCTAAATTAACGAAAACTGCAAACCGAGTGAAGAGATATTGCACCGAGTTGACTTGCAATGCAGCTTTAAAACGACTGATCATTGCATTACATCGAGATTACGCACTCTGACAACGAGGCTACAGTTTCACTGGTGACATTTTCATAAAATTTCTTCTTATCATGAAAAACGACATGTTTACAATTTCGGACAGATGTTAAGGTAAATCTATCACCACGGCGGCACTTTCGCCACAAGTCAGCAATCGGGAAATGCCCTCTTTGAAAACAAAAAACGATTGAATATAAAAAGGTTAGTCTGTTACTGCATACCCGTTTTTGCTAAAGCTGCATCATAGCTATGATAACGTGGAGCTGTCAAAACTATAACAGCTCGGAAACCCTTAAAAAAAAACTAAATAAAAACCGTAGCTAGGCTACACGTAGCCTATGGCTACGACAAATTAAGGACTAAACAAGCCACATTTTAGTTAATAAAACTCAAGTAAGCTAATTTAGATATCCAGTGAGCACAAGTGGCATACAGAACTAGTTTACTTTTTTTTAGCAGCATTTTTTTGTAAGTATAAACTGAACTATTTTTAAAAAAAACAACAATTTATTTGATTCATTTATTTAAGTATGAGCCGAAGTATGCCTTCCTGGCGTGTCTCCCCGTGGCGCAGTCTGTAGCGTGGCCTAACTAGGATTCCCGTGCTCTTTGCGACATTGTCGGTTCGAATCCGACCTTTCCTCTTGTCTCTACACTGTGCTGTCCAATAAAGCTGAAAGGCTATTACACCTATTTTAAGAAAGTATAGTCCATTTTAGTACTTATAAACTTTTGTAGCCACAATTTCCTCTATATTCTCAGCTACCTTGAATTGAGAGAAAATGCTGTTAGCTATAAGTTAGAGTGAAGGACATGTAGAGATCTAGCTACTCACTCCAAAAGTCTCTGGGACCTCAGATGGATATCCGGCTTCTCTGTCGAACATGAGTTAGAATGGGCAGTGCTTGGTGGTGATCTGTACTTTGGTGCTCAAGCCAAACATGGCTGCACTGAGGTCCCAGTTCCAAGGATTCTCATCCACCAATTTGGTGAGAGTTTAGCTTATGATTGCGATGTGTGACCCAAATCACACTGCTTAATACAATACCAAAATAGAATACTTAACACAGTGACTATAGTACCATTTAGTGGTGTAAATGGGTCAAGGTCTGTTTAGTGTCAAGTTCACATTACTTTGTCACTGTCCCATTCATTCTTTCAACCAATCCACTGGTCTGTGGATGGTAAGGTGCGCAGAAGCTCCTGGCAGAGAGCCATATTCAGCTTAATTTAATGGACAACAGTCAGTTAGTACAAAAGAAAACTGAGTGAAGGGAGCCTCAGCCATGTTTTTGGGTAATGATACGGACGGCGGCAGAGAACACCAGGGCCTCAGTGGAAATGCGCAGTGTCTTTGTGGTGGCTCCCCATGTGGTACCGGCTAGGCGGCGTATCAGCGCGGCACGGGCGGTTGTCTTTGCCTTGGCGCTGTCCAGGTGTTTAAATGACAGAGTTCTGTCAAGCTTCACACCGAGGTATGTAGGGGAGGGAAAACAAGATCACCACCAAGCACTCCCCATTCTACCTCATGTTCGACAGAGAAGCCAGATATCCATCTGAGGTCCCAGACACTTTTGGAGTGAGTAGCTAGGTCTCTACATTTCCTTCACTCTAACTTATAGCTAACAGCATTTTCTCTCAATTCAAGGTACCTGAGAATATAGAGGAAATTGTGGCTACAAAGGTTTATAAGTACTAAAATGGACTATACTTTCTTAAAATAGGTGTAATAGCTTTTCAGCTTTATTGGACAGCACAGTGTAGAGACAAGAGGAAAGGTCGGATTCGAACCAACAATGTCGCAAAGAGCACGGGAATACTAGCTAACCCGCGTTACAAGCTGCGCCACGGGGAGACACGCCAGGAAGGGGTAACGTACTTCGGCTCATACTTAAATAAATAAATAAATAAATAAATGAATAAATAAATAAATAATATTAAAAAAATAGTTCGGTTTATACTTACAAAAAAAAATGCTGCTAAAAAAAGCGAACTAGTTCTGTATGCCACTTGTGCTCACTGGATATCTAAGTTAGCTTACTTGAGTTTTATTAACTAAAATGTGGCCTGTTTAGTCCTAAAGTTGTCATAGCCATAGGCTACGTGTAGCTTAGCTACGGTTTTTTTTTAAAGGGTTTCCACGCTGTTATAGGTTTGACAGCTCCGCGTTATCATAGCTATGGTGCAGCTTTAACAAAAACGGGTATGCAGTAACAGACTAACCTTTTTATTTTCATTCGTTTTTTGTTTTCAAAGAGGGCATTTCCCGGTATAATTGCTGACTTGTGGCGAAAGTGCCGCTGTGGTGATAGATTTACCTTAACATCTGTCCGAAATTGTAAACATGTCGTTGTTTTTCACGGTAAGAAGAAATTTTATGACAACGTTTCCCTCCCCCTTTAAATCTTTAAAATGCATTCAAAAATGTTTTCCAGTTAGCAAACTGATAATACGATTCGTATTACCTCGTAATCTTTGAACAGTTGTCTCATGAAGAAAAGCCACCCAAAACCGAAAAAACAGCACCTGCGAAGAATTGAAAAACTGAAGTGAACAGAAACTAAAATATGGTAAGCCTTTGGTTAATTTACCGTAAACAATGTTTAAAACATACATTTAACGTTAGCTAGCTTAATGACAATGCTGCAACAAACTCTGCTCACTAGCAAGCTAAATAATAAAGGCGGTGCATGTATGTTAGCTTGCAAAATAGTAATCTAAGTTAATAAGCTAACGTTAATGTTAGCTAATATTACCTGAGAGGTGAACATGATAATTGAATCCACGAGAAATGACATATTGGCAGCTAAAAACCGTCGTCGTTGATACACGAGGAATTGTATATCTTTATTTGGCAGACAACCATAAAAAGGGTTGGATTTCTGTTTTGAAACAAGTTAGTTACCCTTGCCTAAATTGTTAAAAGGTGAAAAGGAGGGAATACGAGTTTCGCCCATTGTGTACATGAAACGCACCAGCTACTGTCAAGTTGAGCGGAATGTGCTTTACGTCCTAATTTTGAACAGGATCCGTCAACAAAAGCTACTTCCGTCGCAACAATATGACGTCACATCAAGTTAACTCTCTGTGGTTCGGACGAAATTTTATGGAGAGTTATGCGAGGTGGGTTTAACAGCCTCCTGGGTCAGTACAAATATGCATAAACTAACGTTAAGTTAAATGGTATTTTAGTTTTAAGTTGTAATTAAGTTGGCCTTATAGCAGTTACGGGAGTCTGAATTTGGTAGCTAGATGACTAGCTACCTCATTACTGATGTTACCATTGGGCTAAGGCTAACACACATTGTAATTTGTAATTATTGCAGAAAGAAAGAAGTTGTTGGGTCATAATTTCCCGTCGTCCCATTTAAATTGTTAGCATAGCTGTCTGAGTTATTAGCTAATTACAGGGGGCACGACTCCCTGCACTTAACATTGACTTGTCTAACGTGGCATGATAGGTTATGAATGAAAATTTAGCGGTACTGTGGTTGACAGTTTATCCATGCATTTGCGGCAAATACTATACTTAACTGCAGGGGGCAATGCAACCACATACTGTAAGCGTGCAAATCCGGCTAATCTTGGCTGTCGTTTGAAGGCAGAGTTCTAATATTGATATGCATTCTATAATGTGGATAAGCGTCCATATTAAGAAAATGCCACGCACGTGAAATCGTTTAAAGCTACGTTTGCGTCCATGAAATTATAGCTTCCAGTATAGCTATTGCAGGCGAGGTTGCATTTCTGCAACAATGTCGTTTTATTTACTTATTTAGACTGATGAATTATTTCCACAGTGCCTTCTTTCACTTTTTGTACTGAAGTGTGGACTTGTGCTGCAGAGGTAGCCTACATGCAGTAAGGTAAGGCAAGTTTATTTGTATAGCACCTTTCAAACAGCAGGCGATTCAAAGTGTTTTACATAAGAAATAAAAGACAATAGAACATTTAAAAGACAATATAAAAGGAAATAAGATAAAACAGATAAAAGGCTACAGTGCATGAATAGATAGCCCCTGATTTAATTCAGTTGAAAGTCAAGGCAAACAAAAAGGTTTTAAGCTTTGATTTAAAAGAACTGAGAGTTGGAGCAGACCTCAGATCTTCTGGAAGTTTCTTCCAGAGGTGTGGAGCATAGAAACTAAAAGCTGCTTCACCCTGCTTAGTTTTGACCTTGGGACCAGTGAGTAAACCTTTCCCAGATGACCTTAGGGGTCTGATTGGTTCATAAAGTAGCCTAATAGAGCTACACCTGTTCACCTGTAGACGTTCTATGAAAACATGGTGGGTAGTTACTGTTTCTAATTGTGGGTGGGACAGCTTTTGCAACTTTGAGCAAGGTACTTACTTAGCCTAAGCATAATTGCTTCAATAAAGGGCCAGCCGCCTGGATGGGCAGTATCAAATGTTAGTTATGTATGGTTGTGGGTGTCAGTATGCTTGGACACAAGGAAGGTATGGTGGGGATGTTGTTGAAAGCAAAAGCAGAAGCTATAAATGCTGTGATGCATTACATTGGATTATTGTTCTACAATTCTCTATGTATACTGCAACTGTCCCTATCAAATAAACTTGAAATGAAATGAAATGAAAAGGGGAAAAAGTGAAGTGAAGAAATCGAATTGTATTTGTGCACTGTATTCTCATTGTTTAAAAGAGGAAATAAGCTTAACTTTTTAAATAAGATGACTACAGCATTTCATGTCTCACACACAACTTCAGTTCAAGCAAACAACAAACAAATCCTGTTTTGCAGCAAACGAAAAGTAGCCTACTGTATGTTTCCATCCACTTGTTTGCACACTCAGACACTCATACACAAAAGTAAAAATGAATTGCATTAATTGTTTTTCCCTCAGGTATAGTGCACATTTTGTTCTTGAAGTTCAGTGTGTGTGTTGGAACAGGGAGGGGAGGTGAAAATGAGGTTGGGTTGAGAAGCCTTCTGTGGGCTGCCTGGGAAAAACCAGACAGTGCAGCCAAAGTGAATTAGCATCCATGACAGCTCTCTGGTCCTTCCAGGAAACCAGAATTGCCCTCAGGATGATAAGCTGCTGAGCAGATCCCTTGGGTCTCCTCTTTGCATCACCCCCCCCCCCACTGTTTTCACAAGAACGCAGCCAGCCATCAGCTCAAGTGGGGGGGGACGGGGGACGGGGACAGGAAAAACAAACAGGAACCCCTCTGGTTAATGACAAATGGTCTCTAGAACATCCCATTAAAAAGATCTTATTTTGTCCCTTCCCATCTCCCCTGATGTTTATTTGAGTGTTTGTGAGGGAGCGCAAGAGGAGCGTCAACCTCCTCACAGGTATGTCCGCCAACCACAAATCCCCGCCCACATGAGGAGTGCATGTGAGGGAGGGTGACAGAGCAGAGTCTGTGTGGAACAGCCTGACAATCCGCTGGATGGTGGCAGGAAAATTTAACATGGCTGCTCCCCCCTCCACAGCAGTAGAATGTGAGAACGTCATGGGAATGCCCGAATGAGAACCTGCCATTATGTAGGCTACACCTAGACCGATAGCATCCAGTGCCACATCCTGGGTTCAGTATCAGGTCTGCAGAAACCATGCATTCATGTCTTGTCATCTTTTATACTGGCAATGACTTTCTTCATTTTAATGTGCAAGGGATATATATTGTACATTACATATATTCTGCTAAACCATAAATAATTGTGTTGTCTCATTGTCTTTTGACATTGATGCAAGTTTTAAATAGGCATTATCGGCTAAATTTAAAAGAAAATATTGTATGTATTTTTAATAATTTATAGTGAAGGCTAAGCAGAAAAGGCTGAGCATATATATCATGTGTAAATGTTTCATGGATTATTTAAGGTGGTTGTCTAATTGGTTCTAAGATGGAAAGAGCCATTAATGTTTTATTGACGGCACGTGACTCTTATTTAGGCTATAGGAGAGGAAAAGATGATCCAAACATTACCAACGTGTCTGGGGTGATTTGTGTGTATTTTGGCCAACCCAGTCACATCGCACCTGTTTCATGCACAGCTGCATGTCACAAAAACACGAGAATTTTGAAGAGGGGAGAAAAAAAAAATGCTCTCCTGACAAGTTGGTCTTTGAAAACAATCAAAGTAATAAATGTCTCTCCCTCAGGTGTAATCTGAGAGCCGACGCCGTAAAGGTGGAACAAGACTGTACTCATGATGACCCTTGACTCGGCCTTGAGCAAAAGCAGCTGTTTGATCCTTGCAGGGATAGCAGTCAATCAACCTCACCCCCAGAAATGCTCTGATTTAACCATTGCTGGAGTTAGGGCATTAAAAACATGACGGTCGTGTTACAAAGTAATGTAACCCTGTTTTTGTAACCTCCTTAAATTTTCATTTTGATTGTTATTCCCTCTGCCCCCAGCAGAATGCTGGGGTGGATGGGTATGTTTTCGGTGGTGTGGGTGAGTGTTTGTTTGTTTGTTTGTTTGTTTGTTTGTGGGCAGGATTACATAAAAACTACCAGACCAATTTGTGTGTAGTATAGTATGTATGTGTAGTATGGGCCAAGGACGAACCCATTACATTTTGGAGCGGATTTGATCAGTGGTTTTCAAAATAAATATAAATATATACGCGTTTACAATGTTTTGCAATGGGGGCGCCGCCATGTTTAGTGATTTTGACCACTAGATGGTGTCAGGCAGTGAGGCAGTGAAACGTGGGCAGCAACTGAAGCCCACGAATAGTTTTTCTATTTTTGTGTAATAATTTTGGCCTTTTCGTTTAGTAAATAGAATATATGCCTTACATTGCCCATTCTTCTAGTCCTCAACTTTAAAGTTTAAAACCCCGGAGCATAAATAGTTTGCTCTTTCAGAAAAACTACATCTAGTCTGCTGGATACAACAGGAACAGCTCTACGTTCGACATTCGAGGTACTTGGAAAATATAAGGTAATAATAACCATATTATTTCTGAAAATTGTAGTATTACGCTACATGTTTCTGTTCACGTGAAGTGGTCCCTTTCTCTGTGTTATTGGTACCCTAGCCGATTTGGGTAACGTTAGTTGATGTAACTGACTATTCGGGGGAGTATTCCAGAAAGCGGGTTTAGTGAAAATTTTGAGTTTGCTAACCCTGAGATTAATTCAATTCAATTTCAGGGTTAGCAAACTCAGAGATTCCAGTAAACCCGTTTTCTGACATACCCCCCGATGTGATTGACCAGCGGAGTTCCGGTTAACGGATAGGCTATAGAAGTTCTTTCACCTATCTAACTAGCATTCTATCTGCCTATTCAAGCCATCATCATCAATTAAACTGATAAGCTTAAATAGGCTAGCTAGTCAGGCAACCTCGCTATAGCGAACTTGGGTGTACTGGCTTAGGAAGGTGACCAAAATAGTAACGTTATTACAACGGCGTTAGCTTCTAGGCTAGCTAGCCACACACCTTGTAGGCTTGTTACGCTTGGTAACGTTAGCCTAACCAGTATTAAATAACTAGAAAATGTATTGTTAAAGTGAATCAGAACTCTCATGGTTAACGTAGCCAATGTGGCTCCATTTTTTTCTGTCTGTTGCTGCTGCAGGGAACTAACGTTACCTGCGCACACAACAGAAAGGTAAAAAACGCTAGTTAGTTAGTTAGCTAGCTAAATATGGCCAATTGAACTCTGTTCACATCGTTAAAAGAACATTAGATGTACAAATTTTGATATGATGACATTAGCCTGGCTTCGCCAAGCTCAATTCGAAAAATGTTAATGGGGGTTGACTGTAAAACTCGATTCATTTTGGATTTCCAAGGGACCTTATCAACGATTGCAGACCAAAATTATTCTGCACGGAATTGGATAGACCTACAACCAATCTGAGCAATGAAACGTGGGTTAGTCATGTGGGTACAATCATCGTATTAGCCCTGCCCCATATTAGTTAAACGGTTGTGATTAACTCCCCAATAGAGTCTGGCTGCAGACATCCACCGTTAAGTCCCACGTCCACCGCCAGGCCCCTCGGGGCCTGAGCATGGACCTGGAAGTTGCGTCATGTGCCCTGGCGTCACTTCCGACCACATGCATGGACCTTTTTGTTGTTTCCCCATTCTGTTTGCGAACACAACAGATGAGCCGGACACATCACCTTTTGTCGATGCAAATTTGTTCTGTTTGTAATAAATGGATTTCAACGAGCCGACAACTCCCACCAAGGTAAATGATGCCAATGTTATGTTGAAACCAATAACGTTAACGTTAAGCAGCAGACAACAACTTAATACTATGAGTTGGCTAGCTAGCTCACGTTAGCAACTTAACACTAATGTGACCAACTTGTATGTTGTTTTTTCCATTGCTGTTTATTTGTAGCGCAGCAAACGTTTGCAATCGTGATAAGTCATGAATCATAATGTTTGTGTAACGTAACTAGCTAACGTCAGCTAACGTTAAGTAGTAACTAGCTTTCTAACCATTAGTGTTTGTCCAATGGCAGTTAAGTAACGACATACTTTATATATTGTTTGTTTTACAAACAGTTTTATGTGTGTTGCTAATGTAACGTTAACGTTATGTATGTAACAGATAGCCAACATGTAATGTTATTATTGGCAATCATTATTTGTACGAACGTGTTAAGTTATTGTACTTATTCTGTTTTGTTTTTTTACAGATGCATCATTCCATTCTACAGGGAAATTCAAATTTACAACTTGACAGATGCACAACCTGCTGCAAATTGTATCACTGTCCACTTTAACAAAAGAATAGCTGATCCCTTCTCTGGTCTGGCTTCCCTGTAATAATGTACACGTGTTATATTTACTGTGTATTACTGGAGTGTAACGATTGAAGAAGAAATTTCCCATTGTGGGATCAATAAAGTACTACTACATCCTCAGTGCTTTCAACATGATTCAACCACACCTACTAGCAGTCACTGCAAGTCTACACTACAGCTTCATCGACATTATTGATGTATCCAACTATGGAGTCGTCACAGTTCCAAACTTAATTTACAAACTCAGTAGTGATCTAAGGGTTTATATGTATATTATGAACCTTGCTAGATTTTTGAAAATGTTATTTTGAGGTATAATAGGCATCTCAATACAAGCCAGCAGACTGTTCCCAATGTTGAACTCTTTGTCCATACCATTAAACACTGTGCAACACTAAATACAAATGATTGTGCAGCACTGTACAATTTCTGACAGAAGGCATGTTTTAAGCATTGCAGAACCATGGACAGATTCCATGACCTTATGCAAGGTTTATTTGTGCTGAGGTGTATGTGTGATATAGGAATAGGGAATATGGCTAACATTTTCTTCATCACTTTATATGATAGTCTATCAGGGAACTTTAAAAGTACAAATAACCCAAAATGATGGAATGACAGAAGAACAGATTAGGCAGCCATAGACTTTAGCAACCACACAAATTAATAATTTGTAAAATTCTTTATTTATTTTTTTTTGGAATATCAATAGTCTAATAAGAAAATAACAAAGGGAAAAAACGACAACCAATAAGAACTTACACGACACACTGAACACCCATGAAATCTAAAACTATACATATATTTATGTACACTATATAACACGAGTAGTCCTTACTAGTAGTCCTTACAGGCTGTAAGGGAAGAAGACAGAAAATTATGTAACGCCTGTGGTCCACAATTTCAATTAAGAATCGCTCCATATCCTGCTGGTTACTGAAAATAAAAACAAATGGTCCCACAATCTCGTTGTGCTCTGCTTCCCCAACCACGTCAGCGAGCCGGGTGTATGTAATGAGGGCCTTGGCCACCTCGCTCTCCTCCATTCCCAGGACACGGGGCAGCTGGAAAACACTTTTGGACTGTCTTGCATGAAAGTGTCCACTAACTTACAAATGAACCATAATGCATCTTGTTGACAGTACGAATATCTTACACCATCTAATTGTTTAAATGGTGAAGAATTGCTTTGTTTTTCTCAATGACACTTCTGTTCGTTGCCGGTACTTGCAATTACGTTCAAGAAATAAGAGGGTCTTGAATCGGTTCTGTGATGAAAGACAGTAGCTATAACTTCTTTATTAGCATGATGTTTATGTCAGCTTCTAGTCTAACATTACTTACACTCCAAACCGGCCCAGCATTTATACACAGAAAACAGGAAATGTCATGTAGGTGATAACAAAAGGTAGGCTAGACAGGGAAGTCTTGTGGCTATGTTACTTCACTCCTATCTCTGGTTCTTCTTCCTAGTTTCCTGTCTCAGGGCTTAGATCAATAACTTTATTTCACACGTTATTCTACCAGGCTAGGATTCCCAGGAAACTCGGGGGGCATTCATGCAGGTGACAATGAGTACTTAACAATGCAGGAGAGGGAGGAAATGAACATAGCTCATTTCCCAGGCCGTTCAGCACCTAAGTCTCCAATATGTTGGGGCATACAGATTCTACTTCAAACTGAAACATGTTGCTAAACACACTTTGAAATTACTAAAATCTAACAATTGTTTAAACAAACATACATTTGAAAGTCAGTGCATGTTTTAGATGGAAATATACATGAGACTTTAATCGATTAAGTTTTGTGGGTTTGAAGGTCAGGCAAAGTGGACAGTGATATAAATTGCAGCAGGTTGTGCATCTGTCAAGTTCTAAATTTGAATTGCCCTGGAGAATGGAATGATGCATCTGTATAAAAAAAAAAAAAGAAAGAAAAAAACATAACAGAATAAGTACAATAACATTTAAAATGGCTCTATTTAATACAGTACAATAACTTAATATGTTCGTACAAATAATGATTGCCAATAATAACATTACCCCCCCCCCCCCCCCACAAAAAACAATTGTAGCGAGTAAGCAAACGTTAAAAGACCGACTTGAGAACAGAGCTGGCATCTAACTACAGTAGGCGGCTAACGTTACATATATAACGTTAACGTTACATTAGCAACACACATAAAACTGATATTAATTTTAGTGCTAATGTTTGTAAAACAAACAATATATAAAGTATGTCGTTACTTAACTGCCATTAGACAAACACTAATGGCTAGAAAGCTAGCTACTACTTAACGTTAGCTTACGTTAGCTAGTTACGTTACACAAACATTATGATTCATGACTTATCATGATTGCAAACGTTTGCTGCGCTACAAATAAACATAGCAATGGAAAAAACAACATACAAGTTAGTAACATTAGTGCTAATTTGCTAACGTGAGCTAGCTAACCAACTCCTAGTATTAAGTTGTTGTCTGCTGCTTAACGTTAACGTCATTGGTTCCAACAGTACATTGGCATCATTTACCTTGTTGGCAGATGTCGGCTCGTTGAAATCCACTTATTAGAAAAAAGAACAAACTTGCTTGGACAAATGAAGACACGTCCGGCTCGTTTAGTGTGTTCTGCAAACAGAATGGGGAAGTAACGAAAAGGTCCATGCACGTAGTCGGAAGTGACGCCAGGGCACATGACGCAACTTCCAGGTCCATGCTCAGGCCCCGAGGGGCCTGGCGGTGGACGTGGGGCTTAACGGTGGATGTCTGCAGCCAGACTCTTCTCGATTAACTGGGAATCAGTTTGAACCATAGACTGTATAAAAATATGGACAAAGCCACTGTGACGTCACCCATTGCCTTTCCACGGCCTCGTAAAAACTGAATTGAAGCTCGGAAGTCTTTTTCGCCGGCCGTTTGTACAAACTGCGCCTGCTCCGTGGAGCCGAAGTGACCTTGGCTTGGAGCAGGGTCAACCGGATATGGCCCGGGCACAGTATGATTGACAGTTCGGAGTGGAGAAGCCACAGAACTATAGAGCCCACAGAACTATATAAAGCCCATGACCTGACCAAACCCACCATTTTGCAAAATAAACTCGCGGTAAACTTCCTTAAGTTGCTAATGTTTTATAATATAACATTTAATTTTCATCCTCGATTTTACTGTGTCATTTATTTGCATTGAATGTGTGGTATTCGTCACATAATTAACGTTCATTCAGTTATCTTCAATTTATATTCAGCTAACATCAGCTAATTTGATTAGCTAGATAGCATACCAGCTGAGCTCGGTAGCCAAGCTAGACGCAATGCATCACCACCATTGCTAACCGCTAATTAACTCGACTGTGGCAGAGCAGTCTGTCACGGTTTGCCGCAGCATGAAACCCCGTTCTGAAAACTCTTCCAGATAAAGTGGGGATTAAGGTTAGTGGGTTCACACGCTAGCTAAAAGCACAGTAGTAGCTACATCGTAGCTGGCATTAACTTTCATCTGCATCCTGTAACCTAATCACAAACATTGCAAACATTTACAAACACAGACTCCGTATTCTTTTCCGATAAATTATTGGTTTTATTTTAAACATCCCCGTATTGAGTCAGTACAAACATACCGCTAACACGTTGGCTCTATTCCCCGCACATTTTCGTAATTTTTGGCACCTAAAATGATCCAGGTGTAGAAATGTCCGGTTAGATTTCTAGCTAGAGCAGCTGGCTAACGTTAGTAACGTTAGCTAGGCAATCACGGTAGCTAGCGAACTTATATGGCCAGCCAGCAAGGATTACTTGACAGCAAGGATAACTGTTAAATTAAAATGGCTTGCCATAAGCTATCGTTAGCTTGCTAGCTAAATGTTAAAATGACTTACCGTGAGATATCGTTAGCTTGCCAGCTAGCTAACCCAGCATTGCTAAGCAATGGTAACGTTCATGACAGGGCTGTACAGGGGGAGTACATAACAGGGGGCTATTGCGTAGGCTACGGGAGCGGTTGGAATAGCTAAATTAATATCTAAATTGATAAGGTTATACAGGTATGGAGCAATTGATTTGAGATACTTAACCCATAGTTTGGCTGCTTGCTCCGAGACACTGGGCCTGTAGTGTAGCTGCAACATCCCCTTCTGTCTCATCTTACGAAACAGTATTTTTTTTTTCGTACTAGACACATCATAGCTCGCTCCAACCAAAATTAATATGTGATGACAAACATGTTGAAGATGAGCGGGTTAGGCACTCAATTTATTATGCTACGAACTGCGTCCACAAAACAACAGCTTGTTCACGGTAGGCTACTAAGGAATGTTCTCCATCGACTTCCACTCAAAAATACAGCGTGTCCCTGTCCCAAGCATAGACTGTATAAAAATAGGTCCCGCCCCTCCGAGTGAGGGCAGTGAGAACCATATAGAACCATATAGATCTATGCCAGTGATCCCAGGACTCAACCTGTCCCTCTGATTGGTCCTGAACAAATGTTAATACCCTGTCCAAACGACACAATATTTTAAAAAATCAGCACATGCACAGGCATTAGATGAAGGAAAGGCACCTATTGCAATTACATTTTTTTGTGTAAAAAATGTATTGACTGAGTATTTTGACCACATTGCTGCCATTGACTTACATGGGGAAATACCTATACTGGAGCCAACCGCATTGGCGCTAGTGAGCAACGGCACAATGGCCGCTCCCAGCTCAACCAGGAAGTGAGCTTCAAAACGAAAGCCCAGTCTTGGCCCCTTGGTTTGAACGGGTGCTACCAGACTGATATGGGAGTGAAACAGAATGTGAGGTCACGTGATCAGGCTGGTAGCACCCGTTCAAACTGATTCCCAGTTAATTGTCAAAATGTATCTTCTATTGAGATTTTATTATACTCTAGGCCTACTAAATTATCTCTGATAGCCTACAAAGAAGGACAAATGGATCAAACACCATGCAAGATTACTGCTGTCAGTCCTGTCATATTTAACTAGTTTTCATTTCATTTTGACATGGAAAATATTTACCCATACATACTCTGTCTGCCCATGGTATGAGCTTCCCCTGCAGTCAGTAGTAAAAGCACTTCAATAATCCCAACAAATCTTCAAAACTAATTCCAACTGCTTATCAATGTATACCTGATTTTACGGTACATGCATCAACATGCAGCATGGGCGGAGGGATGCGCTCTCCGAGCGACCTTTCTAGTTTCTTTATTTGAATACTTTATTAGTCCTGGGCCTCAGTATCTCTAGAGACATCTCTGCCCTCTATTTATTTTCCTGAATATATACTGTATGTATTTTAATAGGAAAGTGTATCAACCCTATAGTGACATTTAAACCGCATTGTAAAAAGTCTGTATTTTAAGGAATTGTGAGATTGCATTGAAACCATTTATAATTGGCAAGCATTTATATTCTAGCCAATTTTGAATGTATACTATAGCATATTTGCATAGAATAAAATTAGCATGATCTTGGAGGAGTATTAGAGAGGCTGAAGATATGCAGAAGATAGAATTTCTCCTGTGTATTTTTCTGAACCCAGGGGGAATTCCACGATAAAACTGAGACGTTTTCAACGCTGCATTTTAAAATATTCATTTTGCGTTGAATGCTTAAAAAAATAAAATAAATGTGAAGATATATGTGTCAAGTGTTACGTATCTGTTTACGGGACGAACCCAAGTGCAACGACCAGGAGGCAGATTTCACAAAAGGGGTGTATTTAATAAATTAAGTGTTGGGGTAGTCCCAACACTGTACAGGAAAGGCAACACACACAGTAATACAAGGTCTTGCGCCTGGAAGCCCGGGGCGGGCTGCTCCAAGCCGGAGCTGGACTGGAGGTTCTGGAACGGGCTGTTCCAAACCGGAACTGGACTGGACTGGAACTGGACCGGGTGGTCCACACGGGAATCAGGTACTGGAACGGAATGTCCCAAACCGGAACTGGACTGGACTGGACCTGGACCGGGAGGTCCACACGGGAATCGGGTACTGGAACGGAATGTCCCAAACCGGAACTGGACTTTGAGCGAGTCGCTTGTACAACTCACGCCTGGACTGGACTGGAACTGGCAGGGGAGCGACTCACTACGGCAGGGCAGAACTGGACCGGGCTGACTGCACCGGTATAGAAAAACAAAACAACAGAGGAGGGTTAGTGCAAGGGTAGGCACGGGAAAGACCGGGAGGTTCTCACGGAGGTGATGGGTTTGGAAGTCGGGAGGTTTTGCGGTAGCACGGCAGGACAGAGTGGTGTGGCGTAGCTGCGGTAGGTCCGGAGGTAGCTGACTGTCTCCAGAGCTCCAGGAGCCGGCGCCGAAGAACTGGGTGGTCTCTTCGGTCGGACAGGAACAACTGGAGGGTAGCCAGGTAGCGAATCACCCCGGAGCCTACACGCGCTGGAGGTGGAGGTACCGCAACACACACAACAAACACGGGGAACACGAACACTGCCACGGGAGATCGGGTGCAGGGTTAGATGGAGGAGAAGGGAAACAAGTTAGCTACACAATTATGACAGGAAATTGTGCGGGAGGTAAACTACCAATCCGTAGCTTTGCGAGGGACTATACGCTGCACGGGAAACACATTCCACAGCTACGCGAATAGTTTAAGCAGGGAGACCAGATAACGAGTCAAGCACTACACCAAGTGATGATAGTTAACGAACTGGCGCCGACTGGCAGCCAGCCGAAAGACTATATAGAGCTAACTAACGAGACAAAATACGATACAGGTGTGAACATAAACCGGGAGTAATTACAAGACACCAGGTGAGGAAATGCATGCAACGAGGGGGAGGGAGTGAAAGGCGGAAGTAAGACAAAACAACCAGACGAACAAGACAGGGAAGGACACGCCTAGTCCGCGGCAGCGGGGAAAACACGGACAAAGGGATCCAACATGACACGGAGGGAAAACAGGAAAACACGGAAAACGGACAGGAAGGGAGCGGAACATTACATCAAGTCTAGCTTTAGGTTTTCCTTCATAATGCTTGAGTCACCTTGAACAGTGTCACACTCTAAAAACATGTCCACGCTTGCTTTCACAATGCTCTGCTGCCGTTGAGCACCGCAAACTGAAGTGGTGCTTGCCATCCAGACTGAAAACTACCTGTCTAAACTGTCAGGGAATAAGTTACATAATCCCCATGACAGCCTCACGCAAAGAGAGAACAGTACGTTTCACAAGCTCCTAGCCTCAGCTCTTCCCTAAATGCCTGGCAATGAGTTTCTAATCACTGAAATGATCAAAGGAAAAACTCTTCATTCTGTAATATCTTTTTAATCCAAGGTCAGTAGCCAGTAACTTGAGAACAACTGACTGGGTGAAAAATACTTAACCAAAGTAATGTAATGTGATACATTCCACCCAAGACAGCAGGGGCTCTATTTTAATAAACCGAACGCAAGAGTAATCGCTTGGCGGTATCGCTCTGAGGGCGTGTCGGCGAGAAATTTGGTAATTTCATGACGGCAATCTTGGCGCATCTGATGGCGGTATTGCTAAAAGGCTGGGTTTAAATGTCCAAGGTGTGTCTCTATGGTAGCCAATCAAATAGTTGTTCTCATGCTTTAAAAAAAAGCCAGTTGGAACGCAATCGCTCCATGCAATTTCATAATGAGCAACCCAACGCACTGGACCGTCAACGACAAGAGCGATTTCCCGCACAGGAATCAGACATACTTGCAACAGAAGTACAGGCTAGGACTAGTAATTTATGGATCACAATCCACACCACCTCGTCTCCCAGAAGTTCGGAAGGCACGGGAGGAGGTGGCGAATGCATTAATTAGCCTACATGATGTGATGTAGGCATAATTATGATTCAAATGGTAGGCTTATGATTCAACTGTGTCAATGTGTAATTTATATATTATAGGCTATTGGCCTACATGATCGCAAGTTTCTTGTAAGCTGTCCTGTTTTATTCTAGTAGTTTAAATTAAAATTAATTAATTAATAATAATTATAGGCTATTTGTTCATTAAATGGAAGTGTAATGTTGGCATCACCTATAGACACTACATAGAACTACATGACTAACAAGTTGCCAAATTGCCAGAGTCTATTGCGTTGCCGCTAAGAGGTGGTTCCAGCGGATCATAACGCAATGGGTTTTCGTTGGTTCAAATTGTCACTGAGCCGAAAGTATTTTAGAACACGCCCCAGACAGCGCCACCCATCCCACTGCAGCGCAAGCGAAAGGATGTTATGTTGAGAATTTGTTGATCCTAGCAGTATTGCTGAGAAACGCTATAGCGCCAGTTTTAAGACGTTGATGCTGTCAACAAGCTTGCGTTTGACTATACCGTCCCCTTGCGCTGGTTTGAAAATAGAGCCCCAGGAGTGTTACACAGAATTGGCTCTTCTGCCTTTATATGCCTAAATATATATAACATGGAATCTGACTATAACAGTTAAAATGTAATAACGTGACATTGTTTTGTGGACCTTGTCTGAAGAATAATTTTTCATTGAAGGTTACAGATAATGACTTCTTGTCTAAATAAGTAGGGTAGATTTAGTGGTCTTTTATACCATGCACGCTACAGCAGCTCTAGGCTTTGGAGTCATTACAGTATAATTTGATTGAAATTTCTGGCTAATGTTTTCCTGATTTGACCACTGACCAAGCACAGCTATCATAACCACAATCCCCCATTTTGTTGATCGTGCAAATCAAATGTCACATTTAGATAACGATCAAACGAGAAAAGAAAATGTAACATGGTAATTCAAAAACTAAAAATAATTAAAAACTAAAAAGACAAAGATGTTTTGTTTACCTCTTTCTCGAAATACATGCCTGGATTAATTGGGATTTTCTTCCAAGATGCCAGTGTTATTTTACATTAAGTTTAATTGTATTAAACATACATTTTGTAAATATTACATTGCAATACATTAAACTTACAAAATGTAATTTCTTCTAAAAACTAAAATAATACTTTCAGCACTGGATCAAGGTCAGCAATCATCAAAATGATCTCACTTAGCTGTCCTTGTAAAGAAGATGTTTATATGTATAATGACAAATATTGATTGAACCATTCCAAAGTGTCAACACATCAATTCAATACCTCGCATGTGAATAGAGACAAGACACTCCATCAAATAGTGCAAAGGTAGGCAGGGGACTGTCGCCTGAACAGACGGTAGTTTCTAAGGGTTAAAACTAAAATAACTGAAGGACAGAACAGTTGGTACAAAAAACAGCCCCTTAGTGACTGAGGCTGTCCTGCACTTAATTTAGCTTGTGGTAATGGATTATACAAAGAACACACGCACAAATATACCCCCGCAAGTGCACTCACACAGACAAACACACACACACACATGTACACCCATCCACACATGAAAAAGAACATGCACAAAGACACAAACACACACACACATAAACATGAACATACACACAAACAAACACACAGCCACACAAGCGCGCACACACACACACACACACACACACACACACACACAGATTCAGGGATGGATCAGGAGGAGAAACAAAAAGATGTACTCTTTGATTGAATAATTACTCAGTAAATTGCATAAGGCACACAGCAGAGCACTAAGTTTAGACCTCATTATCCCCTCTCTCTAATCTTTCATTTCACTCTGGAGAGTAAATGTGTGACCAAGTGACTTGAGAGCTTTAATGGAACCATGCTGAGAGCTCTTTCCAGTGTGCAGTTCATCGGTCGTTCCACGTCCGTCCTTGATAAAACTCTTTAAAAGGCTCCAAGGGCGGCCCAGTCAAGAAATAAAGCCGAGGGGAAAGTATTGAGTACCCAGCACATTTATAAATCAACCTCTCACTGTAAATGTCATTTACATGGGGTGTGCTTGGTGCATTCAACTACTTACTTTTCCTGGGGCCATACACTTATTGAGACTTTTTGTATTTTATTTTTTTACTTAAGTAAAAAGTCAGTTGTATGCACTAAACAAGAATGCGTGTTAAAAGATAATTTAACTGAAAAGGTCATTGTGATTTATCTTTTTTATGAATATTGCCTCAAACTCATTTTCCTTTCTGGATATATATACTGTCTACATTTTACTATTTGATAGCCTTCCAAATGTATACTGCAACCGTCAGTTTGATTTTAAAGGAGAACCCAAAATATGTAAGTCACCGGGCCCTCTTCACCCTGGTAAGGCAAGGCTGACAACCACATCATCAGAAATTAACATTACCGTGACGCCGACTCCCATCTCCGTTTCTCTCCCCGCCTGTTACCCCGGGTTCCCAGCAACTCCCGAGCTTCCTGATCATCAACCTGTCCTGCTCCTTGACTAAATTGCTCCTTCACACACTCAAACGCTCAATTGCTCCAGCTGGCCTTGGGGGGGGGGGGGTGACTTTACTTTACCACTCTTCTGATTGCAAAATGTTTCACTATCCCACTTCCACAGCCCGACAGCTTGAACTGTGGCTAAGACATCAGGACCTGGGTACCTAATATCTAACCGCACAGAAAACACACTTCCTAACCTTTGAGTGCAAGAAATGCATATTTTGAGAAAATGTTAATTTGATTCAAGGAGATAAATGTAAATGTTTCTTCCCTCTGTATCTCAGAATATTGGGTTTAATAAGCCTCATCCTTAGAAGGCAATATACAGTACTTATGATAAAGGCAGATAAGGCAAATTTAATCATGTGAATTGAATGCTCCAGAGCATTCAGGCTTTCTTTTTCAGAATACAGTGAAGTCCCTCTCCGTTTATGAATGAACACATAGTTATGCACAGTCCAAGCTTGTGGCTCTGGGGGAAAATGTGCTTATTAGCATTGTCGTGTCTCTTTCTCAGGAGATAAACTTTAATGGATCATACAAGGATCCTCTGTCTGAAAAAAATCTCTAAAGATCCGCATAGGAATAATACCGAAAGAAACAATGAGGAAAATAAGGCTGCTATGAAACAGATGAAAATCAGACCACATGGAATCCCTTAGTTGTAATTGTTCCTTAAAATGCTTTGACATTATGTGTAATGTTGAGAAGAGGGAAAGGGCCCAAAACACAAGGGCCAGGATAAGGAATTCAAATCAGGTCCCAGTCGTAGGTAAACAGCATGAAAAACAGCCGCGAGTCAAGACCCCAGCAATGGACCTCCCTGATGCCTCATGACCCTTTCATTTGTTTTGCAGCGAGAGTGGGAAGTAATACCATGCTGTAATATGGCAGGAACATTGAGATAAAGTACTGCCGGTCAGGTACTTCAAAACTACTCGACAAATATGTCCTCATTGGAAACACAGGCAACTATTCCAGGTCAGGTCTCTGAGCTGGTTGGCTTAACTCAGACCTTGAAGGAGGGGTACGGTAGAAAGGTTAACATCTTCACTGACAGACACTATGCCTTTGGGGTATTTCATGACTACATACAAGCATTATAAAGGAAGGTTTCATGGTCTCTTACAGGAACGGAACCAAGTGCATAGTTGAGACTACCAAGGCAGCGGCCAGGGGTCTGGCACAGGAGGTCTTCCCATGGTGGGGAGTAACAGAACAAACTGACTCAGTTAACAAGACACATTCCAAAGGCATGGTCATGAGATCAGTGTGTAAGCTGCTCTGGGTCATACAGAGATTTTGTGTTCACTACCAACTCTAGAGCTCAGCGATGGCAGAGAGGATGAGTACAACAACCATGGCAAAAGCAGTTTTGGCAAACGCACATTTCTCCCCCGTTGAGATAGGAAGAGCCAGCAGTCTCTCAGATACCCCTCCTGTTGGAGTGGGTCACTTTAGGGACCCCATGCGAGGGTATTTGATCGCCATAGATTAATCATTGAGGGAAATACCAAGCCTTTAAAGCATTAGATGAGCACATAAAAGAGACACAAGCTTATGCTAAAGTGACCATATAATTCCATAGTCAAAGGCCATGGTGATGAGGTGGTTGGAGGTGGTCGCATGGACTTAGATGGTAAACAGTGAAGTTTGGTTGGAACAACCAGAAGGTTGTTGGTTTTCAAATCATCCAAAGATTTCTGTAGCACCTTCGAGCTTGGCATTCACTGCATGAAAATGCATTTCCAGGGGCAGAAAACACAGTGTACAAATCCAAAAATGGACTGTATGTGGCCATTTACAGATGCGTGTCTGCCAGCGGAAATGAACATAATCTCATACACGGATGTTTTCTTGTCCAGCCGCTTTGCATAGATTACCATACATGGCTGCACACCTCTCTTAATTGGGAATATCTGGGAATATATTGCAGAATAATATATATAATAATGCAGAAATCACTGATCACAGATGGCAGTGGCCCGGGAGTTTCTGGAAATATACTGTATGTGTCGGGAAACTACCACTCTCAACATATCTAACAGGTCAGATATCTTTTTCGGAAACTCCTCTTTTCATGCAGTGATTTTCACTTGAATTCTCACTAACAGGTACGTCACAGTATAAAAGCAAATGCCAGTGACCACACAAAGCAAATACAGTATGTGATGTAACAGCTGGTTCAAAGAGTCAATGCTAACAGACATGGAAAATCATCAGATCCACGACTCCATGGGTGAAGCCACACCATCCTAAATGGACATAACCAGATGTTCCACACAAATACCAGCTGTTTAAGCATTGTGAAGCCAGTAGCATTCCTGCCGGTGGCCAGGGTGCTTCCAGAACAGCTGTGCTGACAAATTTCCAGCCTCAGGGCAAGAATGACAAACAGGAAGTCAGCATTTTTTTTTTGAGGAGGCACTTAAATGATAGAGCTGTTTGTAGATAGAGCATTGCCATTTCTGCCTCTCACCAGTTAAGCAATGCCATTTCCAAAGCATGGTATAAGTAATGTGAGTAAAGTAAAAAACTTAAATGAGCTTAGAGCTAGCTGGATAAAGCAGGAGATCTCTCATTGGTGTGATTGGGTGTAAACCCAATCAGACATAAATACAGGAACAAGTAAACCAGACCGAGACCTCACCACCCTGTTCCATTAAATACTATGCATAATATACAGTGTGCCCACACTAGTTCAGGGTCATTCCTGTTTTTGCGCAAACTTTGTGTGTACTTTTTTTAACAAACATTTCTTATATTTTTTAACAAAATATTCCTTATCTTAGAGCATCATTGTTTACTCCAATTTGTCAGCTAGGTCAAGGCTTGAGGGCGCTCTTTTATTTCAATAAGTGTGTATTTTACGGCAGGGCAATCTTATCTAACTAATCACCTCTGGGTACTGGGAGCAGCCAGATCTGGGAAAATTCTTGAGAAAGCAAGAACAGGCCAATGCTCGGAAATGTGTAATTATCCAAATTTTGTGGAAGGATAGCATTGAGCCAAAACGCATCCGTGCAAATTAGAACGGTGTTTTTGGAAAAACACAATGAAAGCCTAAATAAATAATATAAGTAATAATAATAATAATTTTTATTTTTTTTTGGAGCGCCAGCCTATCCTTATACTCTTCAGTCATATTCTTGTTTCAGAAACTTGAGAACATTTGCAATCCCTTTGATTCAGCTGAGCACACTGAAGCATCTGAAGCTGATGAGCAGCCTATGGAAACATTGCTGGTTGCGGCTCAGCACCACATTCGCAGTGATGCTTTCATTTTTTCCTTCCAGAGGAAATCCTTCCCGGGAGGCATGAGACCGGAAGACTGGATCCCGCCCTCACGTCTACCTCCTGGACTGTACCTGCTGGGGCGAGGATGAGCGGTGGCCCTGTCCGCAGCGTGTCAGGGTGGTTTGGGTTGACGGGCGGCGGACAGATGGGAGGAGGGAAGAGGCAGCAGGGGGAAGAGACAGCGGGAGCGTGGATGAAAGGCTGGTGGAAATTGATGGCTGGTTGTGCACGGCTGGGTTTCGCCAGTTCTAATTCTGGCTGTGGCACGCTCTGAGAGACATTGGGCCTGACAGCGAGGAGCTCAGAGCCACTGCAGCGCCAGTGATTCACAAGCTCCCCGCTCTCCAGAACCGCCTGTCTGGGGGCAGGGGGCTGTAGAATTGACAACACAACAAGCAAATAAGGCTTTGACACGGGACCTCCTCTATGCAGACGTGAGGGTCAGTCCCCCCCAGTCTCTTCTAGAGGTAGGGGCGCTGTAAAACATTCAGACTCAACAGCAAACAGACAAAAATGCAACCTGGGAGAGCTGGAGAGCTAAGCGAGATGTTCTGCACTGGCTCTGTCTCCTGACTGTCCCTGCATGTGTCCTCCCTGTCACATTCCTCAATGAGACCAAAGTTCTTGCTGGAGGCAGGTCTGACCACACACACACACACACACGGGGTATTCTCATTTTTTACACAGGATTCTACCCCTGTGGTGTTGCATTTATCTCACTTCTTTCCTTGCCTGTAATTACTGTCCACCATTCTCCCCCATTTGTAGAGAGCTCACATGTTTCTGACCATTTGTGGCAGATGGGCAACAACCTTATCTTCCATGAAATTGTTTCCATTTTTGTAAATTGGCTATTTTTCTCCCTCTTCCTGCTCTCTCTCTCCCGCGCTCTCTCCCTCTCCCATCCTCCTTCCCTGTAGGTGAAGAGAAGGTCGCGAGAGATCAAACTAATCTTTGCACAGCCGCATCCTGCTGCCGCCAAACATCACACACCACATCCCCCTTCCCGCATCCGCACCGCAAAACAAAACGCCCTGACGTGCCGTCTCTGGTGAGGTCTGTCTCGCCCCGTTTGATGTTTTCAGCGCTGCTGTTCCTGTTTTTTTTGGCACTGCGTCCCGTAACTCGACTCCCAGAACATTTGTTATCAGCAGTGTAATCCAGCATCAGTGATTTCAATTCCGGGCACAGCAGTGTTTCCCGTACATTTGCAGTCATGCTCGTCCCACCAATCGCACGATCCCAGCGATGCTGGAAATACGTGACAGAGAGAGAGCAGCGTTTACTGATCGATTCATGACTTATTAACTCATTTTTAATGATTCTTCCATGTGAGTGATAATGCCATCTGTGTGTCCCTGTGTGTTCAATTATTATGTACATTTTCATCACACTATACATTCCTTTGCACATGAGTGCTATGTGTTTCAGGCGGTGTTAGCCTGTGTAGGCCTATGTGATATAAATCAGACCTGCGATGTGCGCTTATATTTTTTAACATTTTTATCAGTATTTTTCTTTACTTGTGTTTACTTGTTTCCTGAGTCTTACCATCGTGGAAAGCGCAAAGGAGGAGATTTTTAATCCTGAATAAAAACCTTATTCTAATAATGAAAAAAACTAACTACCTGATCTCTGGTTCTCAGGCAGCAGAATGTAAGGATTTTACGCTCATAACATACTAATTGGCGCAGTATTAAACATAAATTATAGCATCTTATGCACTTGCTGAAAAAGTAGTCACATTGAAATCTATACTTAGATCACTTTAATCAGTTTAGAATACATTTCTTTCCATTTAATTTATTTTAGCAATTATTTGTCGGTTTTGTATGAATATTGAAATAGCCTTTTATGTTGTCCTTGTTTTTCTCTAGCCGCTGGCCATCTCTGCATGCTCTGAATATTTAAATCGAGATGGGATTTTTTTCTCAGATATACAAAGACTGAAGTGATTAGGTAATCAGAAAACGAAAAAGAAAATCTGAGAGGCGAGTATAAATTGGCTCTTATTGCTTCAATCAGGGCTTTTGATCGCTCATCATTCAGCTGATTCAGGTTTTCAGTGTTGAGAATTTGTCCTATTTTTTCAGTATTCGGGGCAACTGGAACACTGCTGATTGTGGCATAAATTTTCCTGGCTTGGTCTTTAAGTATCACCAGCACTTTGACAAGCCCATGCAATGCACGCTGACTTCCAATGTTGAGCAATCTCGAACAAAGAAAAAAAAACTGGATGAATTGACAGTGTTGGTGACAGAAATCTTGAAATAGGGAGAGAAGTGAGAGCGATAGAGAGAGAGTGGAGGGAGAGAGAGAAGAGGGAGATGGAGGGGAAAAGACACGGGGAGGAGGGAAGAGAAAGAGTGTGAGAGAGGGAGATGCAGAGGGAGACTCTGCCACAGACTGAAAATCAATGTGACCCCTGTGGCGTCCGATATATTGCTTTCATTTTGGGACGACAGATACCATCAGTCTCTCTTTTGCCTCTCTCACAAAGGAGCCAGAACGCACCAGAGAGGCTAGCTGTGCTGTCTCAGTGCGCCACACACCGACATCCCTCTTCATTTCACTGCGTTATTCCCTTAGATTTGCCAGGAAACAGACAGCTCTCATCACGGTCCCTTTCACTAATGCTGAAAGAGTGTGTGTGTGTGTGTGTGTCCATGTGTGTGTGTGTGTGTGTGTGTGTGTGTGTGTGTATAGAGCGGGGGTTAATAAGATGGCAGCCCCCTAAATGAAAATTAACCGCCACCACCTGCTGATAATAAACCATTAACATTTGTTTTTACATTTTCGATTGATAAATCCAGAGAGAGAGAGAGAGAGGCTGGGGAAAAAGAGAGAAAGAGAAAGGAGGGATTGGTTTCTACCCTAAATGTTTGTGCCCCAGGAATTCTTTGGCAGCACTGGTTAACTATTCTGCTAATAAAACGATTAGTTTCCGTTAAAGAAAAGCATTAAAAGAAGATTTAGAGTTTCTGAAGAAACTCTGAGTTTGCATGTTATAGCTCAATTGACTATAATGTGATGTATATTTATGCATTGTCCTGTATGGTACTGCATGATAAGGTTTAGAACAGGTCTGCCCAACAGAAAGACAGACTATAATAGCTCAAAAATTTTGAAAATGAATGGGAGTCTATGAGGAAAATGCAGGGATGAAAACTACAAAAAAAGGAGAGAGTGGGAATTTCCAAAAGCTGTATACAAGCACACTATTCTGACATGGGACGGTTGGCACAAAACTGGTTTGGGGTCAATATCTCAAAAAGTTTGAAAATGAATGGGAGTCTATGGGAAAAATTGAGGGATGAAAACAACAACAAAAAAATGAGAAGGAGTGGAAATTTCCAAAAGCTGTATACAAGCACAGTATTTGGGCATAGGATAGACAAAGCAAAACTGGTTTGGGGTCAATATCTAAATTTTTTTGAAAATGAATGGGAGTTTATGGGAAAATGGAGGGATGAAAATGACAAAAACATGAGAACGAGTGGAAATTTCCAAAAGCTGTGTACAAGCACAGTATTTAACTTAATTTAACTTCAAATATAGAAGTATAGCAGGTGGTTACTAGGGTGTTGTTAGGGTCTTAGTAGTTGGTTGCTAGGGTAGAGGTGTTTGCTAGGTGGTTGCTAGGGTGTTACTAGGTGTTTGCTAGGGTCCTAGTATGTGGTTGCTAGGGTCTTGCTAGTTGGTTGCTAGGGTGTTACTAGTTGATTGCTAGGGTGTTGTTAGGTGGTTGCTAGGGTCTTACTAGGTGGTTTCTAGGGTTTTGCTAATTGGTTGCTAGGGTCTTGCTAGTTGGTTGCTAGGATGTTACTAGGTGGTTGCTATGGTGTTGCTAGGTGTTACTAGGTGGTTGTTAGGTGTTGCTACTTGGTTGCTAGGGTCTTACTAGGGTCTTGCTAGGGTCCTAGTAGGTGGTTGCTAGGGTGGAGTAAGTGGTTTCTAGGTACTTGCTTGGGTGTTGCTAGGGTGTTACTAGGGGTTGCTAGGTGGTTGATAGATGTTGCTAGTTGGTTGTTAGGGTCTTAGTAGGTGGTTGCTAGGGTGTTGCTAAGTGGTTGTTGGGTGTTGCTACATGGTTGGTAGGGTCTTACTAGGTGGATGCTAGGTCTTGCTAGGGTCCTAGTAGGTGGTTGCCAGGGTGGAGTAAGTGGTTGCTAGGTGCTTGCTTGGGTGTTGCTTGGTGGTCTTGCTAGGGTCCTAGTAGGTGCTTGCTAGGGTGTTACTAGGTGGTTACTAAGGTGTTGCTTGGTGGTTGATAGGGTCTTACTGGTTAGTTGCTTGGGTGTAGTAGTAATTGTTTTGAAAATTAATGGGAGTCTATGGGAAAATGGCAAAAACGACAAAAACAGGAGAACAAGTGGACATTTCCAAAAGCTGTATACAAGCACACTATTCTGGCATGGGATGGACGAAACAAACCTGGTTTGGAGTCAATATCAAAAATTTTAAAATGAATGGGAGTCTAAGGGAAAAATGGAGGGATGAAAACGACAAAAAAAGGAGAACGAGTGGAAATTTCCAAAAGATGTATACATGCCATATACTGTATAAAAATATGGACAAAGTCACTGTGACATCACCCATTGCCTTCTCACAGCCTCGTAAGTACCAAATTGAAGCTCCGGAAGTCTTTTTTGCTGCCCGTTTGTACAAACTGCATCTGCTCCGTGGAGCCGAAGTGACGTTGTCGGGAGCAGGGTCAACCGGATATGGTCTTCATGGTCCAGGCACAGGATGATTGACAGTTCGGGGTGGAGAAGCAGTTCTGTGGGAGAAGCCCATGACCTGACAAACCCACCATTCTGCAAAACGAACTCGCGGTAAACTTCCTTAAGTTGCTAATGTTTTATAATATAACATTTTATTTTCATCCTCGATTTTACTATGTCATTTATTCGCATTGAATGTGTGGTATTCGTCACATAATTAACGTTCATTCAGTTATCTTCAATTTATATTCAGCTAAATCAGCTAACTTAATTAGATAGATAGCATCGCCTACCAACTCAGCTCGGTAGCCAAGCTTGATGCATTGCGACACGTACGGACGAACATAGGGTAATGCTATTGCCATCAACTATATTGACGGTCAATCAATCACATATGTTATTTTGACGAGACTACTTTTATTATAAATGTCCCTAGCACCGCTAGAAAGGTAGCAAGCTGTCCCCATAGTCTTAAATGAGAAAACCACCACCGTCTTTTTGGCTAACTGCTAACTAACTCGACTGTGACAGAGAAGTCTGTCACGGTTTTACACAGCATGAAACCCCGTTCTGAAAACCTCCAGGTAAAGTCGGCATTGTAGGTTAGGTGGTTCACATGCTAGCTAAAGCATAGTAGCCTACATTACATCGTAGCTGCCATTAACTTTCGTCTGCATCCTGTAACCTAATCACAAACATTGCAAACATTTACAAACGCAGACTCCGTATTATTTTCCGATAAATTACTGGTTTTATTTTAAACATCCCCGTATTGAGTCAGTACAAACATACCGCTAACACTTTGACTCTATTCCCTGCACATTTTCTTAATTTTTGGGACCTAAAAAAATTATCCAGGCGTAGAAATGTCCGGTTAGGTTTCTAGTTGGAGCAGCTGGGTAACGTTAGTAACGTTAGCTAGGCAATCACGGTAGCTAGCTAGCTAACTTATATGGCCAGCCAGCAAGGATGACTTTAAGGAAGTCAAATAACTGTTAAATTAAAAGGGCTTGCCATAAGCTCATCATTAGCTTGCTAGCTAAAAGTTAAAACAACTTGCCCTGAGCTATCGTTAGCTTGCTAGCTAGCTAACCCAGCATTGCTAAGCGGGATTGCGTACAGGAGGGGGTGGAATAGCTAAATTAATATCTAAATTCATAAGGTTATACAGGTATGGAGCAATTGATTTCAGATACTTAACCCACAGTTTGTTTAGCTGCTTGTTCCGAGACGCTGGGCCTGTACTGTAGCTGCAACATCCCCTGCTGTCTCTCAGCTCTTCGTAGTAGACACATCATGGCTCGCTTCAAAATGAATATGTGATGACAAACATGTTGAAGATGAGAGACAAGGCAGTCAATTTATTATGTTACGAACTGCGTCCACAAAACAACAGCTTGTTCATGGTAGGCTACTAAGGGATGTTCTCCATCGACTTAATACAGCGTGTCTCCCTGTGCCAAGCATAGACTGTATAAAGGTCCCAAGACGCCAGGGCGCGTTTTAGACCAATGATTGTTGTCTCCCCTGTCTGGTTCAGCCCAAGGGGCCAAGACTGGGCTTTCGTTTTGAAGCTCACTTCCTGGTTGGGCTGAGAGCAGCAATTGTGCCGTTGCTCACTGCGATTGGCTCCAGTATAGATCTTTCACCATGTAAGTGAATGGCAGCAATGTGGTCAAAATACTCAGTCAATAAATTTTTCAATTGCAATTAAATTTTTCCCACAAAAAAATTGAATTGCAATAGGTGCCTTTCCTTCATCTAATGCCTCTGCATGTGCTGATTTTTTTAAATATTGTGTCGTTTGGACAGGGTATTAAAATTTGTTCAGGACCAATGAGAGGGACAGGTTTAGTCCTCTTCGGCTTCACAGAGCAGATGCAGTTTGTACAAACGGGCGGCGAAAAAGACATCCGGAGCCTCAATTCAGTTTTTACGAGGCCATGGAAAGGCAATGGGTGACGTCACAGTGGCTTTGTCCATATTTTTATACAGTCAATGGTCCAGCCCCTCCGAGTGAGGGCAGTGAGAACCCTGTAGAACCTATCTATGCAATGGCAAAATTTTCATCTTTAATGGCTAATAATTAATAAACTATAATTAGTATCATTAAGATTTTGAATAGCAACATACTACACATTTAGTAGAATAATATGGTATGAATTTTGTATGGGTAGTATAAAAACTGTAGGACTAGATGCGTTTACAAAAAACACTGAGAGAATAATAATAAGAAAGATCCTGACGAAGAACAGTACTTTGCATGTGCCACATGCAAACTAATAAGAAAGATCCTGATGAAGAACAGTACCACATGCAAACTAATAAGATGTTATCAGACAATGTGACAACCAGGACCAAAGATGGAGGCCTACCCTCCCTCCCCACACTTGCCGCCCTGGCCGATTAAATGAAGCACACCTGGTTGGGGGGATGGGGACTGGAGCAGCCCTGTCTTTACACTGTAGCCAACTTGGAAAAAAAAGATAGAGCACGTCCTTGCTCGAACGTCCTGGGATGTTCCCTCCGGCAAACCCGCCATGTGAATCCCACCCTCACCCCTGCCACTCCGTATCCAGGGAGTTTGATGTGAAGAGCAGATGCAGCCTTCTCTCTTTGCTTCGGGAAGTGCCTCGTCCTGCTGGGAGCCGTCAGAGCATCCTGGAACCAGCCCCCCAGGAGACAGCTCAATCCCCCCCCCCACACACACCCTATGGTCCCAGCACTGCCTGGGACCCGACGACTGATTTACCGCTATCTCTGTTCTTCCAGATGGACAGAAGTCACGCAGGAAGTGATCTTGCAGACGTAGCAAGTAACACATGCAGTCAAATGGCCAAGAGCCAAAAGGAATAACATTTTCATGGGCACTGATTGTTTCTAGCACTTACACTTCTGGTCTTATCAAACCTCAGAGGGGATACAAACCTTGTATTAAACCTCATCAAGGGGCAGTAAAAAGCTTTTTTTTTTAGAAAAATTTCCTGCGTTCTAAAAAAATTTATACGACAAAACATAAGGCCCGATATGTAATATTCTATATCCCGGCAAACACGGGGTGATCTGCAGTTTCCTCACAAATTTAATTTCATCACCTCATTAAATTCAGGTGCCAAAGGCAATCATCAGCATGTTTGAATATTCTGGTAAGGCACATTACTCCCGCTGCGCTCCTGCCAGGATGAGAAATCTCAACTCTAAAGGCTAACGTCCAGAGGCACTCCGCTCTGCTTGTCTTCAAAGACCCACTCGGGACACTGCGAAAATGGTGGCAGGGGCAGGAAGTGCCTTCTTCCCAATCATGCTTTTTCGCAGACAAGGATGCTTTGCATGCGGGAAGGAAAAAATAAGTAGCTTTAGAGGGGTCGGCAGCCACCTGGGGAAGGCTGATTTCATATGCCCTGTTATTTCCATTACATTACATTAAATTACAATCGCTTGGCAAACCTTCTTATCCAGAGCGACTTTTACATCAGTCTTACTCTCAGGAGTACCAAAATGCGGTATCAATAATAGGGGAAAGGCGAAACCATGGCCAATATACGCCTTCCAAAATCACCCCTGTGAGTGGCAGTTCCGAACTCTACTACTACAGCCCCTACTACATCACCACGGTAAATAATCCATCCAATGTCACCACTATCAGAAAGCTTTTGCAACCATGTGCTCAGAAGATATTTTGGCTCTGTTGGGGACTGGGCATGTACGGGCCTCCAGCCCTATATACGGATTGTAGCTCCTCCCACATCCTGACTGTGGTGGGGGTTGGGCATGTACAGGCCTCCAGCCATATATACGGATTGTAGCTCCTCCCACATCCTGACTGTGGTGGGGGCTGGGTATGTACAGGCCTCCAGCCATTTATCCTGACAGTAGCTCCTCCCACTGGTGTGAGGGTGCACTCGTGAAGCGATGAGTTTGCATGGACCAGCAGAAGATGGGGAGGAAGGGGCGGAGCGGACCTTTAGAAGGATGGATCCCTGCAGCAACTCCAGGCCTGTTTTGGGAGGGACTGAAGGGATACAGTGCAGAGTGTAGATTGCATAAGATCACATCACTTATTTATTTGCTCTGCCGGGGCTCCATAGCTGAAGCCTTTGAACAGTTCTTATACGCTTTCATATCTCCAGACGCCTGCAGAAGCAGCTGAGGTTAAACGCCTTGCACTACCACAGAACAGTATGGCCAGGATTCAAACACAAAAACCCTGGTTGTCAAGTTCTGTGATGTCAGTTACTGGATGTGGAATAACTAGCCAGGTAATGTAGTAGAGACAAAGACCCTTGGGGCGTTCAAGTCTAGGCTTGACACAGCGCTGGTACTCTCTAGGTAGTAGGCAAATGTGGACTCTAGATGGTCAGAATTTCCTGCTCCTATCATCAAATACTTTTCATGGCCGTATTAGTAATTGAGATTAAAAATAGCATGTGTCATCTGAATCAACTGAAGTTAAATACACTGGTACACTACGGGATGTGCAAGATTAAAGGACACCACCCCCAGTAAAATCAGTCACTCCTGTGATGTCAAAGGTCAGATGTAGTAAGGAATGCAAGGCCGTGCAGGTGAGGCAGAGATCCTTGGGGATTTAAAGTCCAAGCTTGACACAGTGACGGTTACTCTTTAGACAGTAAGCAAATGAGAAGTCTGAATGTCCTCTAGTCATCATCCCATATTTGTGTTGTTATGTTTTATTAGGCACTGAGACCCAGACTCAGTTGAGTGATGGCGGAAGGAAGGCAGTCCATACATTTATCTTTTCACAGTATCACTGTGTGTACATAGTTTATAGTTAAGAGTATTTTTGTTGCTGTTGTTGTCAGGGGAAATATTTTTATTTCAAGGTAAGCAACTTCCTCATGGTGATATCGGAATGTGATCTCTGTATGCTTTAATCCAGGAAAAAAAAAGTGAAGCTTGGGTCAAACTCAACCTTTTTTGAGACTCAAGAGGAACGAGTCCGCCTTCCTAAAATGTCAGTGAAGATCAGTTCTGTTTAGATCAGGGACATGCCTGACATTTATCTGCAGGCTGTGACTCAAAATGAGGGCAGCAGTTGTGTATTTATGATGAAAAAGCTCCACAAATATCTAAGAAAAGTTCCCCTTCTGTCAGCATCGATACAATCCCCTTCAAATAAAGGGAGAGAAACAAGTCCCACTACTTTAGTGTGGTCAGTGAGATGTTTCATGTCATAGGGCTTGGGTTTACTCCAGAAAATGTCTGTCTTAAAATAAAAAATTTTTGGAATATATTAGCTTGTTTTAGGTTACTTGGTTACTTAAGTTTGCTTGACAAGTGAAATGATCTTACCCCACTGGCAAATCTTGAAATGAGTAAAACTATCTCACCCCACTAGCAGATAGTTTGTCTTATTTTGCAAAAAAGTAACAGAAATAAGATTCTAAAGTCTAAATATAAGATTAAAATGTTTGTTAAAAGATTTGATTTTTGCAGTTGTGTTTTGCACTTTTCAGGTATAAAGTACCAGGCAAAAAAATTCCAAGCTCCATATTTCATCTTCTGAGTTCAGTGCCCCGTTAGCCCTCAAGGTAGTCAAAATTTATTTTAAGTTGATAATTTGAATTTGGGTCACTGACAAATGGCTGAAACACTAAAACCGTACGCACATTTATGTAGCTGTCTGTAAATGAAAGCACAGATAAGTTATACGTGTTCTTTGTTTTGTCTGTATGCTCTAGCTATTTTTGTGCACACATGTGCGTGTAGACTTCTATAGCTGCTTAATAGCATGGACAGACTGCCTTAATAACAAACCAACTTACCCATGATGCATGTACACTTTACACCTTCTTGGAAAGTGTACATGCATCCCTACCTTAAAGATGTGTACATGAAAGCTGTAGGAGCTATGCAATGCAAGGGTTCACAACCCTGGCCCTGGAGTGTCAAAGATGCTATTGATTTTTGCTCCATCTAAATCCCCAAGTACATAATTACATTCATCATGTGGTTAATGAATGCAGGTGCCCATATTCCGGAGGTAATCAGCATTGCTCCATACTCTAAATATTCATCCTCTGGCTAATGGACTGCACTGCGCAATCAAGCTCAGATGGAACGCAAACCAATACCATCTGCCACTTCAGGACCAGGGTTGCCTAGCTCTGATGTAATGGATGAATGCATCAAAAATAATTATGTACAGATCTGCAGGAAGCAGAACTGCAAACTGAAACTGAAACTGCCGGAGCATGCAGCCATGGGTCGCCAGGTTTGTAATGGCAGAGTGTCGGCGTTTCGCAGAGAAATGAGGCCACTGTCATCCAAAGCCCATCAATTATCTATCGCAGGAACAAACCCCGTAGTCGAGCTCACAAGTCATCATGCAAAGCGCCGAGAGGCATAACCTCTCAACCCTTCTGCCTTAAGTCAACACGTCGGAAATGCGTATTTATGTATGCATGGGTTTTGGTTATTAAAAGCTATAACACAAAAAAGCAAACAAACAAGGGCTTCTCAAGGTGCCTATGGAAGTATAAACCTGGATTATTGTCCGTGTCATGGGGACAGATGATAGGCCAGGCACTGCTCTGCATTGCTTGCATGGTCTGACATGACGTTGAAAAAGGAAACAAAAATAAATAAACAAAAACAAAATAACCTACATGTTTTATTCATGTAAGGCTGTCCTGGTTTTAGTAAATGGAAGTACACAGTGTGCCAGTGACAAGGACTTCTTCAAAAAAGGTGCGGCACAGGACGGCAATTTACATAATGGTGCGCTTAAAATAAATCCAACCATGAAAGGAGAACGTGGAGCTCACCGACTGCTTCCCGGGAGCTGTAATTGGCCTATACGGGGTTGAAACAGAAAGCATTGTTCCAATTTTCACTAAAATAGTGTGCCCTGGTAGAGCGCCATCAGAACTAAGTAACATTAGGCCACAGGTAATAGCCGGGATGGACTGAAAGCACAGTATTGTGTGTACGCCAGGGGAATGATTTTCCTCTGAGTAATACACGTGCGTCATTCTGTTGTTTTACCTGCTAGATTTAGAAAAATAGATATAAGGACTTTTTGAGTCAGTCTGATGTGGTCAGAGTTGGGAGATTATGGGAAATTAAAGTACAGAGGGCTTCTGAATCACAGCTGTGTTACAATAGGGCTTGTGGATGAGCGCAGGGATTGGTATTCTCTGTAGTTTTGGACACTGATGCAGACAATAATGTGTTTGTTCCACTTTGGTGTGAGTCAGACAGCCGACGGCAGAGCCAGACATTGCCAGTGCTCAGAAAATTGGCACTCTGTAATGTGGGCGTGACGTGTGAGGTAGGAGGAGGGAACAGAGATAACGAAGGAACAGAGATAACATTCCATGGCTACTTTCATAAGCTCGCAGTCACATGCAAAGACTAGGAAGCAGGAACAGATAAGAGCCAGGGGAGAAGAGTCCGGATAACTACATGCACATAGGCACATACGCCAGGAGGGGAAGAGTCCGGATAACTACATCCACATAGGCAAGTCCCGCATTACTCCAGAAAACGTAAAGGGGTAAACGCCCGATCTCCCAGGAGAGAGAAACATTTTACAGGCGAGCCAATGGAGCACCGTCGTCCCATAACTTTACTAGCAAAATGAACAAGACAAGCTTAGTAGAAAATACTAACCTCTCAATAAAGGAGAATGTAACGAGGCAAAATGGAACAGAAAACTAACTCCTCTAGCTTTCACGGAAGACAGCAGACAGAGAGAGGAGAAAGAGACAGAAAAGGGCAAAAGATCTAGGCAACAGACAAACAAAGGCAAGACCAGAAAGCGGAGACTGAAACGAGCACACAAAAAAGGAATTCAACCTGAAAGCTCAAAACACAAAGGCAAGTCCCGCAAAACTCCAAAAAAAATCACAACGGAGCAAAACGGTCTCCTTAAAAACCTAGACCTAATCATACGACTAAAACCTTAAAAGGACAAAAATAAACCGCACACAAAACAGCACAAATAATGCCAAAAAATACACCACTGTACAAACAACAAACAATATCGAAGACCCGAACGAAGCTTATATAGCTCTCACATGACCCGCACAGGTGTGAATGCTGACAGAAGCTCCACAATCAAAGCAGGGCGGAGCAAGCATCCACCAAAAGGGTAGCGCCCTCGCTTGGCCACCAAGGAAAACAACCGCATGGGGAAAAAGGGTAGAAACCCATGACACACTCGTAATGAGACATAGATATTTCATGATCTATCTTGCTTTCTGTTTAATTAGTTTCTTATATGTCTAAGCAAGATAAGCAGGGATATATTTTCAAGCTTTATCTGAATCTTCATCATATCCAATTTTTTATTCTTTCGTCCTGTGTGAGACAATCCATTTCAAAGTTGTCCTGAATATGAGTCAGCAAGGTGTATGTTTATTTATATGTTTATAATATTACATATTAATGTGTTGCACTGTAATAATGTAATTGTGATTTCTAATAGACAAATACAATAGCAGTGTATTGATTGATACATATTGGAAGAGCTAACGTAAGGCAAGTGCTTCACTCAATTTCATGATTGGATAGAAGTTGCAGCATCATTTATTTATTTACTGTTTTCTTAAGCAGAGCTATATTCTGCCACATCACATAGGAAATTATGAAGTGTCCTTGAGTGTACGTATGTGTCTCTGTGCAGCTGATGACTAATTAATAGGGTTGGAATCAGACGGAGGGGAGACTCCCAGTCAAGAATCGCTAAATGGAGGATGGTCAACAGCTGTACAGACCTCAGCTC
This sequence comes from Synaphobranchus kaupii, assembly GCA_029718625.1. Lineage (NCBI taxonomy): Eukaryota > Metazoa > Chordata > Actinopteri > Anguilliformes > Synaphobranchidae > Synaphobranchus > Synaphobranchus kaupii. Next base: position 9,899,672 of record CM056383.1, on the reverse strand, counting down.
ACCAAAGAAGCACACTAAAGATCACTGTCAGGTCAAGTGTGTGGTTTTACAATTTTGTGTCACAAGCCCTGAACTTGGCTCTTTAAGGACAGATTTTTATTTGTCTTTATGAGCCACCTAATGGCAGCTTAATTCACGTAAGCAGCTAGGCTGGGTAGCCACTTGTAAATGCCAAAGTGTACACATTTGCACACAAAAGACATTCCTATACTGTACCTCAAGGCTTTTACGATCGCAAGGGGTGGGAGTGGGGGATGGGTGAGTCATGTTTAATATGTCATCATTGGAGGAGACACAATGACAGACAAATACTTTGGGGGGGGGGGGGTCGTCGCCCCAGTCACGTCCAGACAGCACTCTGTTGAGTAAATGTTATTCCAGGCAAATGTGAACCTTTTAGGCACGGTGCCAAGCCAGCATCTTACATTTGCCCAATCAATAGTGCAAGGTCGACTTCTCTATCACTTAACTCATAGACTGATGGGCAAATACAATGCAACCCCCCACCCCCAGCTCTCAGTGGTGAGGTTCTCTGCTCCAGGCCACAAGGGGCAGAGTGCTCACGTGAATGACAGATGGAACGGGTGACGTCGTCGTTGTCCTGGGGCGGTGTCCACAAAGAGACGTGCTGCATGTGGAGGGAGCGTTTGCTGGGGAAAGGGTAGTGATGCAAAGAGGGTTTTATGCGAGTTTTGAAAGGCACGGAGATCTCTGAAATCTCACCGTGAATGTCTCTGTCTCTGTCTCTCTTGCTCTCTCTCTTCGTCAGCATTATCATCAGATATGACTCCCTGATAGACCTACCAATGTAATCTGCATTCACTGATTGGTTCGTCATCACCTTGGTAATCCAATTGGATTTATCCTGATTTACAAATGCTTATGTGGCCTATTTTACACAAAATCAATTTACCTTTTTTTTGTTTTTGTCATTTCATAACAACCTGATCTGACTGGAAGCAAGTGGGAGACAAGCAACTGGCAACTGCACTATGTGATCCATCCCATTTGCTGCTGCAGCTGATGTTATTAGTGGAGACACAAGTGTACTGCTGTTTACAGACCAATGTCGCACCTGTCAAACACTTTTAGGATGAATGGCTCTCTCGTAAACATGCTGAGCAGCTGACAGACTCAAAGATTACTACTGTCCGCTGCACCACTGCCTAGATATGGGTGTGAGAGAGAGAGAGAGAGAGAGAGAGAAATAGCAATTTACAAAAATGCAAACAATTTATTTTAAAAAACCAAAGCAAAGAGAGGGACTTACACTAGCTTGAGGGGACCCATATTGGGGTCGCAGCTGTCAATCCAGATAATAGTACACTGGTCTATGTCAACCACAGGATTTGTGGTAGACAAGTGCAAAAGTGAGATGGAACAGCCGTCCAGGGAAGTCAAAAGGCACTTCCAGTGCTGGATTCCAGTGCAGTGGTGTGCCCAGGGATCTAGTATTCCCAACATGTCAGCACCAACTGTAGTTGGCAGGCAATGCATCACTGGCTGTAGAGTCCCCTGGGGAAGGAGAAGGAGGGTGTTAGCCCTGCGGAGGAATGTTCTGAGCCCAGACACAGGTGTGCAGTGGTGGTCAGGTGAGATAAGGAGCAAAGGAGGGGCTACACACTCTCAGTAAGACAGAGAGATCTGGCGTCAGAACTGGAGTTGGTCCCCGGGCGCTGCACTGTGGCTGCCCACTGCTCCTAAGGATGGGTCAAATGCAGAGGACAAATTACCCCACGGGGTCAATAAAGTATAACTTAACTTAACAACCACACGGTTAAATAAAATGACCACTTTGTCTTTAGAGCATAGGGACACGAGTTCATGAGTTTTTGGTCTATATTTCTTATTCCTAACATATTTAAAAATTTGCGTGCAGATTTTAATAATACAGCGGAATACTAAAATGGGTAAATCCTACTTTTTATTTTTATTTTTTCCAAGTAAGTCTTGCTTTAAGAATTTTGTGGGGACATGAAGGTGAAATGGAGCATGATTGGTCATCTGGAGTGTTTGGTACATAAACATTGTAGCATATTTATTGGATAACTGAAAGGGGAATTTTGTAGTTAAAATTCAAGGTGACACTCACATTCATTTTAAGTCCAGGTAAAGTATTGATTGAATGCACACATGCAGCTGTGTAGGGAAATGTGCCCAGGCAAAGCAAAATACTTTTGACAAATTAGTTGCATTGGAGCCGAAAGTAAGTAAATAGTTTGAGTGACATTGTGTGCACATAAAGGTGAGGCTGAGAATAAACCCCCCCCCCCCCCCAACTCCTCAACCGCGCCCCCCCTCCCCCTTCCCCCACCAACTTCAACAGTGACATCACAGGAATGGATTTATTTATTTTGATATGTTAAGCCTTTGAAGTGGAAAAGAATGCACTCTTTGTGCGCAGAATGTAAATGTTTTGTTATATGATAGCAATTCAAAGGACGAATTAAAGGATTGAATTCATCAGAAGCGTGTTTTCCATTTCCAATTATCATACTTTAATGCTTCAAATAATTTGACACCAATTGACGAAGAAAACCTGGAAAAATTAAAGCATGACTGCTGTGGGAGGTCTATTAAAATGCCGTTTGTACGATGCTGGCAAATATGGAAGAATAATCTCCAGGGAACAGTTAAAAATAATTAAGAAAGCAACACAGGATTAAAGAAATGAAGCAAGGAAGATGTGAGAAATGGTGTTCGTTGACCTCGATTTTAGATGTGGCAGCGCTGTTTCTTCTTGTAGGTTTCCATTCAATATTAAATATCCCTTTGACAGGGTTATGCAAGGCAACTGTCATCACCTGCATAGGTGAGACATTTTCCGCGTGGGTGAACAGATGGCGTGCCTGTCTCCTAGCGATGATGATCAATTTATGGTGAGGGTGTAAAGAGAGATGAACAGGTTGGACTTCCAGGTTGGATTGGTGATTGGAGAGTGTTTTTAATAAGCCAGAAGTGGGCAGAGCTGCCATACTGTATGTTCTAAATACCAAATCGGTGGCTCATTGATTTGAACAAATCGCTACTTTTTCCTGTGGAGAGCAAAACCGTTTGATCTGGTCAGCTTTTTTTTTTTTTTTAGCTCTACCTATTTTGAGGTAATGAACTCTCACCTTCCCCCCATTAAGTCAGGCATACAGGATAGCTGAAAAGATGGCAGGGCAGGGGTAGGGGTTTTCTTCCAGGGAGAGCCCTTAACTTCACACTATGTAGGCAAAATACTGGAACTTTAATGCTGTTCTTGGTTACTGACAGCCCACATAGCGCACAAGTCCCTCCCATAATATGTCTGTTAGAGGACATCAAATAATTACAATGCCACTTTTTGTTTTTGCAGGTCTGGATTTGGATTTGAACCCATCTTCATGCAAGGACACTGTTATTTTTAACTTCTCTGGGACCTAAAGAAAATGGACATTATTGCCCTGGACATAAGTTTACGCCTTTTCTTCGTTGCAAGATGACATTTATTTCAAGTACACTATCATCTATCTTTCAGGAGAAGTTATTGAAATTGGTATTGTCAAAAATTCCAATATATTCTAGAATACTGTACTTAATTCCCACCAAATTATGTGTTTAATGGAAATTGTTCTGTGACACACATTTACAGAAAAGTGCTGAAAATTTGACACAAATGTAATTTTCCTGGTGCTATTTGTATAGATTTATACAACTGTGCATGCTATCCCCAGCTGCAATGATTTTAAAATTCAGTAGCAGTTATGTTTTTTATGTTTTGTAGAACTGTGGTGATGATATTTTGATGTTCCACTGATAATAGCAACTGTGACCATTTATTAAGTTCCTGTGTGTTTGTGTTCAAAGGTTTTTTGTGCCTTTCCTTGTGTTATTTGTACATGTGCAGTAGGATGTTCTTTGTGCGTTTTTTTTATTATTTGAAGCATTATTTAGTTCATCCCTTGTGTGAGTACTGTACATGTTGTGTCACTATGTAGATGCTAGTGGTGATAAAAGACTATATTGCAGAAACACGCAGACTGTCTGGTTACACATTCCTGGCCAAGTCACCTCAGGTCAATCAGATATACACACAGTACACCACAGAATCCTTTAAGGGCTCAAGAGTGAGATCCGCTTCGGCATAATCTGCCCAACAATCAATTTGATGCATATTTGCAGACTGACCCTGGATGTGCTGAATTGAACTATTCATAATTTGCATTTCAAAGAAAAAAAATAATACTAACTTTCTATGTATTGTATAAATTTTATTCAGCGTAGCCTTCCCATCACTGTGTCTTATATATTCCTCATCTCAAAAAAATTACACTCAAAGTGACAAGGATTTAATTTCCCTTAAGCATCATCATAACTGAAATAGATGATGCCAGGCTAAATTCTCCCTCTGTACATATTTCCTTGCTTTCCCTGCTAGAAAAAACATTAGAAACCATCACGTAATGGTAACCATTACGTGATGGGAATTGGGACATCTTGGTTTTGATCTCCCATCAGGTTACCATTACAGACCATCAAAATCCCCACAGATACCATCAGAGTCCAACAGAGCACCACCAGATGACCATTAGAAGCCACTGGATTACCAATAAAGACTATGAGAAACCAGCAGAATCCATCACAAAAACATGAAATTCCATTAAAACCATTAGGAATTGTCTGATGGTTTTCAATTTTTTTTCTAGCAGGGTTGTTATCACCTCTAAGGCATCACCAGCACGCACAGGAACAGAGTGGGATTGTAGGAACACCTTAAAACAGAAATGCACATCTTTATACATGCATAAAGTTACTGCCACCACACCGTTTTACAGTCATTCTCCTCTGTGAGACTAGTTTTGTTCATACACCTTGCACACGGAGCCAGGACAAATGATCCCCGAGCAAATAAAATGCTAATAATTCAATGCTTTAAGTCACAAAAATGAGTGATGTTTTAATCAACTCCACTCAGTGCAGCATTATTCTTCTAGATGGAGACGTGTGGGTTCATACAAAAGGCAAATATACAAAAGCAAATAGAAATGTGAATGGCATACAAATTCAACTGCTATATAAACACGACCAGTCCTGATTAGGAACAACCAACAAGAACATTTCAGGTTTCAGTTTTTTTTTTCTTCTTCTTTTTTTTCTGTTAGAAGACCATGTAAAACTAGCACGATGTCCATTTGGCACAGCTGAGCTTAAGAGGAAGTGGGAAAAGATGTGAGAATAGGGGTATCATCTGTTGGGAAGAGCCGCTAATTACAGCAAAGTTCATTTACATTCCATACAAGACAGCCATCGTGTTGGACCAGTGCGCACACACTGGCACGTCCATCATGTCCACAGTCGCCATGGAAACAACCCAGTTGCAGCTTGTGAGCGGCTTGCCCGCTAGTACTTCACCGTTCCGCTCTGCCAGGAATTAAAGCACATTGCATATCGTCTCACTCCCCCGAGTTAAAGATGGTCACAAAAGCCTCATAGCAAGAAATACACCCCCTTGTGCCAAACTGTTAGCTACACGTTCTTCTTTCATACCAAGCATGGTTTCACACACACAACTCACCGACAGGCACGCTAATTCACAGCACAATCTTTTCAAAACCCAAACTAATTATGCAGTTAAACAATGTGATGTCTGCTTTGAGGGACGGTAAGTCAGGAATTAAACAAATAAATAGATGGTGTGGTTAAGCATCACTTGCGACTTAATTGATTGAACTGAATTGGTCAATTGAGTATCAACAATTGAACTGAGCATGCATAGTGTGTAGGGCAGATGGCATTTCTTTACTTTGAATTTAAGATTTGTAGGGAGGACTGCCTTTTTATTCAGGTCATGTGTCTCATCTGAGCAGAGTTATGTCAAGGAGGTATATTAATTTACGTGACATGTAGTACAAATTCAGTTCACTTCCTATAGTAAGTAGATGCAGAAACATTCTGTGATATATGATATATACATTGAGATATGGTATTAATCCATTCAGACCCAGCTAGGCTGGATACACTGAATTACCCTATTGAGAGGGGTGAGTCTTTAACTGTTTAACTGAGACTATTTGCAGCATAGATATAGAGCAATTAATATATATTAATACTTTAGACATATAGGTATTTCACCCATGGTAAAATGTCCAGTGTTAATTGAACTCTAACAGAGTGCATATGAGTCCAACAGGGACCATACTCTGTAAGAGTTGATTTACTGTATCACTGTATCACTCATTTTACTGTGTGCATTAGTGTCAGATACTGTCCACTGAGCACAGGGCCGACCTGCTTTTTCTCAGTATGGAGAGGAACCCATGAGCAAAGAAATCGCATGACGGAGACATCGCCATAACTCCACGGGGCACTGATATCGCATGTCAGGATGACATGTAGGGCTCCAGGAGTTCAGAAGGGTGGTTAAATTAACTGGGGTAGCTGGAAAAAGAGGTGGGGAGAGAGAGAGCCCTGGAGAGAAAGAGATAGATGGAGTGAGTAAGAAAAAGGGTAGGTAGAGACACAGAGAGACTGAGAGAGCGGCAGGGAGCCAGAAACCCATTCATTCTGCTCTACCTTTCAGCAAAAAGCATTTTCCCACCAAGTGACTGAGAATGAAAATCCAAACAGTGCAGATATTTTACAGGCATTCTTTTCTGTCTTTTCCAGTGATTTTGCCCTAATTTCATGGCTTTTGTTGAATCAGAAAAGGTGAGAAAATGGAGCCATCTGATGGAAATGAAGTCAGGAAAATGTAGATTTTCAGCTTTTTGTTCATGGTCAATCTTCAGTGTGAACCATTCAGGCTAGCCACCTGTAAAGAGAGTATGGGGGATAGTAATAAAAAACACGTACGTGTGTGTGTGTGTGTGTGTGTGTGTGTGTGTGTGTGTGTGAATATGTATGTTAAACATTCCTTAATTTTTCCTCAAAGAAACAGACCCACAGTGACTGAATTGCAGAAACCTGTTACAGCCTCAGACGTCTCTGTTCCGTGGATATCATGCACTAATGTCTAGATCTATCCACATAGGGAATTGTACTGTTGTCTCAACACACACAACTAATTCCTCTGGATATCTTAATTCACCATATTAAGCAAGCTTCTTTGTTGATGTAATTATAAACATTAGTACAAAGAGCTGGGCTAAAAGAGGTACTGACTCTCCTTTGATCAACATAGATTGTTTTCCTCTACATTTGTTTTGCTACCTTCTACTCATTAAATAGACCATAATAATAAGAACTTTCCGTTCTCCTTATGATTTCTTCTTATTATTCCACATCAAATTTCTGTATGCTACTCCTCCTACAGCTTTTCAGCCAGACCTACCAAATTTGGCCAGTAGCTTCACCTTGTATGGAATTGCATTGCTCATGCTTTTTACGTCAAAAGCGTGCATATCTGACACTTACGATTTATCATTTTATATCAAAAAATATTTCCCATTGATTAACATTTATGGAATGTTAGCAACATCAGTGAACGTTAAACCAGTTTTCTGTTAGTTATAATTCTTGAGAGCTATCATGCATATACTGTATCAACATTGGCTTTTAAAGCTCAGGAAGGGAAGGTCGGATGATTGGTTGGTAGCCATGGCACTGTTTGGTCCTCTTCCTGGAAGAGTGGGACAGAGAGCCCAAATGTGACACCTTGCTCGAAGGGCTTGGTGAAAAACATCTCTAATTGTTCTTAATCAAAAGGGTCCTTTATACTCCTGTGAAAACAAAACAAACACATTGCCACCAGTGAAAATGACAGGATAGGATTTGTCCTGAACAGCAACAGGTATGGCAGTTTTATCCCAAGGGTCTCATTGGGTGTAAAACAAATAGCAGTCTTTGTGGGAAAGGTGTGCCACAAAACACAAAAAAACTGGAGGAATTGCGTTTGTGTTGTGTGTGCACTGGAGAAATAGGACTCCCACAGATTCAGTTATTCCAAAATCAATGCAATCTGATTATGCTACTCAGTGAGAAATAATCCCTGCCATGATAAGACAAATTGATATTGGGAAATTAAAATTAAAAAGGGTGCGCAATCACAATCCTATAACTGTGAATAAACACTTTAGAAAAACTGTTTGTGGGCTTAGGAAAAAAATTTATATAAAAATCTAATGCAACCTGCTGCAAAATTCAGCATTTTTTAATAGGCATGCGAGCCCATCCAAAGACTCATGAGCACAGTGCAGAATTGTTTTTATATCAAATGACCCAGCACTGCCGTACTAGAAAGCTAGATGCTAAGCAGTGATATCACTCTCACTGGGGTTTACACTGTAGACACTGTACTGTATAGGATACTATTTTACCACTGATGTTCAGTTCAGGAACCTCTATGAGCCAATTTCATACGGTGACAAGCCACATTGAAACACACACATTCAGGGTCACACTGACTGAAATAAATGGATACGGTCACATGACATGCTACAAGCATGCAATTAACATATGAGTGTTTAAAATGAGCTCCATATTACTTTGGCACTCTTGACTTCACTCTGGAACACACACCTACAGGTCCTTGAGAATGTTCAGAAAATCATCTTACGAAAAGAAAGTTGTCCTCAATATTGCTGAAAAGTATTTGAAATCATTAAATATATTACATGGGGGTGTGTGTGTGTACTGTTTTCCATGGAAGAACAAAGAGCATAGTGTATAACAGATGACAGACATACCTGGACTCTGACATTCTTTAATAATAGGGCAAGCTCTGATGTTGCTGAAAGACAGGTGTTCCACTACCATATAAAAACTGTGGGCTTTTTTGTTTTGTTTTTTTGAACACATACCTTTGGGATTGTTTCATCTCTGTAGCATCTCTGAACATCAACATTTGCCTTCAAAAAATAATAAAGTAAAACAATGGTTATCCTCCTAGCTGATGATAATTTAGTCTAGTCATTGAATTGTATCTACCAGGTTTTAGCCTGCATTATATTATAGGTTGATGCTTGCATAAGCTTTAGTCACCTCCTAAAATTGCTGCCCCACCTACACAATATCACAATTCATCAGAAGTAACTGACCTTTGGTTTATTGACAAAGAATTATTGGAATTTGGTTGGACTTATCGCACATCAGACTACATCCTGGTCGGGCTCGTAATAGTGTAAGGTTATGATCCTGACAAGTGAGGCTAATTTCTGCTCTATCTCTGTCTCTGTCTGAGAGATACTGTAACATAAATGCAGCTAACTAAACTGAGCTTCTACCTCATGAACTTAAGACTCAAAAAGTCAAGAGTATATCACAAAGCCACGTTTGCATCCTGTATGTACATCTTTTATATATTTTACTATAAAACAATTGTTCACAAAAAATAACCTTAAAAAAAAGGTTCTAGTGTGAAAATTCCAGCTTAGACCAGCCTAAACTGGTCATGGTTTAAGTTATGTTTTCGACACTTCTAGCTGGTCGACGAGCATTCACCAGCTGACCAGTGAGCTAGTTCACCACAGATTAACCAGTATGAAAGACCAAGCTTTTACTTACCCAACATTAAATAACTAAATAAATAATTCAAACTTAATTTACTTTGGTAAAGAGCCAAGATACTTCAGCATTGAACATGAAGGGAAGGAAGCGCTAACATTGATAAAAATTAAACAACAGTATGTGTTGACGAACAATCATACCTCATTCTGCAGCCGGTGTGAGACTTTGATTCAGACCTTGAAAGACTCCTTTTTGGAGCATGCAATGAAAAAAATGTATATACAAATCTAATGCAAACTGCTGCAAAATTCTGCATGTTTTAATAGGCATGAGAGCCCATCCAAAGACTCATGAGCACAATGCAGAATTGTCTTTATATCAAATGACCCAGCACTGCCGTACTAGAAAGCTAGATGCTAAGCAGTGATATCACTCTCACTGGTGTTTACACTGTAGACACTGTACTGTATAGGATACTATTTTACCACTGACGTTCAGTTCAGGAACCATTATGAGCCAATTTCATATGGTGACAAGCCACATTGAAACACACACATTCAGGGTCACACTTACTGAAATAAATGGATATGGTCACATGGACATGCTCTACAAGCATGCAATTAACATATGAGTTGCTGATATTTAAAATGAGCTCCATATTACTTTGGCACTCTTGACTTCACTGTTGAGCACACACCTACAGGTCCTTGAGAATGTTCAGAAAATCATCTTACGAAAAGAAAGTTGTCCTCAATATTGCTGAAAAGTATTTGAAATCTATTAAATATATTACATGTGTGTGTGTGTGTGTGTGTGTGTGTGTGTGTGTGTGTGTGTGTGTGTGTGTGTGTGTGTGTGTGTGTGTGTGTGTGTGTACGTACTGTTTTCCATGGAAGAACAAAGAGCATAGTGTATATCACTGATGACAGACATACCTGGACATTTTAACAAGCCAATGACCAGCGCTAGTTGGTGATGAGCTAGTGAGCTAGTTGGTGATGAGCAATGAGTTCGTTCACTATCAGCGTTGGCGAACACATGAGAGAACCAACTAATTTATTTGACAGGTAGCCTACGGTTTTCGACATAAATATAAAAACGCAGTGTTTCATTGAGTAGCCTACTTCTTTCTTCGCTCACTATAGCCGTCGTGGCCAAGAGTAAAATATAAATAAGTCATAATAACTCATTTAAAATAAATAAATAAAATCAACCGTCTTTTGAAGATTTAGCTACAAAAGAACATCTCATCATGTTATAGGTTTGTGTTGCCCCGCCTACAGCTTACACGCGCACCTCCTTGCAGGCAAACACACAGACACACACAAATAGGCGACACGCACACACACACACACACACACACAACAATCTCATAGGGAATGGGCAGTGAAAAGGGGCTATCAATGACGGGCAGTGCTGAAACCTCGCTAAGCGCTGTCGTTCATCTGTAGAGGTGGAATAAAGACATTGATTCATTACGCCTGCCATCTCTAGAGCTGGACGAAAATCTGCGGTTACATCTGTGCTTCAAAAAATCATGAAGGCGGGGCGAATTTTGCAGGTAAGTCATTGTTTGTTTCCTGCAGAACTTGCACGCTGATCGCTTTAGAAACTATTGTGATGCCGGTTAGATAGCACCCGTTAGCTACTTAGCTAACTAGATAGCACATTTCGGACAGTGGAGTCCTCGGAGTGTTGCCCTGATGTTGATGTGTAACCTCATGTTGCAATTAACGCCACTGATGTGTGCGTGTGCGTGTGTGGGAACAGATTAGCCACCTCAGGTTGAAAATGTTAAGCGCTGTTATTTTAAACGGCTTTAGACGTGCCCCCGGAACACATGATGAAGGAAATATTCAAAATAAATGAAAGACAAAGGTCAGTAGCTTACTAGCTTGCTTTGATAAATTGCTGAAATTTGCATAATTTGAGAAATGCAGTAATTGTTGCTGTGATAAATAGCTTGATTGTAGCCTATAGGTTTAGAAATGAACAAAGTGACAACACGTAGCCTAGCATATGTGCAGGAGAATTAACAATTAGCCTATCCTATTTCACGAGCGTCCATGAGTTGCTCTGTGACATAAAAAAAGGAAACCAGCCTTCTTTAAAGGGGGTATAAAGGGGGGTAGTTAAAGGAGTAACTCTACCGCTATGGATAATGGTGTCCAGACCAGTTCTGGAGCACTACGGGTGGCCTCACAAGCTGAATGCAGGAGAGAATGAAAAGGAACAGGATAAATATTTTTTTAGGTACAAAAAAAAAAAAAATCTCAGTTGACTGTGCTGTCTAATTTTAATGAAACATTTCCCAACACCTCAGGGCCTCCCAATTCCTTTGTGAATAATTTAGTGTAATTTACAGCAAAACACATTAAACCATTATAAGGGAAATTTCTTTGATGAATAAGACATAATTGACGTTTGATAAATTGTACTATAAAATTAATTATGGGAAATTATATAATTCAAATAAATATTTTGAGAGAGAACCCCAGGGAACGTGTAGTTCAAATCACTGGCACCTTTCAGGGATGATTTACCATTTTTATGGCACATTGCATTAAGTAGCCTTGGTTAATTTGTCACATTCTATATCTCAGTCATTTCATTTGAGGTCCTTCATTTTTTCAATGTTTTATAGAGGGCTATAAATTGGTTGGCATACCTTTTCATGTATTTTGGATTAATTATGTAATGTGTACTTGTAATGTTTATTATGTCGGCTATTACTTTATGATTTGCATTTCTGGTACATTTTTCATGCAATTGTTTTACTTCACTAATTCAATATCAAGAGTTTCTCTCTTTGGAATGGTCAGATGTTCCTTGATCAAGCATAACTGGAATGTTCCCTTTCAGACATTATAGCAGACTTTGGTTTAACCAGTACCAAAAGTGAGGTTGTTTTCATAATCCAGGTGCTGAAAAAAAACTCCTCCTATTTTAGGTCAGTTCTTATTGTGACTGATTTTAAATCCTGCAAATCTCATTTTACCTTTGACGATCCCGTGCGATTAACATTGCGGATCATTTGAGAACAGCAGTGGAAAGCTAAACCGCGCATCACTTTTATGGCTTATTACATAATATCTCCATACACAGTATTAATATATTTGACATGGGGGGGCAGCATGTGGAATAATGTTAATCTTGCATAGATGTGGAAATGCAGCTGTTTTTCATAATCTGTAGTGTACTACGCAGAAACACACTGAAATATTAAGGAGCTGTGCGAGTCTGCAAGTAATTAGTTGGCCTGTTTGTTAGTTTGAAATGTTCAGAGCAGCTGAGACATCCCTGCCAGGAGGGGCGAAGAAGAGGAACAGATGGGGAAAAATGGGTGAATTAGGATGGAACATCTGGAACCAAAGTATCGCATCAGAAGGAGGAACCCAGCATGACTTACACAAACTGGAACCCCGTGTGAGGATACCTTTTCTTTCAGCCAAAGCCAACCACAACCAATGACAGAATTTAAGATACCGATTTTGGTGCTTATAATATGATTGGTCGAGGAGTGAAACTGAATGACTGCTCACTGACAGAACCTTTTCCTTGCTTTAGAGTAGGGGTGTGCAAAACTCATATTCGTCATGGTCGAATAATCAGTGGGTGGTATGAGCAAATAATCGATTATTTGGACGTGCCAACAGGATCAGAAACTGACACCGGTCAAGTGCGAAATGCAGTAGATTTTGAAGCCACTGCACCTCACTGAATGTGAGGCGTCAAATAAGCAACAATATTGTTGTAGGCCTATGAATTGGCATTTCATTTTTATGATCTTAAATCGTGGAATGCTTAACACATTATAGTTTCATCTTGCAAAAAGTAATTTTTTTCATTAATAAAGTTGCAAGCACAGCAAGAGACACGGAGTTTATTGTTTCACACTTGGCTTTCACATATCTCCAGCACCTGTGGTCTACACAGTCTAGTGTGCCAACTTTTATTCCTATAGTTATTTATGACATAAGAAATATGAATTGTATGTATTCATTCATCCCCAAAATACTTTTCACAAGAAATAAAATTACTTATTTTTGAGTGAAAACTACCTACATAAAAGTCGTTGCCCCCCCCCCCCTACCCCCCCCCACTTCATACTAGCACCCGGTCTCGACGTCTGTCTGTCCTGGCCCCACGGTGGTGGAATGAGCTCCCCGTGGAGGTCAGAACAACAGAAAGTCTGACCGCCTTCAAGCGCAGATTGAAGACTCACCTCTTTAAGCTGCACCTCTCTCCACCCCTCCCTACCTCCTTGTGACCTCCCTTGATTGTGTTCTATAAATGCTTGTTTAAGTGGTTGTAGCTTCTAGTTTAATACTTGTAAGGTTACTTATTGGCTTACTGTTGTGCACACCAATGATTGATATCGTGTGGTCCCCCACCCCCCCCCAAAAAAAAAAAAAAATATATATATATAATCATACTGACTGCGCCCGGTGTTTGAATTCGTATTTACCTTTTAGGGTTGTTTTTAACGCACTTGTTTCAGGTTGGAAAATGCACTAATGTACGTCGCTCTGGATAAGAGCGTCTGCCAAATGTCTAAAATGTAAATGTAAAATTCGATTCTTGCCGTCATGGAATGAACAATCGAATATTTTGACTCACCCCTACTTTATAGTGTGGGAAGATGTGTCTGCTAAATTAGAAGGCACATGAATTGAAAAAAATAAAGAGCTGGGAAAATATTGACTTTATTAACGCTGGTTATTAGTGAATGGGTGTTAAGCGTGTGTACACCTTGCCAGAACTTTAACTTTTCCCAGCATGCTTTTCATATAGAACGGCGCTATTCTTTTTGCCTCTATTGGGTATGTTGGTGCTCAGCACAGCTGATTTCAAATGTTAAGTAAAAAAAGTATTCAGAGAAAGTAAATAATCATGAAATCTGCTCCCCATGGTACAAATGGAGATGGAATGGAATGCCTGTAGGACTAAGAGTGCTTGTAGGACTAAGTAAGAATTTTTCCTCATCTGTGGCTGCAATATATACAGGAAGAACAACAAGTAGTCAAGGATGACCCGCACTGGCATTTCCCTTTATCTTACTCAATTGCTCTGTGTTGACAGAGAGGCAAGAGTAACTACAGAACGTTAGACACCGTAACATTTACTTAGCAATAAAGTTGAATGCGTTTTTGGTTTAAATATTTCTTGAGATGGATGTGGACTTTTTAGACCACTGTGGACACCTGCAGCTAAACTTTAAAAGAGAGAGATTATACAATGCAACTGTAATGTCAAGTAACAGATAATTCATATTGATGTGGCATGACAGAGGAAAAATATGACAAAAATGACAGAATATAAAAACTAAAAAAAAAATGTTTAGGTTATGTGAACATAGGTGATGTACAAACCCCAATTCCAAAAAAGAATAGAATATGCACATAAAAGCAGAAAGCAGTGATTTGTAAATATATTTAATTGAAAACAGTACAAAGAAAATATATTTTATATTTTTCCTTTATTAATTAATTGTTTTACTTTATTGATTTTTGTAAATATACACTAAATCCAAATTTGATACCTGC